>JAOPUD010000145.1:14101294-14115453 GCA_027122715.1 Trisopterus minutus | reverse complement strand
TCTCTCTCTCTCTCTCTCTCTCTCTCTCTCTCTCTCTCTCTCTCTCTCTCTCTCTCTCTCTCTCTCTCTCTCGCACGTACACGCACGGAAGCAGGCACCACAACCACACACACGACAGTAAAGTGGATGTTTTCAGATGCAGATAAAGTAGTGCACAAGTGCCGGCAGAATAAGGGCAGATGGTGGGCAGTAATTCGGATAAGAAGCTTCCCTAACTGTTGTGTCACAGAAGGAAAACACAAAGACACAACGCCAAGTCAACATAATGGATTTTGACTTGCTCTCAGCAGAAAACCTACTTCAGAATGTATCCTAATCCGTTTGGTTTGTTTTCCGTTTTTGTTTTTTTAATTAATAACCAGTATTGTCTTCGGGCAAATATCTTAAAGATAAAATCGGAATGTTATGAACCTGCATTGTGTGACTGCATTCCCGCGTACCAGCCGCAGTGATTCAGTCCGTTACGACAGCCCTCAATCAGCCCATAAGGAGTCACACCAGAGTCTCTTGACCGCAGAGTGGGAACGTTTTCACACCACACTTCCAAACCACTTCACCCAAAATACTTACACAAAAACAGTTTGTTCTGATTCAGAGAAGTTGCAAACCAAAAACAACACTAGAAAAATACATTGTTGAAAAAAATGCATGGTCATTCGTATAATCTGGTCTACCTAAAAAGTTGAAAAAACGCGGATAAAACGCAGTTACAGTTGATCCATCTTTATCCTGTTCTAGCGCCCCATGTGGTCAATTAAGGACAGCGTTTTTCAGTTGGCATTGGAGACTATTATATTCATCATATTTGCAGCTTTTTAAAATGGTCTGTCTATCTTGCAGTCCATCAAAATGAACAATGGTTTTGGTAGGCTTTGGACGCAGAGAAACCAGAAATCCCGCAATGCAATGCAGTCTTACCGTTCATTCCCATCAGATGAATTAGTCCTTTTTATACAGCACCACCTAGTGGTGCAAGATAATTAATGTATTTGGTAAACGGGGCGAGGATATGGTAGTTTGAAATTCCGCATTTTTTGATAATAGTATTACTAAATAGAAATACGATTTGTGATAAATAAGAGAAAAGGAAAAGATGGTTATTGTATTCCTGTATTATCATCATCATTATTAGTAGCCTATTGGTTGTTTGTAAGTTGTTTGTGTGTGAACTCTTAATATGGAAAACCTTTAGCCCTGTATTGTGCATTTTCTTAACAGCGTGTGATGTTACACAAGTTTCCCAGATATGCATTGCTCAGCAGGTATTATGACATCACTCTCTCCCACTAGGTCTCTGCCTCTCTCAATGCCAGCAGGGCGTGGGGCTATATGTATCTAAACCACGCCCCCTACTCAACCACACAGTTTACTAAAGAAACTGGAAACAAATCCTGGAAGAGAACCTCTGTTTATTTGCCAGATATAAAAAAGAAAATGTTTTTTATTGTAAAGAATATCATTATTAATATTTTGTACGATCATTATGAAAATGATGATGATGGTCATCATCATTATTGCTGCACATATGCTTGATTAAAGGTCTCCGTCCTCACCCTATCTGGAGGGCAGCAGCATTGTGCTGCTAACAGATCCACTAATGGTACACTGTGAAGGGCCTCATTACTGGGAGAACTCTTGAATGGAAGCCGGAAGGCCTACATGTTGACCACATGTTACCGGGTATAAGCCTGAATGCAAATGTTGGAAACAGTCAGTCAGTCAGCCATCCATCCATCCGTCCATCCATCTATCCATTCATTCATTCATCCATCCATCCATCCATTTAGCCAGCCGTCCATCTATCCGTTCATTCATCCATTAATCTACGCATCTATCCACTCATCCATCCATTTATTAATTAATTCATCCACTCATCTATCCACTCATTCATCTATCCATTAATCTATCCATCTATCCACTCATCCATCCATCCAGTCATCAATTCATCCATTCATCAATTCATCCATCCATCCAGAAAGAGTGCAAAAGTGTAAATGAAAACACCAGCATCCTCTCCTCTTCTATCGCATGAATCTAAGGAGACAAATACAAGGTGGTTTTCAGATCCGCCTCCACCCCGATCAGACTGTATGGCGGGTGTGGTGCAGCCGACCCAAAATGGATTACAGAAAACTAGATTAAAGGCGGATAGAGGGAAGGATAGAGAGATGGATGAAGATATAAAATCCGGATTACGGTTCTGACTGATACCGGCACCACAGAATTGTGAGCTATTTTTTGTGCTGCATTTTTTTTTGTTGCAGTATCTAATTATTTTTCACGTTTCTCCAATCTCAGCACCGGGTTGAAGATGACGCTTTCCCGATGTTTGCTCTCGTTTTGACTGCAACCGCCACCTGTACGCACACCATCTGCCAGTCGGATCATTTGCAGTCTGTTTTTTCGGCATCTAGGCTCAAAGTGCCTTAATAGATCCTAACAAGCTCTTTTTTGTTTGCCTTCTACTTTTTTGTTCGGTTGGTAACAGATGCATACAGATGCTCCATGCTTGTACCGGTGTCCCTGCAATATTTGAATAAAATGTGAAAAGGGGTGGTTTTTCTGAAAGGAAACACATTGAGATACACAAACACCTACAAGGAAATAATGGTCCAAGGAAATAACAGGTCCACAACAACTGTATACTTTTCTATTTCAAAAGGGAGGTAGCTTTTTATTTTATCATACTAAAATAGACCATGGTACACACATAGTGATTGAGTTCTGAATTGCTGATGTGTGAATGAGTTACGAGAATGCATTCATAATGCATTACACACACAAGCACAAAAAAACACAAACGCATACACACACAATGATTGAGTTTTTAATCCCTGAGGTGCGAATGAGTTGAGTTAATGCATTCATAATGCATTTATATTGCCATACCCACAGAAGGTTAAGTGGGGGTTATAGTTGTGGCCTAGCCTCAGTGTAGATGGAGATCTGTGGTTTCACATGGGGCTCGGGGATCGTTGTAGAGCTGGACGTTTAGAAAACGACCATGACGGCCGAGCATGTAAGCTGTCCAAAGAGACCTTTTCAGAACCACTTTCTCCTACGTGCTCTAATGGCTCGGTAAAGGGTTGGCTGCTGGCTGCAGGGTGCAGGCCGGAGCCTGCTTGTGAATAGGTTTTGCTGTAGGACACGAGGGCTCTGTGGGCCAGGATTAAGGAGCATTTCATTCCGCAGGTGAGGTTGGTGTCACTGAGCAATTAGCATAATTCCATAGCATAATTCCATGGTAAAAAGGGGCCTACAACCGTAACTTAAGAAACAAACACTACAACTTGAAGATGGCTGCTAACAGTAATCCAACGTCAGATGGAATAGAGATAGAAAATGCTATGCTGAAGTCACATCTTTGGCAATAGTTTGGCTTTCCAGTGAAGTCTGAGAACAACAACAAAGAATTGTTGACAAGACAAAGACAATTGTGAATTGTGCAAAGCAATAAAACCATACACATCTCAACAAGATTGTTCATCTTCAACGTATCATAAGGTCAGATATAAAGAAAATGCCATTGGGCCAAACAACTTTACAGAAGTAATTTGCTACAACTTTACCACCAACAAGTCAATAAGCTACAGAAAAAAACAAAGTCATTGAGAAGTTCATATCCCATGACTTGCGATAGCTTCAGGCTTTTGCTCAAAACACTGGAGCCAAAATACCACATTCCATAACCAAAACACTTTTCTAGTGTTCTCAATGCGAATCTCTACAAAGACACGGGAGCAAATACTGTGGAGAATTTGAAATAAGCTAATTGTATTTCGCTTACTACAGACGGGGGGACTAGCCGTGCCACACAGGGCTGTATCCCCATCACAACGCATATCATACGTAATTGGGAGATGGCTAGCTATGCCCTGCAGACTCGCCCGTTATTGAGTGGCACATGGGAGTTAACGTGGGTGTTAAGTGCTAAAACAGGCCGCAACGGAATGAGGTACATTCACTAGACTGCAGTTGTAACAGATCATGCTGAAAATATGGACACTGCGCTCTGTGAAAGCGCTCTTGGAACACTAGTATAAATCTATAAATCTAGCTAGCCAGCGGGGGGCCACAGGTACCCCGCGCCAGCCGCTTGCTTGGCCGGGCGGGTGCGAAGAGTTGGCAACCCTCTTTCATAGGAGCACTAAAGCGACTGCAGTTTCAGCCTCTAAAAACGCTCTGTGACAGCTTCTGTCTCACAAGCTCATAATGGACGTGTCAACCAGATGGGACAGTTTGTATGATATGCTCGAACGCTATCTGGAACAACAGGCGGCTGTTATGGCAGTCCTGATGAGCGCTGAAGCGCGAGGAAACGCCAGAGACACTGATTACGTTGGATGTCGGTGATATATCAGATGCAGAGGGCATTGTAAAGGTGCTCAAGCCACGAGGACTGCTACGACAGTTGTTTGTGACAAGAAGCGGCCCACTCCATCACCACTCGATGATTGTGCGGCTTGTGTGCTTGATCGAGAGGAGTGTCACCGTGTCAGGGGAATTCCCCCATCGAAGGTAGTTTGAAGAGCACCATTCCGAAAGACATCTCCTAGACCCACGATTCAAGAGTCTAGTTCAACTGTTATCTAACCCTCACACACTATGTGCACGCATAGCCTTGCTTATAGGTAAGCATACCCTAACAAGATGCAGGCTATTATTCTTTAAAGAAATCATTCTTTAAAGAAAACATGAGAGATCAGGCCAAATCTTTTATGTTTTGATGGGGTTCAATATAAGGCATTACAGAATAACACAACCATTAACCATTATGCTTTGTTAGGGATAATAATTGCATTTGGGGGTACGACTAGAATAGGGTTTAATGCCTGTAGGTTAGAAATACCCCTTATTATACTCACTCTTTTTCAGCATCTTACCGAAGCGGTCTGTTTTGTATCATATCGCATTAAGTCGCCCCCCTCCCGAGTAGTGCTCTCTGTTGCCTCTCTGTTTGGTCGAACACTTGTGCGTGCGTCGGCAAATTCACCGGGAGCTAGGAGGTGCGACTTCTGTGCGGCTCACTGCACAGTCTGACGTCACACTGTTACGGAAGTAAAGAACGCAAACTGTTTAACACTGAGGGCCATTCTCAGTGGGCACGAATACTCTACCTGGCTTGGACTTCTAGTTCTTCTACTTTGTAGCTTAGCAGACTCAAAACATACATGTATACACAACATGTATACATACATCATCTAACACGACAAAGGGAAAAGTCGAAAAAGGCATGATATCACCCCTTCTTAACAAAACGATCAAAGAACATGATGAGATGCTCCCCGTTCTCCAAAGAAGGGCCTTGTGGAAGACTCTGTTAAGAGGCTATGAGAGTGCGCGCAGGTATCCGGGGAGGGAGGTAGACAGACTGCAAGCTCATCCAATAATTAATTCAGGCCGTTGAATTGATTAGTTGGGCTTGGGGAAACCACAGATAGCGGCAAGCCCAGATTCACCTTTTTCACCACTCTATGGTCTATGGACCACTAACAGTGCGGCAACAGATTTTTTGTGTTAAATGACGGGCACGGCTCCTGACCATTATGCGACTTTGAGTGTCGGGTCGACTTCGGCAGTGCAAACTACACGACTGGTTTTTACCGTCTTGCCTTGGCGAAAGGTTGGTGGCCCACACTAGGGAACAAGTGGGGGTACGCACATGAAGACTATCTGATTATTCGCTCCTTCTCGGAAATCTCGCCTGACTAATACATGGTCTTTAACAATACATATAAATCAAAGTTCCATGACATAAGTTGGGGGACAAAGACTCCCAAGGCAATTTCTCGCCCAAGCCTACAAAGGTGTAATAACCCTTTCTCCTTTCGTTGTCGTACCACAGATTCAATGGAGCCTGAAGGCTTACAGCACCATCACCCTAAACCTAAGGAGTCTCAACTCCCTAAATAGTTCAAGCCTTTTTCTGGTCCATTATTTTTAATAAACCAAACATTAAGCTTCACAATGGTGTGGTCTTTTTCATGGAAAAAAATGCAAATGCAGTGTTTGAATATGATTACGTCACATATTCTTTAGTCAATGTAATCTTAGATTACGTATGATTGCTCCTGCTGTTCAGAGCCGACCATTATTTTCTGCTTACAGTGTCAGTGGGGAAAGCGAACAGCCCAGTGATTGGAGCAGCCCCATCTCCACGGAAACCATGGAGGAGACTTGTGTTATCTGCAAAGATAACACAGAGGACAGGGCACAGACAAACGGTTTGACATGCTATTCATGGATCTGAGTATATAAGAGATGTAGTCAATGCATTCATTGTGGTAAAAAAGACAAAAATACCTAAAACAACATATAAATATATAATGGTTTAATGTCTCCTGTCTGGTTGTGATTTAATGTACCCTGTTCAATCGAAAATTCCTTCCCAAGATAAATGTCTGCCTTTTGCAAGGAAAACATAACATCTGTTTGAATATATAATACGTGTCAATGTATGTATTAATAAGTGCAGGGTACATAGGGAGTGCAACCAGAAAGATTAATTTAATAATATTTAATTGCGACGGATTTCCTACCATACATTTAACATCCTAATGCTGCTGCTGTTGCTAGTCTCTAAATGGATTTGGCTGCTATCTGGATATCACAAATGTATTTAACCCTGTTTGGTTGTGAGGACGTTCCCGGGGGGCGGTCAATATTGAACAACCTGTCGTCTGGATGGGGAACTCTGCCTACCAGCCTCTGCAGCTGCTTAACAGTGGGGAAGAAAGCTATTTTATACAGACTCAAAAAACATACATTACTGTCCAACGGGGAAGACTTTAGATATAGACAGATTGATAGATATATACATAAATATGTAGATACATAGATATAGAGATCCTGCTCCAACGATATGCCAATACATAATGACATAATATTAATTGTTTATTTGTACGGTTTCATAAAAAAATCTATTACAATACTTTGTGGGCTTCTGCCTATGTCTATGAAAGAAATGCAAAAGTTGTGCAAGAAATAAAATGAGTAAGCAGATTTATACTTTTTTTTTTTTAATCGAAGTAAGAAGTAATGAGCCAATATTCCATTTTGAAAGTAACATCCACATCAATGTTGAAGGTTTCACTGAAGTCACGAACGATTTGCATCATTGCAAACGTATGGGTCACACAACAGTGTGTGGAACTGCATGCAGACCTTCCATTCGGTCCCCCCCTCCCAGCTAGCATTTGAACCAAGATGGAACCAAGATGCTCCTGGGTGAATAAGGTCGACGGGGCCTGGAAAGGCAAAGATAAGTGCCACAAAAGACAGATAAGTGCAGCAAAAAACCCATTTAAATAAGCAGAAGAAGAAGAACAAAAACTTGAAAAACATGCGACATCACTCAGGGTAATGATTCAGTTTAAAAGCTGAGCTATTGAGCCATTAAACCTGACAGCAGGTGTGCAATGAGATGGAAAATGATGGCAAGAGCCAGGATATAAATACGTACAGTTTGACAGTATTTCATAGCAGTGACCATAATTTATGTATCATTTTCAGATGACTTGCGGTGGCGACAACAAAGGCAGCGATGAGGCCAGACCAAAAGGTCAGCCGTAGGTAAAGGGATGAGAAATGTGAGCGCGGGGGCGAGACGCAGAACACAAAGTTAAACACAAAAAAAAACGCCACACGTCAGAAGTGCAGTATACAGCCTTTGGCGAGAAAATAATTTACATAGCGCTCTAATTAACTCCAAGGCGCTAGTCTGAGAGACTCCATTATACCCTTGTGCTTACTCAGCAGAAAATTACAGGGGGAGAGAAATGGGTCGGCTCGGCCCTCTTGTTTGACCTGGCAGAGAACACGAGGAGCTCCGCCACGCTGACATTCAGAGGCTCGGCAGGAAGTGGCATAAGGTCAAACAATAAAACAACTTATTTGTCCCATTTCCACTCCTTCTGAAATAAAGCATGTTCTGAACAAGCAGTAAGGCGACATGCATAAGTGATACAAGTACATTTGATTCGATTTACAAGTAAATGTGTAGTTGACGAGGTGAAGGCAAAGACACAAGGACATTACAGATGCAACCGTTCAAATAAGGCAACTCGGAGCTGAAGATCCAATGAAAAATGCTTCCACTGCCAGTAAACCTTGGCAGAGAAACTTGGCAGGAAGTTGGACACTCGCACGTGCTCAGGCGCGCACACCCACACAAACATAAACACATAAATCTGTGTCCCCGGGCTGTCGCAACCTCTAAAACAAAGAGAGATAAATGTAACTCAATCTGCATATGCTTCCAAATGACCTCTGTACAAAGTCTGCTTAGCCAGCTCCTCCTTCCTCCCCGGTGTGTGTGGGTCTTCAGCAAGGCCATTGTTGCCATGACCGTCCGGATGCACAAGGTCATGAGACAAGGACACTCACTCCCTCCCTCACGAAATGGGTTTCATTTCTTGAGTTTTAATTGACAGAAAGGGCATTCAGATGGACATACAAGCTACAGGCAGAGGTTATGTATCTTGCTCAATGGCACTTGTAAAGTAAGGCTATTGATATTGCGGATTGAACTCTGCATCATTTGGACTCACTGGATTTGGACTCACTGGACTGCCTCTATCTGATCTGTATCTGATCCATCTTTTGCTTAATGTTTACTCCCATTTCCATTTAAATAGAAGTACCGGCTTGGTTGGACAAGTGCTTATGTAACTGATGACAGCTGTGCTACGTACTACTTCAGACACAGGCCCTGATAGACCGCCATGTGCCCTGTGAGGAAACACAGGACCTCAGTCAGTACTCTGGCATCAGCAGCAGTCGGTATCACAGTGAAGAGGGTGCCTTTCATACCTTTGACGGATAAATAAGAGGGGCATCAAAGCAGGGACACCTGCCGGTCACACATTGATGGACAATCGGCAGAACGCTGAACCCATCACGGCGGACAGCAGACAGTTAGCATACATCAATAGCTTTGCCCACATCTGTACTCTGCAGACTACAACCATCATCAACCAGCTAACACCACCTCTTAGATAGGGTGCCGTTTCGTTGATCAGGTTGGGTTACTACCTAGGCCACCTGTTGGCGTACAGTATGCTCTTGCATAGGGCTGATGTATAAGAAGCGGGCCCATCTCTGTCTAAGTGAAATTATATTGAACATCAATATTTCTAAAACATGCATAAAAAATATAAATTGAAGTGTTTGATAATACACCATTTAAAACACACTCTAGTAGTTAAATCTCTGATGAGCCTTGGTCAGGAGGTGCGTCGAATCGATCCACCAAAAACAAGGTTCAGCCGGGGTGAGTGTAGGAGCTGGACTCCTGTGAGTCTGTCCTCCATCTGCAGTCTGTCCACGGTCCTCCCGGCGTTGGATGTCAAAAGCTTCAACAGAGTGTAAGGCTCAAACAAGAGTCCGGCCAGAAGTGATAATGGAACTGTGTGCAGTCACAGATTCCTGCATTCCAGCCGCATTTTGGCCTGGCCAGCCTGGGTGATGAACAGTTATTTATTAAAAGTCCAAAAAGTTGTGCCAACTCATTTGCGATAAAGACAAGATTACTTGTTGCAATCAAGCGTGTGTGTTTGTCTCTCTACCTCGCGCTGTCTTCACATTACTGAAGAACAGGAGAACACAGACACTTCAAGTGCAAATGTGTTGGATAGGAAAATAGATCCAACTTATCATGTTCCAAAATGATAATAAATGCTAATTAGCGGGTTGTCGCTGGTTAGATGGTCTGGGGCCTTTGGGTGTTGCATATTCATAGAGCATCGTATTATCTGGAAACTATGGTGAGGAAATTCTCCATTTCAAATGAGTTAAATTACTTCACCAAAAATCTAACAAATACCCATTATAATATTCATTGTTTATAAGGATTGAAGATATGGGGAGTTCAGGGTTTTGCTAGTTGCCAATTCTTAAAGACTTTTTTTGAAGAATTACTGAAGCATATCTTTTATGACATAACCACCTCGATTTATTGGAATATTTTTCTCTGGACGGATGAAAGCCAGAAACTCAAACAAAGATAAGGTCAGACATTGAAAAGGGCAAAAGTTGTTACATAAATAATAATAGGTAATAACAGAAAGCATGGGATGAACCCTCCATTCAAGTGTTTAATGACACTCTTGTGGAAACCATTGTGGTTCGGGAAGTGTTTCGAGATTAATCTTGACACCCCCAATGTATAACTAAGCTTTGCATCAGCCCTGCTAGCATAAAAAAATATGCTTTTTGCACACAAATATACAAGTAGTACACTAATCAGATGTAGTCTGCAAAGAAGTTGAATGAAAGTCAGTATCTTAACATCATGCCAATAAAAGGGACACATCAAAACACAATGTTAATCTACATTCAGAGAGAATCCCTTAATTTAAACTGATTAAGTCTTACTTTAATTTGGAAAGGCCAATAATCAGCAGACGTTGAGCTCAACGCGTTTTAACCGAATATTCCAGCACAACACTGTGCAATGCGATAAATAAGGTAATTCATCCTGCAATAACATTTCTGACATGGCCTTGCTGGAGACACACACACACTAATGCTGAAGAAATAGCCAAATGAGCGGAGAGGTGTAACAAGTAAAATACAGGAACCCAGCTTGCGAAGAATTTGAAGGAACATTTCAGAATCAAACAAGACCCATTATGGTGTCTAGGATTGTCTGTTCTTGACTCTTGCATTGTTTGTTGAATCGTCTCTTCTAAAATCTTGCATTGTTCACTTGTCTGTGACTGTGTTGCACTTGGACTACAAAAAAAATTGCCCTCTGGGATTTAATATAGCTTGAACCCCAACACTGCATAAAAAGATAAATCATATCATGCAACAATACAAAATAATAGAGTGCAGAGGGGTGAAAGACAGTGATAACACAATCCTACAAGCTAATGGCCATTGGTACAATTCCATAAAAAAATACGATAGCTGTAGGATGGATGGCTTTGTTGGATGGTGTATTCACAACTTCAGGTGCACTGCCATTTTTCCTTTTTTTCAGAGGGAACCGCAGGAATGTTTAAAACCCCAGCAGCAGACGCCTAAGGAGACCTTCTGAGACATGAGGTGAGAGGGAGTCTGAAATATAGAAATAAGTACTATTCCATTAAGAGCTTTTTAGCACACTTAGGTACCTTAAACACACATCTCACAGACCAATTCTAGAGATCAGTGCCCTGGCATCGCTGCAGTTATCTGCAAACATCGGTTATCTACCGATGTGGGATTCTGATACTTCTGGCTTTGCCCTGACCCGTCACCACAACAACAACACCGTCTAACACCTCCGTTTAACGCTGTCTGAAACATCCTGAGAAATGAACACCAGAAATGGGAATGTTTAGCCTTATCCGGAAACCAAAACCAATTCACCTAGAAAAGTAAAGCCAAGAAGCCCAGACAACCTCAAAGGAAAATGCTTTAAATCACAGACCTCATCAAACCTTACATTGAAATAGAATGTGAGCCTACATAAGGCTCACACACAGCCTTTAGATCAGAATCCCGACATGCTGTGCTATGTCAATAATTCAGCTCAAGTGCTTCCCCTACCGGGGAATGCACTGTTGATATTCTCGCCATTGTTTATACAGCCCAGACATAACTCTATATATTTACACAACTTTCACACTTGATACATGCTCCGTAAGCCTACCAGAACCACAGTGGAGCAACAGGGAAGACTAGAGAGGAGACTGGAGAGACGTATGGGTTGTTTTGTATCAGAACAGGACCTCTTGCGATTTGCTTGTATCATTGCCTGAGGCAAAACGTGGACAGAGAGAATAAAAATGTAGAAGGCTCCTGGGCGAAACTTTAATCCAGGAACGTGTTACCGCCCACCGGAACAAAATAGACAGGGCAAGAGGAGTAGGCTACTTCAGCACACTATTCATTTCTCAATGAACACGGGAAGCTGCCCTTAACAGAAACCACTAAAGATCTGCTGCTGGAGAGCGTTAGAAAAGACTGGGGATCGTTATTAAAGACTGCATCTGTCAATTTCTTCCTTTTAAAACATTTGGGTTCAATAAGTACCATTGAGACTCCACTTGAGTGGGAAAGAAACTCAACTTGAATCGTCCTCACACACCACAAAGTGTATCACATTTCCCTCTCGATTCTCCCAGGACTGCGTTTTAAGAATTTTGTTTAAGAATCAAGAACTTTGAGGTAGCTGGCGAAAAATAAAATTATCTGAATGTCCTTCATACATTACTGAGGTCCTCTCGGGCTAAGTGGGGAAGAGTTGTGCACCATTGCCTTGAAGAGGCTTGTCGAAGGCTTACTGTCTGTCCCTCACATGGAGGAAAAGAGGAAAATAATTCAGGGTTAAAAAAACACCCCACTATCCATCATTTGGTTAACCAGGTGCAACATAAAACAGACACAACAGAGGCACAGAGGTGCTTTATTAAGTCTGACAGATTTTCCGCCAATTTCCACACGTGTGCAGCTTGACGGGGGTAGGTAAAGGACACAGAGGAGAGACAGAACTAGCACAGAACAAACCAGGGGGAGATGGGTTAGAAAGCAAAAGAAATGGAGCACACAGACATAGCTACTCCTCGAGAGGAGCACAAGAAAAAACCATACCCAGGGATGATCTGTACACGTCTGTCTCTTCTGCCATCTACTGTCTTCACCGGATTGATTCATGGAGCATATTGTTATTGCTCTTTCGCTAACATTTGAGATTTGTCATTTAAATCCAGTTTTGAGATATTTTGGTCCATTGGCTTATGCATTCTCGTGACTGTAGAAAGACATCCCACTTAGATATTTTTATTTAATACCTACAGCAACGTGGCAATGTCTTTAAGGTTGCGCATTACTTGTGTTCTGCGTGGGTATCGCTGAAGGTAGACGTTTAGGAAAATACAGGGCGGTGCAGTCGGGTGGATGATGTGCACAATACCGTGTTCATACCGGAGAGATTATAAATACACCTGTTGTTCGCTCGTTGAACATTGTGTTCGCAACGGTGCAGAAGACCGGCCGAAGCTACTCTGACCTGCCTCAGCCATAATACACGGAGGACCATGTGGGCTTCTGCAACGCAGGCCCGGCTGTCACGTGTAATCTGTTCACATCTGCCCTCACTCACCTTTGTGTGTGTGTGTGTGTGTGTGTGTGTGTGTGTGTGTGTGTGTGTGTGTGTGTGTGTGTGTGTGTGTGCGATTGGATGTGGATGTGTGTGTGTGTATGCATTTCACAGCAATCCAAATCCTTTAAAGGGTGTCCAATCCCTGATGCATTAACGTTAGTATCCACTCTGCTATTAGTTTACCCTTTTCACGAAAACACCCCATGGGGGAATAATATTCATAGGGATTTGTTTAATGTCAAACATCATTAGGGTTTTCCTGGGCATTTAATTAGAAACAGACGTCTTACTAAGTGCTTTGAGACCCAGGAAGAGAAAGCTAAAGTGAGCCAAAGAGTGCTGATGGTTGCTACAAGGTACATCTCTGGTTGCCTCTGCCATCATCTCATGTTACTTGTGTGAGGTGTGTGTGTGTGTGTGTGTGTGTGTGTGTGTGTGTGTGTGTGTGTGTGTGTGTGTGTGTGTGACATTCTGAAACTCACTGTCTTTCATACAGAGCATCAGCAAGTGGGCAGGGCTATGTGTGTCTGTGTGCAACCACCTTTAGCCACTTTAACAGCTCTATATATTATTTTGCAATCCACTGTAAAAATAACTGTGATAACATTTTACAACAGCAATAAAGTATAAAGTCTGTTGTATAAACATACACAAGCACACTGACACATACACTTTATTCTTTATCCACTACTAACTCTTTTTCATATGATTTATTACATATCGTTTATATTAATATATATATATATATATGTATATATTATTATTATGTTATAATACTCTTTCTCAATATGTTTAGCTTTGACTAAATTTATCTTATCTTTACTGGCTTTTAACTAAAGGCGAGTCAGACACTTATATATTATATCACAACTGTGTATGTGTATGCTGATATTTGCACATCCACAAGGATTTCATTGAAGAAGACACCTGATGCTATTGGCTACAATTATCAAATAGAATATATGTTTATAACGCATAGTATATACAGACATACACACACACACATGCACACACACACACACACACACACACACACACACACACACACACACACACACACACACACACA
>JAOPUD010000145.1:14089738-14101194 GCA_027122715.1 Trisopterus minutus | reverse complement strand
GTGTGTGTGTGTGTGTGTGTGTGTGTGTGTGTGTGTGTGTGTGTGTGTGTGTGTGTGTGTGTGTGTGTGTGTGACGCACCAAAGTTCCGCTATAATTTGCGTTACGTAAAGGCTGCTGTTCTAAGATGTTGCCACTAGAGGCCGTTACAACACAAGGAATAATTGGTACCGTCTTTGGTAAGCATTTTCAATGTTCAACACTGTCGTGTCATTTTGTCTATCCATTTAAAAAACAGTACTCCAATAATAAAATATTATTCTCTGGTGATCAAAAGCAAAGTATGTCTATGTGGACCCAATTGTCTCCACACACTAGTGTTCCTATTAGTAATGGGTTATACATAATTCCCAACAAACTAAACAAACTATATTAGGCAAAACACAAATTATATAAGGTAAAACACAAACTATATTAGGTAAAATGTAAATACCTGCTGTTTTTGGTAACACGCAGAGGATGCTGCATAACATAACAGACTCTATGAGCAGAATCCCTTTGCAAACTGAGGATGTGGGTCACTTTTAATCCATGTTCCGGAAGGACCTGTCGCAGCTTACCACGTGGGCAGCAGTTGACGGTAATGTGAATCAAAAGAAGACCTTCTGACAGCAGAAGTTACAGCACTGCTGAAGCGAAACAATCATTCAGGCGTGTTTTTAATTAGCTGACTTCAGCGTGCTGAATTCGACGCTATACTATACCTGGAAGCATCTGCTGCAGCTCATTTCATCATCCATTAAATAATAGGCTCGTTCATATCAGTTATCACAATGCATTTCAAATCATAATTTCAAACATAACACATGTCATTAGTAGTCATCCTTACTGCACATTGTGATTGTGATTAAATAGGCCTAAAGTGGCGATGGCCATCACTTGCATTATTGATTAGGCCAACTTAGATGTGATGTGTGGGATGTGTGGTGAGATGTTTGGTGTGAGAGCCATTAGGGCTGTGACACAATCGGGGATAGCTTGCTGTCGACAACAATGAGCCGGAGATTTAAAAGGTGACAAATTATACCACAGGTGTGAGCGTGATTAGCCGTTTTGAAAATGTGCAGCTTCTGACATCACAGGTGGGCGTGTCCACCTAGATGTGTGACGGATAGATGAGCAACGTTTGCTGCTGGTAGACTGATCCTATCCAGCACACATCTAGGTGGACACGCCCACCTAGTTGTGTGCCAGAAGTCTCACATTTTCAAAACGGCATGTAATGGCTAATCACACTCACACCTGGTGGTATAATATCCCCTTTAATCACTGAAAACATCTGGTTCCCTCAGCGAGAGCTTCAATAGGAATCATGCACCACTGTAAGTCAGTGGTTTTCTGTTAGATGTCACAGGTGATCAGGCTCGGACTGGCCATCTGTACGACCGAGCAAATGCCCGGTGGGCCGGCCCACATGTGGGCCGGTTGACTCACGATTGACCCCACCCTCCCCCCCATTGTCGGATCAGTGGCGGGCCGGACCGACGACTCCTAGACCCCGCCCCGTCGACTCTCGTCGTTGGTCCAGTGGTGGGCCGGTCAAGGAGAAAATTGCCAGGGCCGAATTTTGCTCCCAGTCCGGCCCTGCAGGTGATACTCGTTAGGCAATGTCCCCTGTTAGGTAAAGTCACAGGTGATGTCACTCATTAGGTGATGTCACTTGCTAGGGGATGTCACAGGGGTTGTCACTTGTTAGGTGATGTCACAGGGGTTGTCACTTGTTAGGTGATGTCACTTGTAAGGTGATGTATCGCTGCCTTCAAAACTGTGATTTCACAGGAGATGTGACTCCCTAGGTGATGTGACCTGTAAGGTGATGTGTCGCTGCCTTTAAAACGCTCTGAGTTTGTGGGAGTTTTGGCGGTTCGGACCTTAAGCTCGGAGGAAAGTGATTTGAACACTCAGTGACCGTGATGGGATCTTTCTACCTAACCAATGTCAATTGAAGAAATTTGCATAATCTAATGCGTACTCCGAACCGCAAGCCATTTTCAAGGCTGGATCACTTCTTAGGTGAGGTCACTTGTAAGGTGAGGTCACAGGTGGTGTCACAGGTGATGTCACTCATTAGGTGAAGTCAGAGGTTACATCACCTGTAAGGGGATGGACAGGTGATGACACTAGTACGGTAATGGTACTTGTTATGCTGCCTTCAGGAAACACCCCTCAGAAGTTTGTAGGCTATGACATGAAACCGGAAAAACTGATCGTTCTTGAGACTAGGCTTCATAACAACAAGTATGGATGCCTGCAGGGACCTCTTTGTGCTTCTTTTCTGAATCAGATGAATCAGTTATTAGAACTGCTTGTGATGGTTGAATTGTAAGCTAAAATGTAGCGTAATGCAAAAAAATTCACTTTAGTCCATCAATGTAATGACAGCGAAATGGGCATCCATTGTTGTGACGTGATCTCAGAGGACTCAGGAAGCTCGCCTTCCACATGAAAACTCAGACCCAACAGGGTGTTCCAAGCACTTTCCTCCTAGCTTAATGTTCGAAACTCAGAACGTTTTGAAGGTGGCATTAGATGAGGTCAGTAGTTATGTGATGGTTCAGGTGATGTCATTTGTTAGGGGAGTATGTGTTAGATGTCACTTGGTAGGTGATGTAACAGGGGCACATTTCTTCAATTGTCATTGCTTGAAATTGGTAGAAAGATCTCATCATGGTCGCTGGTAAAGATCTGCAATAGTGTGTGTGTGTGTGTGTGTGTGTGTGCGTGCGTGCACACACATGCGTTTGTGAGCTGGGGGGGGGGCACGTGCTCAGGTCTCTCTTGAATACAGATTAATTTATCACGGATAGGCAGAAAGTGCATAATTCATCTAAACCTACACAAAGAAAATATAAATTACTAAATGCCTTGAGGGCACATATACCCAAAAGGAAAAAACTTTGTTCTCATAGATAGGGTCAGGGCACGGCCCTGAACGTGGTGAGGGGGTTGGCACTAGAGAACCTCAGGGAGCCCAGCTTGGTCCCAGCAGGTGGGGCAGACGAGGAGTTCAAAGCTACGCCTTCCTGACCTAATTGTTCCTCCAGGGTCGAGAGATGAGAGAGAGTACCCCCTACAAGGATGAAGGAGGGATCGCTCTCTGCTCTGTTGTGACTCTCTCTCTCTCTCTCTTGCTCTCTCTCCCTCTTTCAACATTAAATGCATTATGGCCTCAAATCACCTGCTGGACATCTTTGTTGGGTCTAGAGCCAAGGTGGCCGCTAGGTGGATAAAAATTGAATCCCACCCGTATCAGACCCCCCCCCTCACCTTTGTGGACATTTATTGTTCACAGGATGGAGGACTAGCAACTAGCAAGTGACATTTGTGGCTTTCAGTGTGATTAACTTGACATTGTTCTGTGTCAGGTTTATCATGCTGGGAGTATGGCTTTGTGCTTAAGGAGTGTACAAATGACCAATAAAACTTAAGGTGTAGCCACAACCACCTGAATAGCACACCGGGAATTAAAATTGGACTGAGCACTTTTCACTGGTTTCATTGGTTACTAAACAAAAGGGGTGTAAAATAATGGCTGCCATCCATGGTCACTCACTCATGGCTCGGTGCTGGACCCATTTCTTCTTGCCCGGTATAAATTAGTACCGGTATTATTAAAAATGTGTGTGAGCTATTGTTTGAAAGAATGTGGTTGAATGTGGTGGGCATGAACAGGCCAGTGGCTAGGGGTTAGTCTACCCAGAGCTCCAATATGCACGGCTTCACTGAACACATCATTCAGGAAGATACCCAATTTCTGTGTGTCGAAATTAACTTTATTCACTCCAAGTTCTCAAAAGACAAGGATTGTAAAAAAAAAAGATTCCTAGGCAAGACATAAATAATACAATTCTTATTCCCTTTTGGAAAGAAAAAAATATATTGAATAGCTGTCAAGGATGAGATGGGCAAAAAGAAGGGAGAATGAATTATACGAGTATGGTACAGTATATCAATATATAAACATCTCACCATAGTGGAGTGGCCTATAGTAGGCCTATTGTATAGCTAGGTCCGTAAACCTTAAAGTGTAATTCCGGGGAAAACTGAACTAAACTCTTTTTTTTGGCATGAACACACATCAAATAAGCACTCCAGACCCTTTTTGTACTCTATTATCATTGCTAATCGAGTATAAGAGTTATAAGATAAGATGTTTGGCTTAGATGTTATTGGCTAGGGGCACCGCGGAACACTTCCAAAACTGCATTTTAAACCACTAATATAGCTAAAAAAAAAAACACCAAACCTCTGCAGTAGCATGATTAGGGTCCCTACACATGAAACAAAACATCAACAATTAAGTTAGCGTAGCAGGAGTTCGTTTAAAAAGAAACAACACAGTTTTCCAAGTCCCAATAGGTCCATGGGATTCCCCTACCCATAAGGTCCATGGGTTTCCCCTACCCATAAGGTCCATGGGTTTCCCCTACCCATAAGGTCCATGGGTTTCCCCTACCCATAGGTCCATGGGTTTCCCCTACCGATAGGTCCATGTTTCTAGGAAGTCGAATACCGGCTACCGTAACCAATATAATAGAGGCACCAACAAATTTAACTAAACAATCTCCCCTCTTGATACTTGGCTGTTTTAAATTTGTTTGCATCTCTATATTTCCAAGACCTATGTAACACAAGTAGGTTCCTTACGAGACCACCGTGCATGTTTAACTCAAATAGTGTGGCGAAACAGCACACTCACCGCAGATTAGCCTGTTGACGTATCCAGAAAGGCCTTACTAGCCGATAGCATAACGGATGTGCGCGGATGCACAGCCACTGGGAGCGCATTGCGTTACATAGGTCTTGATATGGTTTTCTGAATGTGTTTAGAAGCCCCAAAAGTGGATAAAGAGCTTGCACACATAGGTTAGCGTTATAGCTATTCCGTAGTGCCGGCAGCCAGTGCAGATCTCTGGCTTGGTCGAATCAATTTGTCAGGTTTTTAGCTTCCCTCAACATGGGGAAACCCCCAGGAAAATAATAATGGGGTCCAAAATCACTGTAGTTCTCCTTTGATACATTTCTAAAGAGCAATGAATTCCCGTCTTGGGATAGGTTCCTTCAAACCAAACTAACACATGATTACGTAGATCTGCTATTAATTATTTCACATGCCCTGCACAAGAGTTGTTTGTGTTATGCTAAAACTCTTACCATGTGTTCTTATAGCAAATAATTTATTATTTACAATCAATTTACTTTATTTCATGACACTAGAGGGTGCTGTGGGCAGGATAACATTTTAAGGAGGATTTGAAACACACAACAACTACGTAAATTACGTTTCATTCATGGTCTCCATGCTCTTTGTTTGATATAAAGTTTAATATAGTCCCCCCACATCCCCAATACACATGCCCATTACCTCCACACATCTATTTCAGACTACTTAGCTGTGATACAGACTGCATACACAAAAGGTAGGACGTTTAAGCCTGCAAACAAATTTAGAACATACACTTCTGTCACCGACCTCCCACTGAATACTGAATCTTTACACATTGATAACATGATCATCCCACACACATCTGCACCATTCTGCTCACTTCCCTACTCCCACCCTCTCTTCTTCTCAATCAAACTGACAACCACTGCTGGGAGCCCCCCGCTGTCACTGTCGGGCCTCTCTCCCCCTTCCAATCCCTTCCAACCCCTACCACTCTCCTCCCAGTCTTCCAGCAGCTCCCCTCTGTGCCCCTCACCCAGCTCCCAGCATAGTCTAGTGTCCACTGCCACAGGGAGCCCTTCCGCACATACACACACTGTCTGATGTTACAATGTACACACACAATATGCATAACATGGTACGGTTCAATATAGTCTGGTGCAGTACAGGAGAGTACAGCATAGTGCAGTACAGCATAGTGTAGTACAGTATAGGATGGTACAGTACTATATATTATAGTACAGAATACAATCAGACAGTATGGTTAAGTACAGTAAAGTATAGGGTAGGATAGTATCAGTAAGGTATAGGATAATATATTATCCCAGTACAATACAGTATAGTTTCATACCGTACGGTAGAGTATAATACAGTGCGGTAAATAATAATGAATAGTATATACATGACATAATACACAATAGTATAGTTTCAGAGTTCAGTATTGCATAGTGCAGCACAGTATAACAGTATAGTACAGTATAAAATGGTTGGATAGATTGTCAGTGCTCAGTTTTAATCACATCGGAGTGTGCCACGCAGCCTTTGGCTTACATTGAAAACCACATCAAGCGATTACCGCTCAGCACCACAACAATGACAGTTCAAAGTAGGGGTTATGGTTCCTTCAGAATGTCAAAATGAGGAGCTGGGGAAAGCAGCACAACGTGCATTCACAACAGACGATGACAACGTCTTTTTCCTTTTAGCGCTGTAGTGGCGGATACGCTTCTCATCATTAATCAACTGGACAAATGCATCTCCAGCAGGCTCGGTGTGACTGAGATCGAGAGACACTGAGTCAGAGATGGATGGAGGGAGGGAGAGAGACCGAGAAAGCGTTAGGAGAGAGAGAGTTAAGTGGAAGAGGGCGACAGAGATGGGAGCGAGAGAGAGAGGGAGCAGGGAGGAGGGGAGCTAAGCAAATCAAGTCAGCTTTGATTAAGTCACCTTGGACAAGAGGACGCGGATAACAAGATCCATTAGGTTGAATTTCCAGATTCTCCTGTATTGTGTTTTATGTCAATAAAATGGATGCCCACAGTCGTTCGAAAAAGTTAATTACACCCACCAACGAAAGAAAATATTTACGTATCGCAACACCAATTAGCAATCTTGAACTCCAATTAATCATCTGTATTTCTCTCCAGAAATGATTACCTCATTGCACTCTCTCTCTAGGGGGTGTACATGGAGTTTAGACGTGATGAATATTAGCTATCATGAACAAAAAATCCATCACAATTATAATTTATTATCAGCCATCTTAAGGCTGATACAATAATTCAGAGCTCAATTTGGATGATTGAAGGTTAAACTGCAAATTGAATTCATAGAATACCTCACAGTCCCATGTTCAGAACATAATTCAGTGAGAGGAAACGGGAGATGAGGCAGTTTGAGACACTGCTTCAATTTACCACACGGGGGCGCACTATTACCGTTCCAGACAATACTGGTTGGTAGTCACTGGATGTCTCGATGGATAGAGGAAAATGGAATATGCAGAATGGGGTAATTTGGTTCTGGACAGACAGAAGTGGAGATGTAGGCTACCACCGATCCAAAAGGAATTTACATTCAAGCCCACAAGGAAAGAGGGGGGAAAAATAAGAAAAAGAAATGTCAATTATTTTGAGTTTCTCAACTCTCTGGTCCATCGCGGTTGTTTTGTTTTGCCGAATTCAATGTTCAATAAATCATAGTTTATTGAATATTAAACAGCACACATATGAAGGCCTGATAGTGATTGTATCATACAAACCGTACTCCTCCACAACAGCCAGCCTAGCACCGGCCCACAATCCATACCTCTAGAGCCAACATTTTTTCTGTATTACTCCTTGTTTGTGTGCAATCGAACAGCAATGAATATTCATCAATATTAAATATCGTCCAAATTTCACCTCAAAAAGCCCCTCAACCTCCACCACCAACAAATCAAACAGTTTGACAGTAATCTACCAGGCCCGGTGGGCTAACTTGCGGCATAAATTGGGTCCTGGTTGAACATGAAAAGACATACAGGTCGAGGCGCTCATTTAAGCCTTCTCCACTCCGCTCTAAAGGCTACATCTGAAGCATAGCCTTGGGCTGCTTCCTATCCGCTCCTACAGCAGCCCGTTAAAAAAAAAAGGAAGCAGGAAGGGAAAGAAAAAAAAAGAAAAAAAAAAAAGAGTGCACTTACAAGAGCAAGACTGTCTCTGGCCTCCCTGCTCCGAGGTGCACGACTGAAGACCCGCGGTCCAATTTATAAAACCCCGCACAAGAGCAGGTCACATGGATATTCCAGGAAAAATAAAGGAAGAATTCATATTTGATGCATAATTGTGTTTTCAATGCTGCCCAGTTCCTGCTCCGTGGAGCCGTTTGGAACATTAACACCTTCACCTCTGTGGGTTAACAGTCATGAGGGGGGCTGTAATGTCAATTAAAAGGGGATTTAGAAATACGTTTGGATGCTATATTAAACAAACAACAAAACAAGAAAAGCAAAAGCAGAAATTGTCATCATGATGTGATTTGGGATTAGGAAAAGCTCTTAATGTGTACAGAACCCGCAGCTAAATGCAGGAGATTTATAAAGGGATACGGAAGCTGCCAGTCATCCACTGAAACCATACATTTAGGCTTTTCAACTGCCAATCTATGTTCACTACAATCATTATGCTTACAACATACAATTATCTTCCTTCAATCTGGGCAAAAAAAAAAAAGAGAAGAATCTTTGAGGAGAATTACTCTGCAAATTATATTGAAATGCCGCCAAAACCACCAGCATGCAGTCGCTTTGCTGTACCGTGGGTTTGAGTGTGAATCATGGCACTACATCGAAAAATCATCTGTCGAACCAATCCCTCTCCAAAAACCCATATTTGGGTCTCTTTGGTCCACTTTTGAATAAGTAAAGCGGCCCCTGGATTAACAGTGGATTTGGCTACAGATGACAGATTAAAAGGTCTGGGCTGGACTCGCCCGCCTCGGTTCCCGACCAACGATGATAACAATGCCAAGGAGCCATGAGCTCAACTCTGACCCACTTCCAGCGTTTCCTGTACATTTCCAGCGGTCCGCCTACCCAGGACCGTAATCCCGCTGGCCCACGATGAGGTTATAATTCCCCTCAGGATAGTCTGTTGTCTGCTGTCATTTTGATTTTTTTCTTCGACCATAAGCTAATTATATCTTTAATCATTGCTGACACATTTTCAACCAATCGCATTCCCATCCTTCAAGAATAGTTAGGTCTAAAATGTTTGCCCAGACAGCGAGATAGGGGGAGAGGGGTATATCCATAAGTGGATTTTTCCCAATTTGTGGCACTCGGAGCTGCGATTTACGATCGTCAGGCGGTCTATTTACTGCGGCGGTATTACTGCCCCACTCCTCTTAGCCGTCCCCGAAGCCCCCCCACAAGCCCCTAATACAGTATTGACTTATATTTCATCCCACGGACACACAGACACAGAGATCCCGTCAAGGCAGTGGAGAGCACATTAGGCTCTCCAGAAGGCCTTCACGCATACTTTCCAGGAGGGTGTCTTTAAGACTTCCTTCTTTCTCAATTTCCACCCCTCCTTTGGCTCGATCTCACCCGGAGGACACAAACGCTCCTCTCACTCTCCTTAAGGATCCGTTCCCTCACCTAGCTCTACAAATATTTGAAGGATGTTAAGTCGGAGGTCCTGCTGAGAGCAGGGGAGGTTGGGAGAGAGAGTGAGGCACCTTCAGGGGTCGCCATGGTGACTTCAGGACGTGGACAGGTCTCTTGAACACCTGCGCCCGAAGACTATAGAGCTGCAGTCATGGTAGGGTGTGCAGGCGCTGTAGCCTTCTGCCCAGGGCCGGCGCTGCTCATAGACTGTATAGGCGGTAGCCTAGGGCACCATTTATCCATAGGGGGCAGAGAAGGAGAAGGTTAGAGGGGCTAAGAAACATGTATGTAGTGCACCCCAAGTGCACATTTTGACCATCAAGTAAAATATACAGTATTAAGTGTATTCTCTTTATTTGAATGCGACTCGCTACTCTTATGTTGATTAAACAATGATTACAAGGATTCAAACTCAACGGGTGGATTAACATGAAAGAATACAGAAAGACAATAAATGTAATAAAACAATGAAATAATAATTAAAAAGGTAATTTAAATGCATCGTTTTTAATGTGGGTTAATCTGATAGTTTTCCCGGAAAATCTATGAAAACAGGAGGCTTTTATTGATCAATATCACAACAAAGAACATAGTTAAAAAGACAAGTCAAGTTCTTGCTGAACAAAGAACATAACAATGAGAATTTCGTGAGCCAGTTACGCGTCTGACCTATCGCATTCGTTATTTATCTGGGTAGAAAGCCCGTAACCTAATGTCTGTCCCAACGTGGTGCGTTGAACTTGAGGTGTGTTCCTAAACTTTCCCTGGCTGAGTGCAGTCTTACCTATCTAGGGTGCTTGGTGCGAGGCGTACCCACCGCAAGTCCGCAGCAACCGTGGGCGAACACAGCTCTCAGCGGTGACACGCCGCGCCAGCGTCGTCTCCAGGTGACCAGCCCATGCTTTGAATCCCGTCGTTCAGTTTCCCCGTGTATTTACAACCAAAAGTTCCCTCATAAAATTGTCTCGACAGAAACGTGTGTTCTTCGTGTTTTAATCCTTCAAACTCAAGAGTCTCACCTGCAGAGAGCCTACTTTCCAGAGACTCTCCACTCAGAAACTCACTTCCTGAGACTCACCCACCCACTCTGCAGTCGCCATTTACCACTTATGAGCACCTCAACAGCGCCCCCTCTGTGTGATGTAAGTACTGACCCTAACCATGAGCACACTATCGAACCCTATTTCTAACAAAGCTACAAATGGAGTTGAGTTAATTCAGGCTTTGGTCGTCTTAAATGGAAATCAGTGTGTGCCCATTTTGTACAGACGTGCTTCAGCAGCCTGAACCGTACTAGTCAAATGACCTTTGCTTGGTCCAAGCACAAAGTTCACCCTGTTCTGCAAATATCTCCCGCAAGAATACAAAATAGACCCATTTCATATTCTGACTATTTGAAAAACAAAATATGTATAAAAAAAAGAAAGAAAATGCCACCGCTTGCTGCTCAGTAAGACAAAAGCATTTACTAGGAAATGCAGAATGAGTGGACCGCAATTTGCCACTGGAACTCAAAAAGAAACCTTTGTGTTTTCAGAGGTAAGTGGTTATGATTATGATTATTCACAAGATGTGAGTGACAACAGATAAAGTCAAAGCAAAAATGGAGGGAAGCAGGAAAGTGGAGATCTGCATTGGAGCTGCTCTACCACAGATGAAGGAAAGGTTAAACACCATTATTACAGACAGTCTGAGCATTATTTTACGATACAGACGTATTAATGTTCATTGAGGTGAACGATCAGATTTAAAAGCAGGGCTTTTTATATCAGACATTTGCTTTAAAAACTCTTTGTGTCTTCTAGGGACAGTGGCAAATTACTTTACTGTAATGAGCAAGCCATTATTAGAAAGAATGACTTAATCATCTTAAAAAAAATCTAAATTAGTAAGTGTTGAATTTGAGATGGGAAAATTAAGAACATTAAATAAATTATCAAAGCCTCTTCTTCAAAGGACCAAAATATTCCTTTTAATGCCCAAGTACTTACTAGAATTAGTAAACCTCAACTCATAAAAAATAGATACATAGCCCTATTATTAATTTGTATGGTATGTTGTGGCTGTGTGTGTGTGTGTGTGTGTGTGTGTGTGTGTGTGTGTGTGTGTGTGTGTGTGTGTGTGCGTGCGTGCGTGTGTGT
>JAOPUD010000145.1:14034025-14049001 GCA_027122715.1 Trisopterus minutus | reverse complement strand
CACACACACACACACACACACACACACACACACACACACACACACACACACACACACACACACACACACACAAACACCTCACAACCCCACGAGATACACCTTCATTTATTTCCACTCAGTCCGTTTGTCATTTTGATATGCATCGATAATCTTTGGGGCGACGGTGAACTTTTCAAGTCCGCCCAACACGGGAGGCTGAATGGTATTCAGACTCTTTTATTGACATATTTTGCTCGTTTAACTATGAGGGGTTGCAATTACATATTCTCTAATTAGAGGAAATTGATTCCGGGAAGGCGAACAAAGCGTTGGATCCCACCAATAATTTCCTTAGTGCTGAAACTCAAGACAGTGGAAGGGCCTCCGAAGCAATCGCATGCAGTACACTTACAACTCTCTGGTCTAAACTCGTTGTGGTGTGCAATCCAAGATAGCACAATCTACGGCAGAGCTCAGAGAATAGCGGACAGAAAACCCTAACCCACTAACTTACATTCAGCACTGTCAGACAACTGGCCTGACCAAGGGAGAAGAGGCTAATATGCTGACAACCTTGTTTCCACGTGTAACTCGCACATTTCTGCATCGGGGACAATTTCTAGATTGGGTACACAGCCTGAGGAAAAAAAAAACAGGGTTGGCTTTGGCATCTCACTGTGCTTTGCTGACACCTTTAACCCTGAAGTTACAGCCCCGGATCTGTGGTTTGCGGGTGAAATAACGTTCACAAACTGTCCTCATATAGAGGCCGCCGGAGACCCAGAGCCAGCCGCATCCCTGAGCTTCAACAGCGCTTACACAGATTGCATTTGGCTCCTTCTATGTCCTTATAGCGGCAGCTCCATCATTGCACAAACTTAAAGTGTAATTTCCCCCTCTCCATAGCATCATGAATATGTAAACGACAGATGATTTTGGAGTAAAACATGAACCGTTGGGGGCTGGGGGATTGTGATGAAGACTTGTGTCAGGCCAAGTGAGCTGGAACTGATGGTGCGCATAATTAATGGTCTGAAATAGACTGAGAATTAGTGCTGGGCTGGGATGTTAATAGAGTATGATACTTGGACTGGTGCCGTCAGGCCTTAGGCACCCCACCCACCCCCCCTCCCCCTCGTTTTGCTATACCACTACGCCTCGGTTTACCCTGGCTTTATTCCTCACACTTCCAACCTGTTTTTCCCTCCTTCCTCTCGCTCCTCATGAGGCTCTCCTACGCGTTTCTCCTGCTCCCGTAGCTCTGGTGGTTCTGTGCAGCTCTCGGTGTCCTTTGCCCTGTCGCTCGTACGTTATGCGTTGGCCTGCGTCCGCCGGCAGTGAGCCTGAGCCACGAGGCTATGGAGAGAACAGGTGTGTGACAGGTGTGCTCTTCCTGTGAACGACCGACACTCCCGCTTTCCCATTCTAGCCGGGGACGGTTGGCGCTCCGATGGAACAGTGAAACTCCCGGAACTATCCAGACACAGATGACTTTGTGGATCCCGGAGGAAATTAAATGTATTACATTTATATTATTATTTAAATTAGTTTACAGTATTTATTATTTATTTAGTAACAGACACACACACACACACACACACACACGACAACCACACAAACAAACACGTTCCTCGTCTCACTAATTGGTCGTGCTGTCCTCTTTTTAACATATTCCTCCATAATTCATCACGGTGAAATTGATGACCAATGCATCTTTAGATCAGGTGGGTGACAAAGGGCTGCATACTTTAATAAATATGCAAAAACAAGGTCAGGGATAAGCCCTGTCCAGCAATTTCCCCTTCTTGCCTTTTGCCTCTGACTATGTAAAGAGAAGAGAGACCTTGGTTTTAATGAGATGAGCTTTCTAAATGTTGAAAGAACGTTCCTTTTAAGGTACATTAGAAAGAACATTAGAGTGTCCTTGTTTTCCAGGACACACCTGATTTAGGCTTTCAGTTCAGAATACAGATTAGAATTTCACTCCATCGCCCTACGAACGAGTGGACTTGCTGAATGATTTATGCACGAGACTTCCTTAACATTGATGGTACGTAAGGACTAAAATGTGTGTCTAACCGTGCTCCGATATGAAAATACGCAAATACATAATTTAACGTTTTTTGTGGGACATTAATACGCTATGCTCACTGTTTCACAAGTGCAGCAGTAAAACCGGCAGTAGCCATAACATAAAAGGGGGGCGTTGTCACATGCAAAGATAATCTATGCAGCAGTTAGGCAGCACTGCAAAACACAGGCACAGGCTAGGTCTTTTATCTTCTTCCATTTGATGGTATACTGTATATGTGTTATGATATACACATTCAATTCCAATGATAACACAGCAATTCTAGCCGGCATCAACACCACCGACCGTACAGGAAATACAGCCTGGCCAAGACAGCTCCGTTTATATAATAGAAAATCAGAAGCAGCCAAAGGTCCCCAACCATCGTTTATCTCTTGCTGCGGAGCCTGACATACGGGAAGCGATTGCTTATGGAGAAAGGGTGGGGAGAGAGGGGAGAGATCCAAGGTAGAAAGGAGAGAGAGAGAGAGAGAGAGAGAGAGAGAGAGAGAGAGAGAGAGAGAGTGAGAGAGAGAGAGAGAGAGAGAGAGAGAGAGAGAGATTGTAAACAATCCACCAGGTTGCTGTTATTATAGAGTCAGAACAAAACATATGAGCTTCTTCACATCCACCCCTGTCCATTTCTCTCTCGTCTTTGCAAACCCCTCCCGAACCAGGAGTTCTTTCCCCCTCCTCTGATTGGGGAAGAGAAGGGGCGGCGGCAAACCAACCGACCACAGATCCATGCCGCAGCTAGCTGATCATGTTAACCTAAAACATGCAGACACCACCGCGCCGGTGAATTCTGACAGACACACCTACGATCTACTGGTCATGATTCATTCAGGTGGGCCTAAAAAGGGAGAGAAACTCAGGACAGAGACAGAATGAGAGAGAGACAGAGAGAGAGAGAGAACGAGACAACAGGAGACACACACAAACACAGACACAGAGGGAGAGAGAGAGACACACAGAGAGACAGAATGAGAGAGAGACAGAGAGACAGCAGGACATGCACAATGCAGACACAGAGAGACAGGAAAATGAATGAGAGAGACAGAGAGAGAGACAGAGGGAGACACACAAAGACACAGAGAGCGAGAGAATGGGAGAATGACAGAGAGAGAGGCAGAGGGAGACACACACACACACACAGACACAGACGGAGCGAGCGAGCGAGATGGAGAGGCCGACATTTCTGATTCAGAGAATCGGAGCGAAAGAACAAGAGCGGGAGAGAAATAAAACACACCGACTGCACTAACTAACTTTTTAATGCTCTCGGTCGATTCGCCGTGCAGATGCAGCATACATTTTTAAACGTGTTAATCCAAACAACGATGTGGTGGATCGGAGCGAGTCACTCAAGACAGACCCAATGCCCAACAGGTGATCACCAAGCGGAGCTTCATTAGACATTTACTCTGCGCTGGTTCACTAGATCAAAACAGAACAGTTCCACCACTGTTTCATCATCCACCCCTCTGCAGTCCAATCAACTCTTATTTGGCAGATTTTGACTGCAGTTTTGGCCTCCCTCTATACACACACATATACACACACACACATATATATATATAGATATATATATCTATATATATATAAAAACAGCTACATCACATCGATTGAATTTCAAACTGCAGAGCCTGCTGTTAATGGATTGGTTGAAATGCAGCATCAAAACTTTTATGAAAATAAACATAATATAATAACTCCAAGAATTGCTGTCAGAAATTGCAAACCAAAACCGAGGCAGGGGTTAGAATTGGCTGCGTGAGAGAAATGGAGGAGTGTTAGTTTTGACGACACAGCAGGATATCTTTGGCCATCTCTGCTACACGTTTTCTCGGTTCTTGCTTTTCTCATTCCTCGGTCCATAGATAATAATAGTTGACTTTTTGGTTTAAAAATGTAAATACAAAAACAATATCTGAGAAATCTGTTGTCCACCAAACCATAAAATAAATCAACAGAGGAGCTCCCAGGACTCTGGATGTGATCTGATATGTAATGAATTGTCAGGTTTTGTATCTGTGTGGTGACTGTATCCAATGTACCAGCCTTCATACCAGTCTTTGCAATATTAGACAAAGACTGCATCAGAAAAAGCTTGCGTTTGGTTTTAGCTATTCATGGCACACGAACACAGATATTTTAAACCGTTAAAGGGGGTGAGAATTTGCCACAGAAGTATCCCATTATAGTACTACCTCAAGCAAAATATTAAAATGACGATGCTGCCTTTTCTTCCCATCGTGGCTTTGATCACCGGATTACTGCATTACCTAGAATGCAAATAGCTTGCGGAACATTGTCACCAATGCTATGCAAGTCTAGGACAGTTGTTATTTTTTCTTCCTGAGAAATAATATCTTTGGGCTACAAAAACGCCAGGTCTTTCTTCTTTTGATTCTTGACATCATGGGAAAGAGTGTAATTCTTTCTGCTCAGCAGCAGTTAATAACTTAAGGATTATACTTACACATAAGGTGTTGGATCTATTAATAAGTATGATAATATCAGAGGACAGATGGTTATGAAAGTAGACGTGATAATTGATAAGAGTGTTGAGTCATATATGACATACTTATTGGCATAATTCCGAATCATTCTTGGTCGTATCTATTTATTTTTTGTGTACCGGTATTCACAATATAGAAATAGACGATGGTTCTTCTGATAAGCCGGCTAGCGTAAAGTCACAGTAAGTGGTCTTGTTTTGGGAAGTAAAAACAGACTTCAACGGCGGGGATGCCTGTGTATCATTTACAAATAAGAAAAATAAAGACACAGATGTTATACAAACATCTCCTCTTTACTTTGCGTCAGCTTGTTGCACTCTCATTCCGCAGCTTAGAGGTGAATTTAGACTTTGGCCTGAGGCCTTAATAGATAGTGTCCGCCCGAGTCCATCAGACTTAGGTAAAAAAAATAGAAAAATGACTTTGATTTGATGCAAAGGGCAGTGAAATATATATATATATATATATATATATGTTTTTTTTTTCTATTTAGGGGAGGGCTGGAGGGGGCTATGTCAACACGACTGGGTGTCTAAGTAATGCTGGCCGCTGACCTTTGCGGTCCGTCAGAAACAACCTTTGGCTCTTCCATTAACACGGTGGGCTGACACCAGACAGATCACGCTACTTCTTTACCTCTCCCCTTCCCTGTGATGGACAGACCGGTTAGCGATGCCGCACGGGAACCCTTCCCCTCCCTTTTAAAGAAGTGTGGTTTGTGTCGGATGTCTGTAGGCAAAGTTTGTGCCTGCATTAAAAAAGTTTGTGTGAATAGACTCAAAAGTTAGTGAGAACACACTCGAAATTTGAAAGGCATGGGCTATTCGTTTAAAAAACGTGGTTGTCATGTACATTGGAGGTAGATTTTATTTTATCCCATGTTTATCCAAAGGCCATTGTCCAAATTTCTTCTGATTGACGTTGTCAAAATTTAACGTTCAAGCGTTGACTGCCTTAAAGACCTTTTGAAAAATCGAGAAATAGTCACCAAATAAAGGAACACATTAAACGACAATCCTCCCGAGGCATCATTTGTGGCTTTTATATGCTATCCTAAAACCAACTGCTCATACACAGGGTGTATGAGCAATGTTTGCCATTGCAGGAAATCAGAAAAACAAACCTTTTATCAGTTGACCAGACACTGCGCAGTCCAGCAAATGATGACCGCCTAAAAAGCTCAGTCTTCAAACACTCAAGTACAAAAGGAACAAAGGTGCAATGCTCCCATTTTGAAGAAAAAAAAACACATGAAAGCCATATAAATAAGTCTGAGCAGCCTTAACCATGGCCTGTGAAGTCAATAACGGATAACAATGCCTTAGTTGGCCTGGCTGTCAACATCTGTCTAACCTGGAACCCCAACATGTCTCATCTGCTGTGCAGTCGGCCTACCTAGGGGAAATATCAAGAGAGTGAGACACTAAACACTACAATGCTTGTGTATTTGTAATGGGAATTATTACAATGTTTAGAATGTTATGGGACATTTCTGGGTTTTGCAGATCACATGAAACAATATAAAAATTGTGTTTAATGCTCACACCAGCGATCACTTCCAACACAGCTGAAAATCTCAGTGCGTCAGCCATGGGGATTTGTATGTGTGGGCAGGACCAGGGAACATAGCACAAAGTTGAAAATCACACCCTGGGAAAATGCAATTTCAACAGGTGCCTTTTGCTGCAGTTTCAGATTGCTAGGCAACTACTGTAAAATTAAGGTTTGCTTATTGCCGTGCTAATTACAGTCGTTTTGCCAAGTATTTGTTTTTTTTCCTTGCCTGTTTTCTCTCCCTCTTTTCATCACCATGTGAAGCTTCAGTCTTTATTTGAAACACTGAAGTCGTTATAATAATGGTCACTTTTTGTGGCTCTGTCTTCAACTCTCTGCACTATGAGATTTACAACCATATTAAAATGTGTTTTCATAATAAAATCTCTTAATAGGAAGAATTACAAGATATGGTGAAATAAGATTTAAGATGACACCTTGATTTTTCAATGTTGGTGAATTATGCTACTTGTTGAATAAATCTAGCTGGGAAACTTCTATAACCTCCTTCTCCTCATTTCTTCATTTTGTGAGCAAAGAAAGGTGAAGTGAGGTCAAATCGCACACTGAGCTGGAGAATGTCAAGCCTGCAGTACCTCCGCCACTAGGTGTAGAAACACAGGAAGGAAGGGAACACAAGGTCAGGAGACGCAAGACTGCTGCTGAGCGAAAGATGCGGTTGGGTACAGCCATCCATGAGAATTATACAAATGACTAAAAAAGCAAGTGCTCCACCTATTTAGGTGGTTTTGGGAGCTCTTTCAAACATCACCATTCTTTCCTGTTAAACACTTTTGAAGAATATGCAGCTCTAGTTATTTCTATTTAGTCCATCAGCACAAAACGGACTCCACACTAGGTTCAACTCAAGCGATCAAGGTTGAAAAATGGCATCAATTATACTCCCTCCCCGTCAATAATAATAATATTTAAAACGCCACTGTGAGTGTCACTGCGGGACGAGGCCGGAAGAAAATGAGTTTCTTTCAGAGGTGTCACCTGAGCCACCCAGTTTGGGGTCTGTCATGCAGCGAGCGTGATGACAGTCCTCCTGTGTGAATCAGGTGTGAGCATGGCCGGGGAGGGTTGGCTTCACATATTTTTTTGCCAGATCCTCCGTTATTAGAACGTGGGATGGAAATGAGGTTGCCCGCATAGATGAATTGCGCCTCACAGGAAAAGGTCAGACGCAGCAGGTGTATATATCCTTTCTCCTCGAAGTGGAAGCGTTTCAGAGTTTCATGAAGCAATACGTGAGGGTTATGCGGTGGCAGGCCAAATCGCCGCGAGTCAGAAATAATTTCCAGAGCTGTACTTGATGGCCTTGGGCTGAGCCTTGGGCCGCATCCCGACCAAAAAGCCTGGCTGTTTCATATGAACGCTGCCGTGCTCCAGCCGGACAGATGGGAAACAGATGGGCTACACGGATCTAGACTTTTGACTGCAGCAATGGGAGCTTCCTCAAAAGATGTCCAAAAGTCAATCTGCCTTTTTTCTTAACAATGTTGGTTATGAATCTCTGCTCAAGCCCCGGGCATGTCTTCTGACTGCTCGAAACTCCCTCTTTTTCTTCATTGACTCGTCTTACTTTAAGAATGATGTATAGGGAATTAAAAGCAACAGGATGGAGCTCATTAATTTTTAAATTGAAGAACGTTACTGTGTAGGTATGGCATTCAGAATGGGAAAACCATTTCCCAATTGAAAAGCAGCCCTGGAAATTGTACACACACAATAACCTTTCGCTTCATCAAAGATGCTGCTACCTCAGCATTTTGACTCCAACGTTTGGCTGCTCTTGACGTTCATGAGAAATGTTGTGGTTAACCACTGTGGAGCTTGAGCATGTCATCTGCGGGCATCAACGAAGGCCTTCACAATCAAAGCCATAAGCAGGGTGTATTTTGGGTAAATGCTTCATCGGTTTGGGAATATGAGGATTATTTCACGAATAAGCACCAGTACTTACATTGCACCTCTAGGTACTTTTGTGCTTGGAAGTCCTTGACCGCGGGATGATCGACGATGCACGCCACAGGCACGCCGTCGTCCTCCTTGCTGACGGTGAACGCTAGCCGGCTGGTTACCGTGTACATCTTGTCATAGGCGACCTCCACCTTGGGCTTGCCTAGGGAAAGGAACAAACACACAAGGCTTAGAGAACCAGGGCTCATGGGGGACCATGTTTAGGATCTAAAACTAAAAAGAAACCACAGTTGAATGGGAGACGTTTCTGTCCGGTCATTTCTGACGGGATTTTAGATTAGTGAAGATGTGCTTCCCCCTGAGGTAAAATGAAACCCTGAAAACATCCGGATTATTACTTGACCTAATACAGAATATATCACAACAGCATGGCTAAACAAAGGGACAAAAGATTGCAAGTGCACGTACAGGCACACATGCACCCCAGTTTATAAAAAAAAAATCACCCCTTAGTTTCCTACACAATTTATTGTACCGCTGATGCTGAAAAGTCTAAGATAAATGTTTTGTAAGAGATTTATAAAATTTGTTCACTTTGGAAAATAACTTCAACTTTCTGGACTCAAGGCTGACGGAAACACAGTAAAAAGTTACATTTTCTTCATGCGCACACAAAGGCAGCTATTGTGTTTCAGTTAGCCCAGCGCCTCCCTAACAGCGACCTTGGGGATTATGTTAAAGTGAGGGTTGGCGGGGTGTCCTTGGGAGCGGTCAGAGAAGGTGAATAGGCTGAAAATTGCCTGCTGTCAGGGCCTGTTGTGCAATTGTGAATACGTTATTAGAGAATTTGTTATTCCAAACCATGGTAATAAATCTGGCTTCTTCCTGCCTACCCACCATCATCACACATGCATGAATGCCCACACACCACCCTTATTCCACTTAGTAGCCGGGCTCTGCCATCAAATTGACAATATGCTAAAAAATACAACTAGCAGTTTCATAAAATAGGATGTTTTTGTGTTAAGAGACAGTGCCGCGCTGGGAATGGCTAGTTGTTTTAAACTCACTTAACCCACTCCTAAACACTATCTTGAATTAAGTGTATCAAGACATATGAATAAAAGTACATTTATTTCAGAGAGTGTGAATCGCGGGAATAGAGAGAGCAATCGAACATGCCACAGGGCAAGAGAGACTACACGTGAGTAAGTCTGAATGTGAAGTGTTGAAATGTAACTATAAATTCTTCCTCTTGCTCTACCTCTCTGTTTACCACAGAGTGGCGGAGATGGGATGCTAAGCATCCCTCTTTTAATGTTCAGCCCGACTCGTAAGGCCTTCCAACACAGATTAAAAGCTAATTTTGGTTGTAAAGTAGAACTGCAATAAAGCGTATTTATCGACATTAGTAAGATCTCACCTTACCCAAGCTTTACTTAACACAGGGGTATGCATTTGCTGAGTTTGCAGGATAAATTAGCTGGTGGATAAATAATAAGCACATCAGAGGAAGTGATGCGTTACTTCAATTAAACTAATTAACTGCCTTATGGCAGTTTGTTTTCTGGCATTCACACTGCAGTGGACACTTGTTAGCTAAACCGCATTCCGTATAAAAAAAACTAACTGGCACTGTGTAAACAGCATAATGTAGGAGTTGGAGTGATATAGTTGCTAAATTCCGTTGGAGCTCAGGGGTCTTTCTGCCCTCTTTCGATCAGGGAGCAATTGCTTAAAAGGAGTGTGTGGATGATAGTACCATCATAAATGTCTCTCCTGGCTTTCGTAAAACACCCGCAACAATAGCAGCACTATCAACACATCGGTTCCAAAAGACTGAAGTGCTATTGCTCATTTTTTCCAAACGTGCGAGGGTGTGAACACACTAAATGCTCTTCGGCAGAATCAGCAGAAAAAAAGTAATTTTGACCAATCATATTAGTCATGCTGTTTAAGTGAACCAAGGAGACTTGGTAAGCATGGGTTAATCACACAGAATGGTCCTTGTCCTTTGATGCATGAGGGAAGCCTTTTGAAATAAAACATAAGCCCCTTTTACACAGCCATTTCAAGGTTGTGGCGCAATTCTGCTTCGCCTCCTGTAAGAACATACAAATACAGAATGGCATGGGGCAAATTATCCAGGCTTTAAGTCGGAAGTGGAGGAAATAACAGATAATGTGTGCAGGCCTCCAATGTATTTCTGATTGCACAAACACATTGCTCGCATAAATCGGCCACATCATCAATTAACATGTTGTTTACGATTCAAAGCCACTTTGCTTGCATTTGAAAAGTGTAAATGTCTAAATGTGTACAGCTAATAAAAGCAATCCGACACTCACTTCTTGTTTAGAATTTACATTTATGTAATATGCCACATAAGATGCTGCCGCTGCTGTGTTACACGTCAGCCTCTGATTCTGGAACGCCGGCCTGCTATATGAAAGCACACAAGTCTCTTTGTTTGGTTCTGTTTAAAAATCAAAGGCCAACTTAATGCCGGATCATGTTATGGCAATGTTGCGGGATCTGTGTTAAGAAATTATGAAATTTCAAATGAAGTACATCATCTATCTCTGGTTTCTATAATGTATTACTTTAGGCAGTTTACTTATTTGAAAGATTGTATTCACTCACATATTTATTGTTATCTCTGAATAGTATTTTAATGGTTGAATGCACTTATTGTAAGTCGCTTCGGGTAAAAGCGTCAGCTAAATAAATGTAATATAATAGGGGCTACATAAACCACACAGCACTCTTCTTACATTAGTCACAAAAGTCAAAAGTGCAAAATATGACCTATTTGGAGCATGTTGGGTGATGGCAGGGTAATTTAAATCCCTGTGGTTTCCTCAAGTGGCCTTAACGCCTGAGTCTGCCACTCAAACTATTTACAGCTTCATAGGCTTCCCTCTCCATGGGTCCTCTTCGCCTCCCACTTATCTATATCTATAACTATGTCTAAAACAAAGTGGCGGTGCTTAAAAGAAAATAGCCCAAACATTGCCTCTCTGTTGCTTTGTGACCTTTCCTTCAAGCCAAAGTCTATTGGAGCGATGGAGTTATCATTGCTGCAAGTTATTGAGTCATAAGAACATTGGGGATGGGAGGAGGAGGAGGAGAGCAGTGACAGAGGTGAGCCACAGAGACGGGAGAGGGGGAGGGATGGTGAGAGCGAAGGAGAAGGAGAGAAAGAGCCAGAGATAACACTCTGATAGTGACGCCAGCGCGCTTGGTAGGGGAGCCATGTCTGGATTTATATTATCAAGCTTGACAATTGCAACCTTTAAATGATATTTGGGAGAGCCTGATTATCCCTTAAGGTAATTACGTTCAATTTTGCAGGAACATTTAATTAGAAATGTGTCTGCCAGCCTTTCCGGTCTCTGCTTTTCTCTTCTTTATCTGCTCTCTTTTCTTTTCCATTCACCTGCATCTTTAATTCACCTGGATACACTGCGGGTTCAGTATTCATTACATTACTAAGGTCAATGATAAAGGAACTGGCAGGTCCACTTGGAATATTTATGTACTGTGACGGACAGAAAGAAAAGCACCCAGACACTGATAATAAATGGTTTCTGAATTTTAATCAAAGGCACATGATAGCTTTGATATGGTCTCGATCCGGCAGTTCTGTGGCCCTCTACTACAGTGTAATCTTAAATTACACTTGAGAGAGTAGTTTTACTGCAGTATTTATTATTAAACTATTGTTTCCCCAAGCGTAGGCCCGCTGAGCATCAAGACAGCAGCACCCTGCTACACATCATAACATGACGCCGGTTTATGGGAAACCAGGGCTTCCTGAGGAAACCTCAATGAACACGGGAAAATCTATTCATCCATCTGTCTATCTGTTCACCCAAGCGTCAGATCAGGAACCCGGTGTGTGTCACCTGAGGCACATTGCCTGAGGATCTCACGTGCATGAGATTTTAATCATGCATATTATCATACTGAGTAGTGAGCATGTCAGGCCTTTGTTTCAGGGTGCTATGAGGTCCTCCATTTAAATGTGGCAAATAAACTAAAGATCTCATTGTTCATTTTAGAAAGTCCTATTTAATTTATTAGAATAACTTTTAGCTATTAAAGGTTGTGCCGTCGTTGTGCCGTCAAGCGTTGGACAGCTTCAAATATCTGGGTGTTGTCCCTGGTAGTGCAACAGTGTGCTCTCTGAGAAGGTTTCCTTTCTTTAACGTTTGTTCTGCAATGACGACACTCTTTTACAGAAGTTATATTGGACCCATTTTAACTTTCTGTATAGTAGCCTGGAACGGAAATCTTAACCTGTCCAATGAGAACAGACTTGGAAGCCTCATTAAAGTGGCAAGCGAGGGCTCTGGGTTGACTCGGGCCCAGCTCATGGACGTTTATAACAAGCAGGTCCTTAGGACGGCTAATGTCATTTTTCCATTGTTATGATCAGCCTCTGCAGAAGGGGGTTGTGCTTTCCGCCTTCTGGACACCGCTTCAGGGTGCCGGCGGGGAGGACTTAGACATAAGGGCTGCCCGTTTTCTGGGGCTATCGACAGGCCGAACAGAAAATAGCCCGGACACAGTAATAGCTTTTTCCTACTTTGTTTCAATTTGTTGATTCTGCTTTTGATAAGTTGACAATGCTTTTCAATTTATCTCTACCGCTGACGCAAGCTTCTGTTTTTATATAGTCTTATTGTTTGCTGTCTTATGGATGTTCCTACTGTCGGCTACAAATGTTGTGTTTTTGATGTGGTCATTTGTATACGAACAGCTGAACAATCAAAAATTTAACTGAACCGTAGTAATTATGTTCTGTTTGATGTTTTCAAGAATTTCCCCTTTGACAACATACTTACATGTACATTGTTAAAGCACAGCACATAGACGCTTCGTTGTTGCAGTGAACACCAACACACATTAATCTGAAGCAATGCCGGCTTGAACACAAGAGGAAAGGGCGAGTGGACTCTGGCCGCAGCTTTAAGGGTCACCCTGTGGGCCAGGAGGTTAACAGCTTCATGTTGAACCAATCCCTTTGACCTCTGCCCAGAACACCACCCTTTCAGCTGCACAGCGGACCGCTCTATGGGTCTCGCTGTTTGTTGTTGTTGTTGTGGTGGTGGTGGTGCTGCGCGCATTGTTGACGCGTGCTGGCTTACGGCCAGGTGGCAAATGGGAACCTTGATGTGTTCAGGTCTAAACAAAGCGTGGCGCGGGGGCGGCCCATGAGACGGCGCCGCATGTCTTTCTGTGGGGGTGGTGTCGCTGCGGTTCACCATGGGGCTCGACGCAGCCATTTCAAAGCCTACATTCCCTTTGAAGTTTGCATGAAAACATGTCATGAGGCAAATAGGCCCCGGCCACCACTGTGCATTCACACCGGATTAATGGAGGCAATTGAACGATTACAGTGTTAAAATGCAATAGAAAGAAAGAGCAGATGAGGGAAAGAACAAAACAACGAATGATGTGAGGGAGGAAGTTCTAACCGAGGGAAAGTTTACTCACACACAAAGAGAGCAAGAGTCCAAGGGATGATGCTAAACAGGGCATCAGCCGAGTAGAATATGGGTTGCTCTTCCTTCTAACTTTTCTGTTTAGTTTTTACTCAAGAGAACACATAGTTGCTCACTGAGGTTTTTTAACTATGCATTAGAACATCTTTGCTTTTACATCTTGACAGCAATTAAAAGCGTTAAATCAAAACCAGTGCTTATCTGAATTGAAATAATATACTCTGATATAAAAGAGTAAAGGCCCTTTCCATGAACAATAACTTAGTTTGGTTTTCATTTTCCTTTTTAAATGTATCCAGACTGGACTTCTAATGTCTATTCTTGTGGGGGTGTTTTTTAACCTACAGATAAACCAAACCGCTACGCCACTTGGTTCGCATTAGATGATTTTCCCTGTAGGCTCAGCGCATTATATTGCATGCTTAACCTCTTGTTGCTATCGCCTGCTGATTAAGCATTGATGCGACACACAAAGGAGCCCCGCCCCAAAAATAAACACAACCTGAGCATATTTTAGAGGCTGGCGAGTGGGGCTGGTTCCCCTTACAGACACACATGGCCCCCACCCACCTGGCAGCTCTTTGTCGCCCTTCATCCATTTGATGGTGGCGGCCGGCTTGCTTCCCATGGCCGTGCACGTCATCTCCGTCTCGTTGCCCTCGCGCAGGACCTCATCCCGGGCCTCGATGATGGGGTTACCTGGAGGAACTACAGGTAGGGGACGCACACACAGGCACACACAGACACACACAGACACACACAGACACACAGGGGATGGGACGGTGCAATAGTTAGTGGTTGTTTGACTAAAAGGACTATACTTATAAACAGCTTTCTAAACTGTCGCCCCTCTATGGACAATAAGTTCCTCACATTGAGACACCGTCAGGGTCCCCCCTATGTATGGGGGCAGTATATGTGGCACACTGCGACACATGCTATGAGGAGCATGAGGAATGGAACCGGCAACCTTCCAGTGTGCAGACGACCTGCTCTGCTTCCTGAGCAGAATATATTATCATGTACCGTCTGCTAAACGTGTAACCAGCGGTAAATAGCCATCTCAGATTCAGTTTAAAAGGCAAAAACAAAGTCAACATTAATAAGTGTTGAACCCAGTGTGCAGCGGGCATGCGGCCACCATGCGTGTGAGTGTGAGTGAGTATGTGTGTGTGTGTGTGTGTGTGTGTGTGTGTGCGCGCGCATGCGGGGCCTACCCAGCACGGTGATGTCGGCGTAGGCTTCCTGCGGGGGGTCCGTGTACAGCTGGCACACGTAGCGGCCCTCGTCAGACAGAGACACGTTGGACAGCGACACCCGCAGCTCGTTCTCCGAGAAGTTCACCAGCTGGAAGCGAGCGTCTTTCAGGGCTGAGGAGCGAGGAGAGAAAAGAAGAGAAAAGAGAGGGAGGGGG
>JAOPUD010000145.1:13945989-13961449 GCA_027122715.1 Trisopterus minutus | reverse complement strand
TGTGTGTGTGTGTGTGTGTGTGTGTGTGTGTGTGTGTGTGTGTGTGTGTGTGTGTGTGTGTGTGTGTGTGTCTGTCTGTCTGTGTGTGTGTGTGTGTGTGTGTGGACTGCACGAGGTTGCGTGTGGTGCCTGCCTGAGCCGCTACTCGGCCACATGTAGCCTACATTGTTTGTGAGCCATTGTCCATTAAGGGTTCAGTTGCCCTGCAGTCCTAATTTCCCTGCTCACTCTCTGGAAAAAGCTAACCGGTGGCGGCTCCACGGTCGGCCAATATGGAGCCATCCGCTATCATTACGCCTACAATCTGTCCAGGTGATGTCAATCTCAAACGGCCTCTACCCACCACACGTTTCCCATACGTTGGTGGTGGTGGTGGTGCTGAGGCTGGTGGGAGGCGGCGAGGAGGGAGGCACAACCTGCTCCCAATCCACCCACTCAACTGATTCCCATCTTCCTTCACAACCACTGATATTCAAAACACAGAACCCCTCTCGTCCCTCCGTGCTCTCCCCCCCCCCCAAACGTGTTTTCCTCTGAACCGCCTGCCCTTACCGCAACACAGTCCGCCACACTCCCAGGTGATTGCTGCTTAATAACACAGGACAACCCTGTACCCCGGGTGACAGTTCGACACGTAAAGACATCGTTTCATGCCTAGACTGCTCAGCCATTAAAAGCCAACGTGAATCTCAAAACATATTAGGGAGGGATAAATAGTAAACCAACGCCTATCCCCCTCCCCGATAAAAACAAAGACAAACACTGGACAAATTGGGAGCAAAGGGAGAGGAGCGGACAAAAAGGAGGATAGGATGGCGGGAGGGTGGGAGAGGAGAGGAGGGGATGATGGGACAAAGGAGTGGATATGATGGGAGAGGATGGGGGGGGGGGGGTGACGAGAGTGGAGCACAGACTATAATTAGTGGTGGTGGTAAAAAGGGGACAAAAGCCAAAGCAGGTTGCTGGTGATCTGTCCCAATAGTTTGGCATAATTCTTGTGCCAGAAAAAGGCTCCCACCCACCACTCCAACCCATCTCCATCTAGGACAGGGTGGCAGATAATGGATTTGGCCTGCCACGAATATACAAAGCAAGCTTTTAATGACCCGCAAATGGACCACAGAAGGGTATTTTTTTTTTTATGCCCACCCCCCACACATTAATAAATGGCAATTATTTAATTCATTAAAAATAACAAGGTCGGTTTATTCCGATGGGCTGGGCTCCTAGACCCTGTAAACCCACTTACACCCCCCCCTGTTGGAACAAGCATCCGCCCCCAAATAGCCGCTTCGATCCCTGCGGACGTCAGACACAATCACAGAAGAGATTGGGTGTCGACGTGAGATAAAGGACAACGTGCTCTCTGAAACAAAAGCTTCCATCAATAGGACGGTCAGAACTCACCATCCTACAAAAGCTAATCTCAAAAGCCTTCCACAAAAGCAACAGGAGCCAAATGGAGCCCACACACCCAGCAACATTTGTCCCATCGGGGACAACTAGTCTCCAGTTGTCCCCAGACCTATCCGGTTTGGATTAACAATACATGGATTGACAACGACTAGGTAATAAATCAACAGGACGGTCAGATCACCATCTACATCATCCTACAACAGCTAATCTGAAAAGCCTTCCACTACGGCAACGGTTATCCAATTTGGATTAGCAATACCCAGATTGACAATAACTAGGTAATAAATCGGATCAATACAGTCGACCAGACCCCCCCCGAATAGGGGCAATCTTTTCAAACCTGGTGCTGAAGCCAAAATGGCCCCCGAGGGAAAGCGCAGGAAGGACCAAGCAGCGGCTCACGAGCCTCACGGATCCACACACTGTTGATTTGACACTTACCTAGAGGAAAGGGAAGGGGTTTCAGAAGAGAGAGGAAGTGGGAGATAAAGGGGAAGATATAGAGAGACAGGGGGAGGGGTGGGAGGGAGGGGGAAAGAATCTGTTAAATAATGCATTTTAACTGCAAGCCTAATATGAGAAGACACGCCAAGCAGAAATCATGAGCAGGTAATTACACTGAATATTTCAGCAGGATCAGATCGGCAGGGGAAGCATAGAGAGGGGTGTGGAGTTGGAGCCTTGAACAGACGCAAAACAAATTGGATAACTTCTGAAAAAGTGTCAAACAATTGTACTGTAAGATTATTATAATGTAATTGAGTTACATTATATTTTATTAAATGATACGATATATATATAGTATTCAACGGGCAGGGCTTTTTCGATTGATGGGGTACTGCGGAGAGCCATGCCAAAAAGGTATAATAGATTCACCTCCTCAACAGGAGGGAATGGAACAAATTTTCCACTCTGGATAATGAAATGCTTGTTTCAGGAAAAAAGCAGGAAGGAAGGAAGGAAGGAAGGAAGAGAGGGCAGAAGTCGTTAAGGAGAGAAGGATATAAGAAACATAAGACAGCAGGAAGGACGGTAGGAAGAGTGGAAGATTGGACAGAATTGAGTAAGGACGGAAAGAAGAAAAATAGGAAATAATGACAGAGGGAAGGTTGGTTGAAAGAAAAGAAGAAATACGGGAAGGAAGGAAGGACAGAAGAAAGGATCCTCAACGTGACCCCTTTCATGTCGGTAGGCGATAGTACTCCTTCCTCAGTGAATGATGTTTCATTTGTAATCCACTAATGGACTTTGCAAACAAATACTGAAGATTGCTTGTTCCGCATATCATCCAGCACACGGAGCGTGTCCTTGGGTCCACTCTCCGTGCCAAGTTAGCTTTTTAGCACTGAACCAACCCTTCTTCTAATACCTCCCTCGGTATGTACCTTGGTTTTCTTAGAACTATTGTTGCACTTGCATAGCTCTTAGCTCTTAGCTCTAATCATATTAGATAAAACGCAAAAATTGTCAGTTTTTATTTTCACAGAACAGGCCCTTTCAAGAGGAAAACAATGACTGAATAGAGCCCCCCCCTCCCTTACCCCATCACAATCTGTAAAATGTGCACATTGCGTGTGTTCACAAATTACACACAATGACTGTGGATCAATTAAGCAAGTAGCCTTGCTGCACATAAAAAGCTGCTTCTGAAATGCAATGAATTACGAATCACAAAATGTAACTAATCCAAGTGTGTCGTTTTTATTCCCTGATCCCGCATAAAAGCATTGTCTATCTATAACAATTCCCTTGTGAATGTTTCACCAGGAATTTATGAGACTTTTGTTTACGTCCTGCTCCCTTTCACGTTGACCGCTTTGTGTAAAGGACGCTACCAACTTACATTTCATTGCCATGACCACCATTATCTCATGATCAAATAGAAAATAAATATATATTTTGTTATCGAGTTATTGAATGTTCAAATACCAAAATATTTGACTACAGTTATAAAATCCCTACGATATTTGGCACAAGAGGCATTCAACTTTGCCGTTGCTTTTGTCCTGAGACCTTGAGAAGCTCTGGGCCTCTGAGTGGATCATTACGAGTGCGAGACTGATCGACCTGATGGCAGCTGCACACGGGCACAGAAATAATGCAAAAAAAAAAGAAGCACAGCCAGGGTGAAATGTGATATAATCGTGGCTCTAAAGTCGTGATTCCCCAAACACCTCCTCTCTGCATGTGACCGCATGATCCTCTTAGACAGGCTTTGAACCCGGTCAGAAGCTGGAAATGCAGCCTATTTTTGGGGACCGTTTGGTCTGGATCGTGTCTGTGACATTCGTAGCGGTCAAAAGTGCTGGCGAAATACGTCAGTTGAAGTTGACACACACAAGAAGGGTGTCTTTTTATAGAAAGGAGGAAGAAGTCCAGACAGAAGGCAAATAAAGGGTGAATTGCCTAACTAAAAATATCTTATTTTTTGTAAGGTAAGACGCTGAATCAATCATTAAATGTACGTTTCCAGAATGACACCAGAACATTTAACAAGGTATAAGCTTAGCTCTTTTTTTTTTATCTATCCCTTTATACCATGTTTGCTATGTTTGTGATATGTTACATTCGAAATTGTTACTGGTGGGAAGGATAATAGCCGAAAGATATCGAGGAAACAGAAATGCAACAAAACTATGTAAAAGCAAAAAAAAAGGTTGGTTCCTTTTATTATAAACAAGAATGCAATCATCTCAGTAGAAATAAGACACAGGCTGCATCTTACTCCAAGCTTCCACTTTTATCAACTCCCCTCGAAAGATGTTCCACATCCAGCGAGCTCTTGACAGAATTGTAAGAAGCATGGGAGGATGAGAGGTAGATGACAAAAAAACAAATAAGAAATCCCTCCAAGCCATGAAAGAAAAAAAACCGAACACAAAAAAGAGGGGAAACTTTTTCTAAAGGCCTTTTCATGACAGGAAGCCGGGACACATTTAAATATCTCCCTTTAAAGAGTTGCTTGATCGGATGACGTTTCAAAAGCAACTCTTTTTTCCTCAAGCATTCTAGTTCACGTCTAATCAGGGTGGGGGGTGGCATCTCATGGCACATAATGGCTTTGAGATGCACCACAGGTGACAGACAAACAACATCTCAGGTGTGTTTACAGCTGTTAAACAGATCGAGGGCACGGCAGCGAGCTAGCTGCAGCAATGTCATCATTACATGGGAGGGGGGGAACACAAACTAATATGAACACTTTGAAACGGGCCAACCAGTGGTGTGTCTCCGCTGCCATTTTGAAGCATGTAGGTCACGCACAAATGAAAGCAACACAACCTTACACATTGTCAATTAAATCACACATACAGTGCACCACATTGTACAGGGGTGGAGGACAGGAAAAAGTGAGAATTGAAATGCTAAAACAAAATTGTCACGGTTAGGAGGATCGTGTCCCGATCGGGAGTGAATCTAAATGATAAAGAAGGGGGAAAATGAGTAAGGACCATCCGGCAGACCAAGCCCAAGCACGACTGTTCGGCAGCAGTGGCATCCAACCTGTTACTGCACACTTGGGTAGTTCACAGCTGCCTTAATTCTACTGAGGAGCCAGATCACTGCAGCTTGACTGCTTTCCTTCCCTGACAGCTCAAGGCATCCTTGGAAACTTCCCCTGATTGGTCTGCCTTTGCCAGGGCACTGAATAACCGCTGCTGCATGCCTGGTTGGGTTGCTTTGTCCTCAATATTGGGGAAAGAGGAGCGATAGAGAGAGAAAGAGAGGGAGACGAATCTGATGAGCACCTTTCCACTTGACATGTGTGCATATGTCGAAAGTTTGGTTTCATCCGGGAGAAAGCGCTATAAGACTAACAAAGAGCTAACTTGTGATGTTATATGAAGCACAAGGCACATGGGTCCTGGGTGTCTTGGGATTTCGTTTTTTGGGCACTTACAAGATAAGTAAATCTACACATTGTGTTAAATAGGTCCATGATTCAGAAAATGAGCTGTGTGATTATTACGAGTGTGCTTGTTTATATTTTGAATATCAGCTCTAAGTGTACTAAGTGTATTTTGCTATTAGCGTTCATCAAAGCAGAACCATCCCCCTTAACAGTTTGAATCTGCAAGATTTGAATTATTTTGCATTTGACTGTATCAAAAGCAAAGAATGAACCACAGATCAGTTATTTAAATAGGGCTAAAATAGTAGAGTTTATTATACAAACAACTTCAAGGATACTTTGGAAATGTAGTGCCACTAGGGAAGCCTAGAAGCTGGGCCTGACTTCCGTGCACAGCCATTCAACAATTATTTTGGCTTACACATTTTAGCACTTCTTTCATAAATATGTACGTTCACCTCTTTCCTTCTATGGCAACACCATGTTATAGTTCTTGATAATATACAAATAAGAATACTCAAATTAACTGCAACTCTTTGATAAGTAAAGGTGGTCATGTTTATTAATGTGGAAGTAAAATGTGAAATATATATAGGGACTGCGGTACCAAAGAAGAGAACAGCTTGTGCAGCATGTGGCAGTTCCCCAATTCAGAAAACCGAGATCAATAGATTAAAAATACATATTTTTGGGTTTCTAAAGCAACAATACTGAAAAGTGTGTACTTAAAGTTATTCAATTACAGAATTGCATTACATTTGCATAATTGTAATGAGATTTGGATTTCATAATCATTATTTTGAATGGAGAATTATGACGAAATATAACAAAACTCTGATTTATTTTTACTAGAAATGTAATCTGGGTTGTAGATAGGCATTGAATTAAAGTAATATTAACCTATGATACCTGTATGCATATCCACTATATCAATAGAATGAATCAATAATAAACATTCGTTGACATGCATGAAAAGGCCACGTCATCCAGATATCTGTCAAAGTGTGACAGCAGATATCTTCATGCCCAATGAAGTGTCTCCGAAAATGCTGGTCCAAGACACATCAGCGACTTGTTAGGTTCACAGTGGGGGGAGAGGCTCAGTCACAGCCTGTGAGTTTTCTCCACTGCTGCACAAGATACTTGAGCACAATGTAAAAGCGATGAAACATGTACTCAACGCTGGGGGAAAAAAATAATGCTCCTTCTCAAAGTATCATAAGTGGCACCAGAGTAATTCATACAAGCTGTAATGGAAACCGACATACCTTTCAACTCATTGTGTAACATGGATGGAACGCGATGCTGCATGGACTCTTAATGAGGACATTAATGAGCCGTCAGGAGATTATACTTGAAATGTTAATGCTCAACGTTGGCCGTTTTAAGGAACAATTACCACTACAATATAGATAAAACATATTTTCATGGCAGGCGGAGCATTCGGGGGGGGTTACTGATGCCGGCATGCTGTGGAGAAGAGTTGTGAAGCTTGTCACGATGAAAGGAAATGTGTAATGCTCACATCGAGATAGGAATAGATTTTGATACTTGCATCTTTACTTCAGTTTCCTAGTCCTCAAGTACAAATAACTGGTAAGGACAAACCGCTGTATTCATCATTGGTGCACTACATTGGGCAACTTAAAAAAAAACTGCTCTTCATGTTCTTGTATGTTGAGCACATGGGTTGCCTATGAATTTGTGCAAATATTCGGGAATTCTAATGATGTGAACAATGTCTCCTTATGCAAGATGCACATTTGCATGATGCCAGCATGCTGCCAAGAGCTCTTGGCTTTTGGTTCTAAGGAGATATTTTTGGATGACTAAAGAATTGAAGGTCTCACATTTTGACCTACATCTTCTTTTTCTGCCTACAATTGTCAAAGGCAAGCAACCAGTAAAAATGGTGTCTTAACAGAAGGAGTGGTGGTAGTGGTGAAATGTCATTGTCATTTGAATGTTCTTCTTCCCAGAACATGAATATGATTGGCAATTCTGTTTTATGCCCCATCTTAAGTCAAAACCCCTTTGCACCCTTTGCTGAGTCTACCGTTTCGAAACCGAGTTTAGATTGATTATTAATGTGGAAGTGAAATTGGTAGGAGAAATTTATATTTCTACTATTTCTAAAAAAACAGTGCCCTAAATATTGTATTTATATCAGATGTACACCTCTCAATCAACGTTTGCCTTACACAGATACAGGCTATGCAAAGTACCACTTGTTTATTTCATTTCTTTGTTTAGTTAAAACAAAAGCGTACAACGTGATGTTTTGTGCCACTGTTAAACAAAGTCCCCAGAGATTTTGAGCCTGAAAAATCTCTGCACCAAAAAAGCCAAGTCGGGGGTTGCTGCCCTTGCGTCCATGCCTTGGGCAGTGGGTCTCCTTTACTGACCTCAAAGCTCGATTGCCACATGTATTTAGCATCCGATGAGGCAAAGCAGGGACGAGATAGATGTAAGGCTGGGAGCTATGGGCAGAGTTGGATATGATGATGAATTTATTATACGCTCAGCCCCATCTATATCTATCTATGGATATATATATGGGTATCTATGGATATATTATATTTATAAAGATAAATAGATATATATATTAGGGTCTAATTTCAATTCTGTTAGAAATTAATACAATTAATCATACCAGTTTAGCCAAGATCAAAACATAAAGAAATAAGAAATGGACTTAATCATAGATAATATGAAACACATCACACACAAGAACGAATAAATACATCTGCCATTACATCCCTTTCTCAACACCCAGTTACAAATCCCTGCGCCCAAACTAAATCTTGGCTGCTCCGACTAAGCTGAACGTTTCTGTGTTCAGGATCAAGTGTGTGGCTGATTGTCTCCAGGGCTAACTATGATATAGCGTCGGCCTGTCAAAATCTATTGAGGACCACATTCTGGCACAATGGCCACAGGGGTAATTGGCTGTTTCCTGGTAGGGTGCTCTTTTTAAATTAAATGGGCCTAATTTATCAAATGGCCCATCAAATAAACGGGAAATCTGACAGCATCTATGCTAAGAAAGAGAGAATTAACAGGTATGACCTAACTTGGGACTCTGCTATGCAATGCCGTTACATAATATCAATATACCCTGTGCCCCAGCAGTAATTAGTGTTCTCCAAAACGGGTAGATTGTGTGCCGTGTTAAAGCCATAGGGGCGGAACAGAAAAGATCCACCCTTCATAGAGGCATCTGATGCCTGCACTCCCTTCATTCCCATTTCAGTTATGGAAGGTGCCCGAGGTCACTTCCTGGGAGGGCTGGCATTATTTTTAACATAGCCTATGAGCCTGCCGGAGCCCCAAGGCTACTCTTCAGGACACAAACCACTCGCGCTCACGGCCATGCTGTCCAACCAGCCAGATGCTCCGCAAGGGGCTGAAACTCCTGGAACAACCTTAAAAAAAGCGTGGACGGACGTCCACGCTTTTTGTTGTCCCCCGCCTGCTTTTTGATAAGTTCCACAATGTGACTACAGCTCAGTGCAGTCCTGTTGTGATGCAGCAAAACCACCCCCCTTGCATCGGGAATTTCACATGGAAATGTATTGCCAGCACAGTGTGACACATGACGTCACATTGTACCGAATGTGGCGGTGTGCCACGGCAATGAGTCGAGGGCTGGCACGACAATCTCCATGGACCCGCATGACCAGGAACTGGTCCCCGCTCTCAATACCTTTGATTGTCGAAAGGATAAAATTAGAGCGCAATTATTTATGTAGGACTGTCTGGGTGCATCTTTAAAGGAAGATGGTTATCATAGAACTTGTGGATTGTTAAGGAAATTAACATTTCATGTTCCGTGGACGGTGGTTATTTGTATTTGTCTTGGGGATCATCTGCCTATGCTTACAGCAATGTCTCAATGTTTAAAGGAAGAAGCATCATTCCAGTTAAAAAAGCAAGTTGGCCTCTAGCAGAGAAAAGTGACTATGCAAACTGTCGTTCATCAGCATGTAATTGAGTTAGGGCACTGGAAAGACCAAGTACATAGACCGAGAGGGGAGAAGAGAGATGGAGAACAAAACAACCTATCCCTGTGCATTTCTCACAAGCTGCCACTGAAATTCAATTTCTCACTGTGGGTGGCTAATCCCCACCCTGTTCAATGGCGCTATGCTAAAATGCCAGCCCTGATTGATGCACACTCCCTCATATTTTCTCTCTCCCAGTGACAAATAATGCACAATTTCACTGCATTACCAAGCCTCTCATCTCGCCCGCGGCATAATATGGCCTGGACGGTGCCATTATTTCAAGATTTATTTATTAATATTTCCTAAGACGCTGGCAGGGATTTAAGAATAAACAAATAAACAAATAAAAATGAGCTACCGAGTCGGCAGATATTGGTGAATAAAGACCTGGACTGAAGACAAGACTTCTCTTGAGTCTTCCCTTTTGCATAATGCAAAGATGTGCTTGTTTTCTCCCTCCAGGATCGATAATCGCATTATTTGCAAGGGTGTTGCATGCACATGGCAGGGTTGTGCTCTGCGCTAAATCCACAGTTGATCTCTCCTGCTACGCCTTCGCTGCGGTCTTACTCACTCTGCCCCTCTGTAAGCCCCTGCTCAAACCTAGGCAATCTTCTCAGATAAGAAGCGTGCATGGACAATGTGAATAGGGGTAGGGGGGGGGGGGGCGGCTGAGGAGGGCAGGGAAGAAAGACTGAAGAGGAGAGGTGTGGTGAAGTGGGGGAGAAGGCGACTTAATCAACTGAGTTAGCAATGCTTGTGCTTAGCAACAAACTCCATCAGCTGGGATTTAGCCAGTGATCAGCACAGGACTCTATTGATTGCACTTCCTCAGACTGCGAAGCTCCACTTCCCTAATGAGGCCAATTCACAAATTTGAAAAACCTTTTTTCGTTGGAGGGTGGATATGTGGGCTTGTGCTAATTAACAGTGTGTGTGTGTGTGTGTGTGTGTGTGTGTGTGTGTGTGTGTGTGCGTGTGTGCGTGCGTGCGCGTGGAGGCGGAACTGTTTTCCTTTTAGATTTAGCTAAATGTTCCCAAATCTAGCCTACTTTCTGCTTCCTCCTGCTTGACGATAATCTTGAGTAAATATTAAAAGCAGCCCAAATGAAGCGGTTATAGGATCCAGATGTTTCAGCAGTGTTTTAACAGTCAGAAAGGAGATGTTGTCTAGAATTTGCATCAATTTAGTTAACGGTAATTAGGCTGTCGGCTGTATATTCCACGCCTGTTGGCACTGAGGCTAGGTGTTTTAATCACGAGTGAGTTAAACATGTCAAGACAGTGCTAATTGAATGCTACATTACATAAAAGATCAGGGGCCTCTGCAGTTACTGGGGCACACCAAAAACTCAATGTCAATTGGCTCCCATGTTAATTGTCTCTTCAAAAGCCGGATGAGACATTTTCGGTGGGGGTGTCAAAGCTACAGCTTTTCGCCGCAGCTTTTTTAGACCAATCCGGCTTTAGATGTCTGCGATCTGCCAAGATCAAATGACACGACATCACTTTGAGACAAGAACTGAGATACAACCCTGCCCTGTATATCAAATATGGAAGTGGGATAAAAGCGTGGTGGGCTTTTATCTTGAAAGAGGGAACTTGCTGAAGGGAGCGTTGCTGTTGGCACAAAAGTCTACCCAGCTGTCATATGACAACTACCCAACTCTACCACTCAAACGTGGCCAAAAAAGGAAGACAAAAAAAGACTAAAATGATTGGCAAAAGCTTAAGGCCTTCTGCAAATAAGACACCAATGCAAAAGGCTTTGGTGGCTAGGTTAATAATTCCCCTTGTCGCTAAAAACAGACAGCATTTCTTTTTTCCACACTGTCTGTTAGATCCAAATCAATGCATTGTACAAACAATTTAAAAATAAACAACATGGAGACATAGGGAAAGTATCATCCTTTCTATTGTCTCAAGGCTCAGACAGTGGGCTCCTTTTCAGAGTTCTGTTCCAAGGTATTAAGGCTCAGTAGTTAACTTGTCAGCATCCTAAGCAGAACTGGTTCCTATCTTGTTCATAGTGTAATATCAAGCCATTGCTCAAACATTGGCGCACCACCACTTTAAATTCCCTTTGATGAAAAAACACGTTGCGACTAATACTTCACAAACACTTTGTCTCCATAGAATGTGTTCAATGGCAAAGAGCAATAAAAACAGAATAAGGAAAATAGTGGTAACATTGTACATAAAAGAACCGGGAACCCATTTTCCTACGAAAGCCAATTCATCTCTTCCTACAGCTAAGAAGGCCATTAAACGCCATGGGACCGTTACGCTCCTCGACTTTAAAACACAGGACACGATATTTCTTCTTCTGTTTGGTCTAGTCTGCAAGTCCACCCCTCCACAGAAGGGAATTGTTAGCCTTGGCGAGAACAAATGCATCAATATCCGTGGAATACTTAAAGGCCAAATTAAAACACAGCACAATCTGTCCCTCCATGATGTACACTGCATTGTTTGCCCTATAGTGGAAACAACTGCCGGTTATCAAGCTCTTTTGAGTTCATTCTACTTTTACCTCACCCCCAGCTTGTTTTAATGTCACCTGCTTTAAAGTGATGTATTGATAGATGAGCAACTAACCTTAGAAGTCCACACCTCTCTAACAGATATGGCCAATTAAGCATGCTATTGAATTCCGCCATTTAAGAAAGGACCTTATGAGCATAATTAGCACTTTCAATTACAATGAAAATTAAAATGACCCCAAGTATCATTTAAGCCTGGGACAAAGTGGAGGAAGGTGAGCGTAAAGTGATGAATCGTGAAATACTGCAGAGGTTTAATTGTATGCAAGCGATTATTTAACACCAATGCAGGGCAGCCAGTTTGTGACCACGCATTACATACAGACTTAGTGTGGAGGGATGGAGGCATGCCTGCTGCGACAAGCAAGCAAAGCTCTGAGGGACACACATAAGACATACACACACAAAGACAATTAATCTGACAAAAATCGCATGACTCCCAATACTAATTTAGTGAAATCACAGGGGGGAAGTTGGCCACAGGGGGCCCACATGTGCGTGTGTGTGTGTGTGTCTGGGGGTATTTCTGTCAAAAATGTCTCCGTCAGTCTGTTTTTGCCTGATTACTAATTGCTAATCAACTATGCTAATCACGCCCGCAGGTGAGGAAGACAGAAAAAGGAAATGATCAGTGGGTGAGCGAGGGAAGGAGGCAGTAAGGAAAAATAAAAGCACACACACAAGATACAAAATCACCAAATATCTCCTGAGAATAACTTTCACCCTCAATTCACCGCTAGTAACTGCCATTCTACTACAAGTCCTACTCCCAATCCCCATGAGCTAACTGCCACCTGCAGGGTTAGTTAGGTGAGGTGATGTTACTTTATGATGTCCCCTGAAGTCACCTAAACCCCAGTTGTGTGGATAGTGTCCGATGAGAATTTGACCGTCATTTTTTTTATGTCGATCTATAAGTGTGTGTGTATGTGTGAGTGTGAGAGAGCGAGAGAGAGCGCGAGTGCATAGGAAAGAGAGATAGATGCATGTGCACAAAAGAGAGACTGGTAAGAATAGAGGGTATTTGGAGGACCAGCTGGGGAATTGCCAAAGGGTGTGAATTCTGCTCCTCCCCAACAATCCTCAGACACATAACCCAATGTGCTCTGTGAATCGGGTGCACTCGGAGGCATCAACTGGGCACGGGCAGAAAGCACTAAGATATGCAGTGGTACAAGTAAGAGGGTAAAGGTGCGCTTTGGGTGGCTGTCTTGGTCTTTCCACCCGTTTTGATGTCTGAAGTCACGTCCGAAAAGCACGGAAAACAAAAGCAAAAGCCATGAGGTGAAACACAACTGGACAACACAAACTATGTGCTTGGTTTGAACACCGTAGTGGAAACATCGAAAACATCTTAAACAAACATCTTAAACAAATGTTCTGACTGTTCTCTGTTGATCGACAAGTCCTGGTCCCTGCGTTGCCGCGTGAACCACCTGGCTGCATGCTCAGACAGAAGATATTTCCTCCTCTGTAGCTTCTGTGCTAGGAGTACTAGATTTGGTGGTGGTGATGTTTCTTTAACAATATTACATTTTTACAAGCCTGCCAATAATAAAGATACTATTACTGTTATATATGTATGTTGTACCATTTCCTTTTCAACTTGTGACGTGCTGAAGTCAGTGAAATGTGTTACCTTAATGCAAAAATGCAATGTAAATTGTCCACTTTGATAAGTGTATTTACTAAAATCGGATTATCTTGTAATACAAGCACTACATCCTATTCAAATCAAAGAATAGGCCTACTTGTCAAACAAGCTGCTAACCTTGTTTATTATTTATCCTATAGCCCCATTAAATCCAGATCTATACAGCCTAAGAGCTCTCTCTCTTGTCAAAGCGACCACCATAAAGGCTAAAAGTTGGTGTGGTTTTTCACACCACACTGAGCGTCCAGAAGGCCTGTTTAAGCGAGGGAAATGTGTGAAAACAAGTCCTCCAGGCAATCCCAGTGTTAATAACAAGAAAGAGTGTTGTTGGTGTTTGCCATTATAATGTAGTGCTCCGAAGGCGGCCGTCCAAATGTGCATATTATTGCACGACCCTTTTCTATGTTTTACATAACTCTCAGAGGACCTGCGTACAGAGTCAAAACAGAGCCCATTTTGTTTCCTTAAATTTTCATAACCTCTTAAAATCAGAGGATATCCAGTGCTCTTCGCCTCTGTGTGTGTGTGTGTGTGTGTGTGTGTGTGTGTGTGTGTGTGAATGTGTGTCCGTGTGTGGGTGTCTTTCCGTATTAAAGCATTAAAACACGTTGTCTTTATGGTGCTCAATGGAGTGTTTGTGTTCCATGCTGTGTAGCATCATTCGATTCTGACAAACGCACACACAAACCTACAAAGGCGAGAAAAGTGCGTTGGTGTAAATAGACTTGTTCTAACACGTGGGACTGAAAGGAGAGGACCTGCCAGGGCACAGCAGGAGGGAGGTGGATTTGGAGGTCCTGAAAGCTGCAGTGGCAGATCTCCAGGAGACTATGAAATATACATCAGCTGCAAGGTTTCTAGCTCGTCGCATTGTGGGGTTGGGAGGCAGTCAGGAAATAGTGTTCATTAAGTCGGTGGAATTGACACTGAAGTCATACAAACAAACTCCATCTTTTATGTCAGGGGGGCGGGGGGTCTTCCTGTCCGACCACGTCAAGGACCTCAATGTTATCTCTGGCCCATCCCCTCGTGGATGTTCAGTCAAACACACAGACTCTTTTTGTGGGGTCTGCATCGGTGCGGCTTAGGCTAGCTGGTTAAGTACTGAAGAAAATGACTTTACAAGCGGGACCCAATACGATGGCAATTACATGCAAAGCATTAGGACTACGCAAAGAAAACGCTATGTCATTTTGGCTTCAATCATGCTCAAATAATGTTCTGCTGATCTTTTGAATGATGTATCCTAGGGCCATGTTTGATTTACAAGGCACTGCTGCACTGGCATTTTAGAACTACAATTTTAGCTTGTTTAAATATCATGACACACAATTAAAAAAACAGAATAAACCATTAAACATTTTCGCTTCAGATGACCACTAGTGCATTTTGTTGGAATGCACCAGAGCCCTACCGGAATCAGTGATCATACTTGGAACCCTCTGCAGACGTAAGCACATCACCATAGTGCACCTCACACACACTACGGGAAACAGTGACATCAGTTCTGGCCAGCGGATACAGCTTTGTCGAAAAATATTGACAACACTCACTGTGAAGGACTTGCTTGTTTACAAGAGCTTGTTGACTGGGTAACAACAATAAAAGACTAAGTGAAGGGAGATTTCAAAGAAAAAAGCCGCCTCCTTTGGTGAAGTTTGTCAGCCAGAACGTACACCGACCCCTAGGCCGACCCCACTCCACGACACACAGACACATGGAAGTATGCTGGATGTCTGTTTGATTACAAACACAGCACGCCCGAGATCTTCATTGCGGGCCCTCCTAATTAATCCCTAAATGAGGCTATATCTCATACAGAGGAAAAGTGACAACAGCTATTTGTAGAGCAACACGGGGGGGAGGGAGTTTTATGGGTTTGTGTGTCTTTGTGTGATTGTGTATGTGTGTGTTTTTGTGTGTGTGTGTGTGTGTGTGTGTGTGTGTGTGTGTGTGTGTGTGTGTGTGTGTGTGTGTGTGTGTGTGT
>JAOPUD010000145.1:13928274-13945889 GCA_027122715.1 Trisopterus minutus | reverse complement strand
GTGTGTGTGTGTGTGTGTGTGTGTGTGTGTGTGTGTGTGTGTGTGTGTGTGTGTGTGTGTGTGTGTGTGCATGCGTAAGGGAGGCGGGCTGAGCGAGGAATGAAGAGGTAGCGAGCAGAGCAGATGGAATGGTGTCAGCGAGTGTAAATTGATGAGCTCGACTCCATCCATCACAAGGGCAGGTAGACCTGCACAGGGGTGCACGTTTAGCCACCAACGGGGGACAGAGGCACTCACAGGGGTCACCAGGTCAATGATGTGCTTCAGACCAGCAACTACCGTGGGTTAATCGCCATCATGGACAAATGTCGCTAAAAAACAAAAGGATACTTAGGAGTACGGCATACTCTTGAAAACTGAATTTATTACCTAGGGTACAAAAAAAAGTAGTACAAAATTATTTAAAAAATAACGATATCACACGGAAGACACAAACATACACAAACGTTTTTGGGTCGGTTTCCTTGAACAACAATTCAAATATGCTCACTCCCCTACACCATCCCATCTGCTTTTCCTATATGAATTTTACATGTTTCTCATATCCATGTGAGTAACCGTATTATAATATAATTAAATTTTCCCGTAAATATTTGTAATTGCAAATGTACAAACAGGGCCATGTTGTTAACTTTACAGATAAATAAACTACAGCCTCCTGGAACTGTAAGTTACTGTGAGGTCCCTACATTGAATATAACTATGTAAAAAAATGTATAGATATATAATTTTTCAAAAAGCCTGGTTGAACACATACAGGAGAAAATAGGAATGTGACTGTCATGGCAATTTTTTCCCCACATCATTAAAATAATTACAAATCATTGAAAGTATGTATGCAAATATATGCATCGAGATTTCGGTTTTGTTAAAAGGGCACATTTATTTTGGTCATACCAAGGTTAATTTTTGACTGCTACAGAAGATGCATATATCCGTTAAACCAATCCCAATCAGGTATCGTTGCCATATTCCCCATGGACCCTGTACATGTTGTCGGACATGTTGGAGGTAATAGCCTATAGCTATCTGTAATATATATTGATCTTTCCTCTCAATAACAGTCCTACAAGCCAAGGCCCTACAAGCCAATGTTTACTTGTTCTGCTGTATGTGAACATATGTTGCATTTGATAACATAATGGTCTGCAGTTTTGTATTGGATACTGGCTTTCTCCAAAAGAGTGTTAGCCTACTTTTAGTTATCAACTGACTCAAAAACAAATGTCTTTGAGAAATCCACACCCTCATCCTCAAATTCCGCCTCATTCACAAACTGCCATTCGCATTGGTCACTTTGTCCAAGTGACCAATGCGGAATAATTTTAGAATTGGTCCAGCGTTGAGCTTTCATAAGAATCTGACACAATTATAGAAAGGATACCTACAGAGAAACACAACTTTTTTCTTTTCATTCAGCTTGTTATTGTGTCCAACCAAGTCTCGCTCAAGGAGAGGTATTGTTCTCAGATAACACAAGAGTGGTTGCAAGAAGGGGATGGTGGAACCATGAGTGAGAGTTGGAGAGATAACTGCCGGCAAAGTGTGCTGTGTTCGACTATGGGAACCGTAGCTTTGTGTGATCCAAAAGATTTTGGTTGAATAGGGTTGAGATTGTAATGATTATTGGGAAATTTCCTCAAACAGGCTGCAATGGCTAAAGCAGCTAAAGAATACTGGACCAATTTCAAACATTGTTGTCCTCATTAGTCACATCGACTCAAAACGATTGGAAAATAGGGTCCAGTTGGAGAAATCCCAATATATCACACCCATGTGTGTGGCCACACACATGGTTGACGTCTCAACCCACAGGTTGCCATTTTTTGTGATTTATTCATGAAAGTAAGAGGTAAAATAATTTTCAAATGTTAAATTTTTACCTCCTCCTTTCTAAAAACAGTTTTATCGAACCAGACCAAGTCAAAGGGATGCATTTTATTTTGTTTGGTCCATGCTACAATGGCAAGCAATTGGCAAGCAAGATCAGACGCATTTGAATAGGGGCCACAGGAAAAGAACAGAACAGACAGCAGCTAATGAGAGTGTAATGCAGAAGGAGTTGTATCAATACATGCAACAGATAGTTACAGTACAATAGCTTGAAATATATGTTGCTGCTATATATTGTTTTTCCTAAATACACACAAGTATCCCAACTGCTGGTTTCATTAGCCTGGACTCAAACATTTCCTTTGTATCCTAATTGAAGGTGTCAACACACCCAAGACACATTAGAAACAGGTTCAAATATGATCCACTAAAACCAAATCAGGAGGCGATTTGAGATGGATAAGAGATCCAAAACTCATTCCAAAACATAATGCAATTGAGAATCCCCCAAAGCAGCGCCACAACCATATTAGCGTACGTTAGAGCTGCAATCAGGCTTGCCGTTTCTGGCGCATTGTTTATCGAAACATGCCAACTTTCATTAAATTACTGCACCCATGAATATAAATAAATATAAATATACATTTAAAAAGATTTTTTTAACCGGCTGGAAAAAAAACGCAGCTCTACAAGTAGGAGGGGCCCTAACTGTTTACTGCTCACTTCGTGAGCATACTGTAACAGATCACTGGCAGACCAGTAAGTTGTGGTGTTTCTATTACCTAGCTCAACTCCTCCGTGTTTACTTAACCTTTAGGAAGTCCTCATTAGCCAAGCCCCTCACCACCGAGCCTATTGGGCTGTCAGGACAGAGATAAATTAACAGTGTGAGCAATGATGTGACTTATGCCTTGAGCCAGGATCATGTTGGTCAGTATGCTCAGCTTAATTAGCTTATCACTGCGAAGGGACTTCTTAAGTGATTAATCGTGGAGTGGTGCTAGGTAGGGCAGTTCTTTTTTCTGGCTTATGGCTCTTCTCATTCGACCCCGTTCCTAGCTCCCACTCCTCAGGAAACCTGCTCCCCCCTGGCCTGCACTGCATTGCGGCCCACGTAAACAAATGAATTCATTTTGCTATAAGCTGTTGTCATTGGCGCCAAACGGTGCACCTCTAAACCGAATATGGCGGTACCTAGGAGGCCCAACGAGTTTCGGGCTGTTGGTGCATTTGTTAAGAGCATCACAACACAAGGTGGAAATTACTGCAAAGGATAAAAACAACAATAGGAGATTCCTAGTCGGGCAGACTACCTATGTTGATTTCTATTGCTCCTCATAATTTTGTCAAAAGCATCAGTGACCCGAGAGATTTTTAATTCTTTATATATTTTTTATTTTTATTTCATTTTTCTGTGTATCTTCAAGTGCAGTACAATGTAGTGCATTAAGACTCACTAACTTAATCAAATGGGGAGCTCAAAATGAAAATCCATAAGATATGAAAAACAGTTTCAGCGCCCTGACGGATACAGATGGCAATATTGATGCAGAAATCTAGCTGCAAAACGGAGTAAAAGGACGGACACATTCAGTGTGCCTCACTCTCCCTCCCTCCATCCTTCTCCCTTGTCCCTCTTCCCCCCCCCCCCCCCCCCCCCCTCACTCTCTCTTTGTATCTTTCTCTCTCTCCAGCTCTCGTCAGTTTGGTCCAGTCATGAAAATCTCATTAGCCAGGAGGAGGAAGCCATCGGGGTGGGTGTAATAAGGCTTCAAAAGAGCAGCACCAACCAGCAGCAGCCCTAGCAGTATTCCCAATGTGTTTGAACCCGCAAGGAGGTCTCGTGGAGAGTCTGAGGAAAGGGGAAGGAAGGACCTCAGCTCGAGCTGACAAGGGCAGAGTATGGAGGGGGGAGAGAGAGACAACAAATCTATAAGTGGGTGGAGACGCGTCAGAAGCTAACATGAGATGGTGGGGGTGGTGGGGTGGGAGGTTAATGCCGGCACAATGTGAGGAAGCAGCACATGGACAGATGAATGATAGATGAAATACAGGATTTCATTCGTATACCAAGAGGAATACCTGTGGGACAACTGAGTGGTCATGGCGCAGGGCAAAAAAACAAAAAGAACGGACGAAAAAAACTCAAACAAGAAAACAGCGACTGGAAATGGCTACACAGCAGCCTCGAGAGGGATAGGGCTTTTAGCATTTATTGACCATCAGCTTCACCCACACCCCCCTTAAGTGAGTCCTTAATGTTTTGCTATGGCTTTTGCTTGTTTGGGTTTGTTTTTGCTTTTCCATCCCATCTCCCACTCGCCCCCCACACCATTGGTCGATAGCCCTTTGGTAATTGGCTAGCCGAGCCAACAGGGCTGTGCTGTCCGTCCGTGGACGTGCTGTCATTCGTCAAGTTGATCCCTTTGCCCACACAGCTAGTTTCATTTATTTTATTTTATTTTTTGGGGCTGTTATTTTCACTGTGTATTGGGAGGGTGCTTGACAGCTGCCTCGGGACGCAGAAGCAGTGCCCTCCCCCTGGGGGGGGCTGTACCTTGTGTGTGTGTGTGTGTGTGTGTGTGTGTGTGTGTGTGTGTGTGTGTGTGTGTGTGTGTGTGTGTGTGTGTGTGTAAAAATACCCCTGTAATGCCACTGCGTGGGTCCACCCGCAGGGCACCATCTCCTTGAAATTGGCATTTGAAAATATGAGAATATGGGAGAAGGGACAACCACTGGGGGGTTGGCTTGGAAGGTCTCCCGATTAGCCTTGTTTTTCTTTTTTGGTATTTTTGGTATATTCTTTTCTGTCCTTTTCATCAGAATCAGCTCATTTAATAAATCTTTCATAGCTAGGTGTTCGATGCATATCAAACAAGAAAACCGGGCTGATACGCTTTTGTTAGCAAACACCAACACGGGGGGTCCTTCCATTTTTGAAATGCTAATTCACTACAAAAATATTTTTTTGCAAACCAAAAGAGAAAGCACATAGAGGCAGTAAAAGGGAATGGAAAATCAGTTCAATATTTAAAAGCTACATGTGTTTATGAAAGAGGAACCCTGAGGAATTCTGCTGGATCGCGGAGAACCGCACGCAAGACAAGAACCCAAGCTGTATAAAAGCCTTGACCACACCCTAGGCAGTGGGATCATTTAAAATGACACGGTATTCTATTCAGGTTTCTGCTGCACCTATTATATTAGTTTAAAACTTAATTCTCGTCACGAGGGACTCTGGGGCCAACGTTATTGCAAAATACTCTTCAAACGGTTTCTTAATTGTTGCTCAGCCGTTAATAAATAGAGAGTCTGTGCTACTGTTAACTTTGATGACACACTATGCTAATTATGTCATTACATTCCTTCTGTGTTCTGGATTGGTGCGATTTAATTGGTAAATGAGGAGTTTATCCGCGCCTTTGTGACAATGTCTGCTCGTCACATAGCGGAGTGGAGAAGGGAGGATTTTACACCTGAGCTCAACAACTTGGCAAAGCCTCACTGCCAGACAATAATGGGCACTTTGGCAACTGTCAATTTTCCACTAGGGCAAATTGTCGCAGGGCTGCCACACTTTGATTCACCAAGAATGTCATTTCCCGGCCAGCCATTTCAATTAAGGGCCACCCTGCTTACTTCATTACATAGACAGGCAGACAACTCGATGGTGCTCCGCCTCACTCACAAAACTCTACTCATTTAAGAGTACGACCAGGGGGGGACTCAGCACAAATAGAAGTAAGGGGCTGGATGAGTACGCCTCCAAAATATGCCTATTTAAGAATTTGGCCCACACTCTGTTTAGTACAAAGAGCCATTTTTAAAATGCTTTTATAAATGCCTCTTGTTTTTCTCCTCTATCCACAGTAAAGCCTGGCTTCCTGTGTGACCTGTGTTGGCGTTTCATTGGCAGAGAGTTTTTTCGTCTTCTAAATGCTGTCCCCTTTCTGTCACTAATGAGACAGCGTGTCACCAATGGAGAAAGCACTGCGAGTGGATGATAACGGTAAAAGCAAATACACAGGACAAAACAACAGAAACTACTGTCTGGTTTGAAATGAAATCCATCATCAATGTTTTGCTTGGGTTTTACGCATTTTTAGAAAAGGAGAGCTCAAAATGATACTAAATGTTGATGTTGCAAAGGGTGCATGACGTTGCACATGTCTTGATAGCCTTAACCAAGGACCATTTGGAAGTGGAGTTGAAAATGTTTGGTACAAAGCACTATATTCAGTGGAAAAGAAGAAAAAAAATCGAAACTTGTCGACATAGCAAGCAAACATCCCATGAATAAACAACTTTGACAGGTGTACACTTTGGTAATGTGAATCAGTTTACTCAGATATGCGTACTATACACTTCAATATGATGTGTTAAATAGCTTTCATGTTAAGTTTGTGTGGTAGCTCAATAATATATTCGTATACTTTTTTCGACCAGGGCTCCATGCCAAAAAACGAATAAATCCTTATCCATTTTTACTTTTCATTAGAATTTAATGCATTGAATGCATCCCCTGCACGTTCTCCCAAATCATTGCCTTGTAAGGCACGTAATGCTCTGTACACGCCAGCCTTGATATCCAATGGGTAAAAAGCCTTGAACAAAACGTGCATCAAGGGTGAAGCCCGATGCAAACCTCAGCAAAGGTAAACAATTCCCAACCATCACACTAATTGTGTTGTAGAGTCACTTGAATTGAACCTGTTGTTAAATAGAGGAGTGAGCCCTGTGGTTACAATGCAGAAAAACATTTAAAAAAAAAACCTCAAACAAAGTTCGAGGGCATCTTGAAGCACACAAATCAGAAGGTGAGGAGGAAGTGTAAACAAAAGACAGGCGAGCACTGGGAACATTGTGTGATATAACTCAATTGCAATGTGAATGTAAATTGGGAGGGGAACAAGTCTACATGAATATGCATGCTGCTGTTACTGCTTTGGCTCAATACCGACACCCCCCTCTACCCACCTTCAAGCAGAGTTCCGGCCCATAAAACTGGACCAAGCAGTAAGGAAATGTTTCCTAACACTACGGCTGGGCAATTTATAATCAGCCTAACCATAATTGAGCCAATTGTCCCCATTATGGCAAATATTTCCACATGAAGCGACCTCGAAGAACAGATTTCAATAAATGCTGCTGCTTGGTGTGTCGGTTTATTCACATCTCTGAGGAAAATGTATTGAGCCAGTGCAGCAATCAACCACCATGCTCAACGCCCTGCTCTGTTTTCTCTGGTGGAGCCTTTTGAATTTACTGCTCCTGTTGACTCACATTCTACCAGGAGGGCGCAAGCGGTGCCAAACACTCTAACGCATGATTATTTTTCCTTGAATTATTTTCCATTGGTGCTAATTAGCTATTCTCACCACTCACCACAAAGTTCGGCCTTGCCAGGTTGGACTGAGCTCAACAGCGGTGAGGTAAGGAGTCAAGGTTCTTCAGGCTCAGCAGGAGACCGTTAGTTCACCACGCAAGTGCAAATCAAGCATGCGTGCACACGCACGCACACGCACACACACACACACACACACACACACACACACACACACACACACACACACACACTTTTCAACTACATTTTTGTAATATGAATATTATATATACATTCTCTGTTTTCGTGACTAGTTGCACCAGCTTGTCTCTCGGCCCTCAGGGTTGGAATATATATATTTTTTATTATTCCTTAGATATATGTATGGTCACTTATGGTGCAAAATTTATGGCAAAAGTGCTGTGTAAAAAGAAAAACTGTAGGTGTAGATGTTACATTTTCTCCTGATCAAAGACCAAAAAATCTATTGATTTTTCTGAATTGTAAACGTTCACAAATCTAACAAATATGTAAATCACGTCTTTTGTGTTTTAGATTTTTTTATGAAAATGATTCCGTTTTTTGGCGCTTGGGGTATTGACATTATTTGAGGCAGGGTTATGGGAAGGGGTAGTTTTTATTGGTCACTCAGACAAATGAGTCAATGGTGGAACCCGCAGTGTTTACATCCTTGACTGAAGGCAAACAGTATGGTGCAGGGTTAGAGTCCAATTAAGACCTCGGTGAGGAAATACTAGTATTTCCTCACTGAAGCCAGCTCCTGATCCGGCCAATGATATGCCAGCAGGGGCAACTGAGATGCCAGCGACTGGTAAGAGAAGCCTACTGGCTTGTTTGTTCATTGGCTTGAGAGGCTAGTAACTAACACGCCGTGGTTGCTAGCCTCAGAAGCAAGTGACCAGCCAACCTGTTAGCTGATCCAGTAACCCACTGACTCAGCTACTGGCTTGGCTGGTCATTTGCTTTCGAGGCTAGCAACCCACTGGATCAGCCCGGCGTGCTATGAACCAGCACCGTAAGCTACTGATGAGCCGTGCCATTAGCCGATCCAGTGGGTTGGTAGGTTAGATGCATGAGTTACCACCTTGGTCAGACAAATGGTCTGCATCTCATTTCACCGACAGCCTCTCAGTTACATGTGACGGTGTATCTTTAGTCAGATCATTAGCTTGCTTTGGCAAGAATAAAGCCTCTGCTGGCTCCTCAGTAGTATTCATCCTTACCCCTACCAATATAGTCTCTCCCTTACCTTCACCACATCAAAACGCTGCCTATAACCCTGCACTATAGGAACAATTGTAATGGTATACAATTGAACCCCCTCCAGTTTTCTGTAGAGATGGGCAAGAGCCAATTATAGGCCAACCTGGGCATGCTCAAAGTGTTATCCAACATAATGATGAAATAAACTTATTCCTACCTCTCCTTGACATGGAAACGAATTGTTAAAGAAGACAGAGACATTATAAAGACAGTATAAGAAGAATGGTGAGAGAATACAAATCTTGCAGGTAAAATTGGTGGAGCCTGTGCTTCTTCATTCGTTGTAGCATCTGCCAGCGTGTGCTCTCTAAGTAGATGACGTCCATCTCTAGCACTTCATTTTTATTTATTTTTATTTCACATGCACATTTTAATGCACAAGATTGCTCGATACTGAAGGCATGAGAAAACAATTTAATTTGGAGCGAAGACAAGGCCGTTGATGCGCAACACTACTAGAAGATAACTGGAGAGAATTTTCATTTTCAGATTAGAGGCAAGCTGTGCAAGAGGCCCCCCAACAGAAAGCTGTTTCGCCAGATGCCTTTTTGGGCAAGCCCTCAATTTGATTAGCTTTTAAACGCTGTTTAAAAAGCCTCTGTTGCACGTAACACAATAAGGCCGTTCAGATGGTGAACTCGCATACCCTCCTCCGCCGTCCCCCCTTTGAAGATTGATATTTACGGTTACCTCTGAGTTTGCTGGATTCCAATGGAAAAACACCTTTTGCAATTATGCATTAAACAGTTACCACAATAATTACATAACCGTCGCTGCCACTGTAGACATGGTCTTGATCAATTTGAGAGGTAGACGAATCGCAAGGAAAAGTGACCAACCATTTTCACAGCATGGAAGCAAAACAGATTTGTTAAACCTGCGGAAGGTAACCAACCGATGTATGGTTGGTCTGGAGAAAGCAATTAACAGTAAAAACAATAAGGCAAATAGAGTGAATATTAATAAAAGAATGCAGGATCCTAAGGCAGGAAAAAATTATAAATAACTAAATTGATTGATCACTCATAGAGTAGGCCAAAAGAAAATACAGTATGCATTTATGATACCAGTTTGAATACATTGCACAGCACTGTGGTCGATTGTTGCTAGGCTTCCAGTTAAAAACTGGCCAAGAGGCTTTGCTCATTCTTTCTGTTACAATATGGCAAGCAGTGACTACCAAGATCTGACTTGAAAAAACAAAAACTATTGACCAAAACATTGTGGTAAGCTGCCAATGCAGCAATTGTAGATTTCAGGTTTAATAGGGCAAAGAAAAATATGTTTTGACCCTGTTCACCAGGTAAACCTAGCTTCAGCCTTGTAGGAGGAGGTACACAACACTGCCAGCCAAAACGACTCTCTCCAAAAAACTGTTTCTCCGGTATGGCCATTAAAGCTGCAGTGGTAAAGATTTAAAAGATATATCTATTTGCTCCAAAACATTTCTTAACGTGGACACACTGACAAGTCTACTGTGAGGTTAATTGACCAGTGTAGCAGCAGTGCAGAGAATTCCATTCTCAAGTTTAACAGGGCCCGCTGCTTCTAACCAATCATAGAAGCTCAAAGAGATAGAGCATACCTGCCTGTCAATCATCTTTGTGTTCTTCTCATTCTCATTAAGCTTGCATTTGAAATGTACAGCCGCCTCACGTAAAGATACTGATGATTTCATAACTGACTTAATTGTGATGTATAGCATCATCGACCATTGTTTAACCAGTTGAGCAAACTTGAGTGGAATCTAACTATAATTATCTTGAAGTTATATCATCATAGTTTGTTCTCAAGATCCATGCTAAGGCGGCAATTTTATTACCTGTCACTGTGTATACATATCGTGTGCACCTATGGAAGACAGAATGAGAACCTTGTACAGTTTCTTGGAGTTAATGGAAACCAATAGATAAAGATAAAAGACAAACAGTAGCTTTTGACAATTCCCCTTGGCATTTGCGTGAGAATGTGCGTGTTTGTCTGCCAAGGCAAACAGAAATATCAAGTAGACTCTTAAAATGAAGGCTTCCCAACTCCCCCATTGTAAGGGAATTTTCTGGATATATGCATTTATTTCCTCTACACTTTCGAAGTTTGTAAGCTCAAGAACAGAACAGAACAGTACAAACTAAAAATAAGCTCAGTTCAGGCGAATCTTTATGGGAAAACCAAGATGTTTTCATCACCATTCCCCCACACCATTCCCTGCCAGTGGGGAAACAAATAATGCAAAATACCCCCCTTTCCCCCCGCTGGCAAATATCCCTTCCGGTTGGCACTTGCACTAAATGATCTGTTTGTTTCGACTGAAAAGGTTAATATGCTCTGATAGTAGTTAGAATTAATATAGTACGTGCTCCCGTTAAGGTTACCTAAATCTGCCATTCCTTCAGGGAGTCTTTTATTATTCCATGACGGTGGTGGAGCGGTGGCAATGGCGGAGGTGGTATCGCTTGAAGGGAGATAGAACCGTTGTCAGGATTAAGAGTGCAAGACTGTCACGTTTGTCTGGCGGAGATATGACAGGTCAACAACAATGTTGGGTGGTAAGAGAAGAGAAAGAGATACATTCTCTCTTTCCCGCCCTTTGACAACTTAAAAATTGACCCCTGCTGTATGAAATCACACCACACTAGTAGTTTAGAAGTTTGCTCCTAGGAACTCTTTATGCGGTACTAGAAGGTACTATTGACTGTATTTTGCGCAGGTTACAGACTTGGCCTTAAAACCAATGCTAAATACCAACACTGGGTTGTGAGTGAAAGGCGTGAAATGTAGTGAAAGGCATTCAATTCCTTTTGATGCTTAAGCTAAATAATGTAGGCTGTTTTATTGTATTTCGTTTCTTGTATTGATTGAAAATAAACTTAAATTCAAAGCCTTGAACATTTAACATATCATTTGTACTTTTTGATTGCAGCATTTCAACCTGCCACCTGGCTTGAAGTGAGCCTGGGCGGCAGAAACTGAAGAGCAGTACATCTACTAGAATATAAACGTTCTATAAAATCTCCATAACGGTGTGGGGCTCCGGTTCAGACCGGTTTATTTATTTGTTCCCCCAGTTGGTTAGACCATGACATGCAGCATGGCTGATCCTCTATACGAGCCGACACACAATGTCCGCAGAGACCCTGATTGGGTGTTACTCACTGCATACTCCGCTTGACTCTGTGCGCAGTCTGAGCCTCTCGCTGAAACACATGACTCAACCTCCCCCTCTCTGCAAAAATGAAGGTAACAAGAGAACACAGACGGAGGGGACCCGGCTGTTTCTTCTGTGTGAAGAAGAGAGGCAGGCCTCTTTTGTTTTGGAGCTTGGAACCTCCCATGCGCCGTACAATACGTGAATAGCCGTTGTGTGAGCAGCAAGTCAATTTGCATTTCCCCATCACCTCAAGAGCCATGATAGTGTTGCTGCTCCTAATAAAATGTGTAATAATAAGCCAGAACCACTTTTATGGCACGCCACAAAATTAATCCCTGGAGACATCAGGTATCTATTCTTATGGCCTGCTCTGGGCTAACCTATCAATTAGGAACTCAGATATACTCACTTTAGGAAAACACTGTTACATGAGGTTGCATGTACACCTCTGCTGTTTTGATCATTGCTGGTCATGCAGTGTAAAGGGCTTGGCGCCATGAAACCTGCACTTAAAATCAATGGCCCACTGGCAATGAGAGCAGTGTTTTGCAATAATTAGGTTTGCAAATAAAGGTAGACAATTCTTGTTGTCTTCAAGTCTGCACAGACATGCAGTGCACGCACAAAAACCACTAGCACCAATCCATCGTGAGTTATGCGCAGATAGAAAGTGATAGAGCAGAGCAATAAATCTAGGTCAGGGCCTTTTGAACCAGGTTCAAGTCCATCAGTGGCAGTGGGAACGCAGTAGTGTAGGAGGAAGCATGACGTCTCAATTCCCTCAATCTTCAACATTAGGAAGACATCCAAACACACACACACACACACATCCATTTTTAGCTCCATTGATCGACCCAAACATTTCCAGAGACACTTGCAAAAACTTTTTTTTACATTTGTTGGCGGGCACAAAGTCAGTCGCTACAGCGTTCCTGGCAGCACTTCTGTTGGGACTGTTCACAAGCAGATGGCATGAGATCCCTGATGCCGTTTGAAGGTAATGTAAGGTAGCAATATCTAGACAAATGAAAAGTAAAAAAAATTGCATGTCGGTGCACTTGCATTGCATTACAATACAAAACACATACAAAAAAATATTTTGGAGGATTCCACATGTATGTTAAAGTCATAGAATTCAGTTCCAATGCCTTGAGCAAGAGTATGTTGTTGACCTCAATAAAAAGAGTTTGTATTGAGTACAGTGTTACATAGTAAACAAAATAAACTCCAGAAAGCGCTGTGGAAGAAGATGTAAAATAATAATAATACTAACATAACCATACTATATCAGAGATTTAGTATCTTTCAACTAAACCAAAAAAATCCACAAATGAAATCAGTTTGATAACCTTCACTGGTTCATTTACATAATTAAATATTAAAACACAACACAGCAGCCTTTCAGTGTTGGTTCATCATCAAAAACAATTTGGATTATTGTGATATTAAACACTGTTTGAGATCCAAGTTGAGGTCATGTAATAAATGCCAGCAGTAAAATTTAATACTGAAATTCAAGTATAACTGAACATAAGGAGGTGTTCTTCAGCTCAATATCATTAATTTGAACATCCAGGTTGTGTAATTGTTATTACACAAAGTGTAATAACAATTTTGCTGATGGAAATTCAGTGTTTTTAAGGTGTCCCTACATGCTAAATCATAGTCATATGTTGGAAAAGGGCGTGCCATTTCATAAGCAAGCCATTATCTTAAGTAACGTTTACTGTCCCTTTTGCAAAAGAAGATCAGTCAATCAGATGGTGTGTGTTGTTGATATTGACGCATTGAAATATGTATGGCTGACTTCAAGAAAATGAAATGTGTACGCCTGTTGTGTATTAGTCTACTACTCTTCACCATTTGTCACCACACACAAAGCTTTCTCATACCGTATAATTGTCCCATTTATGTAATTTTAATAAAGATTTAGATCATTGCTTTGTTTTGAGCAATCAAACCATATATCATGAGTTATGACACTATCACATGAAAACACTAAAGGAAGCTGTTTGAACAGATGAATTCAATTGAACCGATGAATTCAATTGAATTTTTTTACAACTCATCTATTCCTTAGCTTACATTCAGATATTATCATAGGGCTGATTCATCTTGCGGTAGAGATCCCATTCATGTGTGTGAATGTGAATATAAAATATGAATAGGGTATATTCTTTGACTGAGAACCAGCTATGGGCAGGGCCACACACCTGTAATACCAGACCATAAAAGAATGTGCTTGAGAAGTTGAGGTCGAGCAATGTTGAGCTACACCTCCACTCCTTAATCTCTTTGGTGCCGTTGTGCATTAGCAATTCTCTCTCTCTCCGTCACCCACTCTCATCTCTGATCGCCGTGTCCTTGGTTGAAATGGCCTTGGAAGGGCATTGCATTTTACACTGGCAATACCACAGCACCAAGAGGCATGCCCTGGAAAGAGCCTTCTGTGAGTTATTTCTTACGGTACACAGTGGACATGAGCCGCTGCCCGCACCATCTTCTAAGTAGTTTGAATCTGGGAGAAATGAGGAACGCTCAATGGTTAACAAATTTCAACAGGAATTTGTAATGGGAACTTTCAGAGCATGAAAAATATTGATGTCCACCAACCCAACAAACCCAACACCCACACACACACACATATATGATACACACACACATTTCTCACCACACGTGTGCCAGGTTGTAAATGTTTGCTCCACATCAAGAAGACAGCCAGCACTACCAGTCGTGCAGTCGGGCATGGATTACCCTTAATGGTATATGCAGAACCACTGACGCATGAACCATATATACTACATATATATATATATATATACAGACACACACACACACAAGTGAATGGGTTAACTTGCACAAGTGAATAGGTTCCATGATAGATTCATGAACTTTAGGTCATTGCTTATAAGTAAGATAAGCTAATTGAAAACGTATGTTCTCTAGAGCTGTTTGTCCTTTCTGGGCTCCCATAGAAACCTGACAGGCTCCGTTGAAGAGGACACGCTACCTTTGAAGATATAAAGGGCTCAGTCTAGGTTAATGAAAAACAATGATTCATATCTTCAGGGGATTATAGACAAATTAAAACCAAAAAAATATTCCAAAAAATATTATGTTCCATTTCTGCCAGGTTCGTTCTAAAATCTAAAGCCTTTTTCACACATACCCACAACCTTTCAAGCACCGCTAGGGATGTTCACTCTTCCCACTTGCAGCTACGTTCTGGAACATGTCTGTCTTGCGCCCCTTCACACATGGCAAAACAATGCCAAAATGGATGGGCCAAGGGACAGTCCAGCAGATGCTGGTAATGCAACACCTATGGGTGCCTGCAACCATGAGAAAAATCAAAAAGCAAGGCCCCACTGTCTGCACGGACTGGGAAGAGTTGCCTTATTTCGGGATCTGTACAGTTTCCTTCCATTCTTGAACAAGTACGTTGCCTGTTTTGCTAAATAAAGAAGCTGGAGTGATATTGTTCCCGAATGACCCGAATGACCCAGTGGTGCGTAAAGATAAACCGTTGCGGATTCAAATATGTCTTCAGTATAATCCTGTGATTGGTTCACTAGCTTCATGTGAGAGCATCTTACATCAAGACAGACGTTAACCTCTCCTGCTACCTCTCCTAGCAGTGTCACTGCTTTCATTCACAACCCAAACGTACCAGCAGTGTTTGGACAATTGGCAGTACAGATTGTCCGGAATTTCGATCCCTGTTCATATTTACTAATTACTTCAAGCAGGAAGGGCTACGGATAGACTGCATGTGTGAAAGGGGCTTGAGTTATGTCTTACTTTAGCATCCAACCCCTAAGATGACTATCAGCATGGATAAACAGACAAAGACCAATACAAACATCAGCAGAGGATACGGGAGCGGAATATGAAAGCAACTAATCAAATTGTCTCCTACTGCGCCTCATAAATACCAACTGAGTCTTCCACAATACTGTGACAACGATCATTTAAAAAGATTTCTCAAAAGTGAGGAATGCATGGCACCAGGCAGATCAATGATGAGATTGTTCTGTTGTTATCTTCATAAGGCCTTTGTGCTGGCTCTGAGAGGTAAACACTGCCATTCAACTAACAACAGCAGTTTACAAACCAAATGAAACAAGCGATTGAGTGGCCACAAAATTTGTACTCTGGAATGAGAATGGAATTTAGAAAAGTGCCAAATTAATTAGTATTTTCCCCTATGTGTACAAAAACATAAACATGTGGCTTATTGCTATATGGGTCAACAATCAAGTGAAGGTAATAAGGTTTATATGAACCAACTATATTTGAGCAATTTAGACATCCAAAAAGAAATGTTTCTATTGCCTTTGAATGTGTTTGTAAGCAGAAGCTAGCTGCATTTCTCCCTCCCGCATAGTCAGCATTAGTCTCCTGGTAATAAAGTTTATTATTCATGGAGAGTTATCATATATTTGTCTTTGGGGGAGAAATACTGTACAGATTTACTCAGAAATAAACACAAGCAGCAGGGGTGTGATTTGAATTTTTGCTCTGTATTGCAAATCTTGTCAGAGGCCTGCTTGTCATACTCAATGTGTCAATGCACATAACGCGCTGTCAGCGTAACCACGGCAACACGTCCGGTAACAGGTTTACAGTTGTACTGCAGTTTCTTGAGACTGTTGGACAAATAAGTGTTGGACCGAAATGTGCTGCCTGCCTTACATTGGCACATGATATTTGGGAGCATTTGGGTGCATGTAAAAATATATTTACTGTCATAACTGTAATCTGTGCTTGTATACATACATTTACATACACACTTGCATGAATACATTTTGGTGAACAGAAAACACTGGGCAAAGCCTCAAAAGGGAGAACAAGTTGTTCACGTCATTTGGGAAATGCATTCAGAGGGTCAAAGACTGGAGTCAACTTTGCTCGAGTCAACTACTGAAACCCACTGGCCAAGGGAAACGTGTATTGGCTTATATTCAAATTGTAACGAGGGCCACGGCTCCCATGTCACCAAGAAAGGAGCAAATCCCAACGGTTTCCTTGTTCGTTAAGGCTGGGATCTTGAATATTTAAGTACAGCAGGTTGTGAATTCATTTGCTGTCCGATGGAACTTGTTCTCCTGTGAACTGTGCTGAACTGTGAGCGTCGGATGAATGTTTTGTTCCGTCTCGACACTTTGGGCTCACCTCACCTTAGTGAGGGCATCTTGTAGCGCCCCTTTTGAGAATAGCTTTTTTTGTTATCTACACACCAAGTAAACAGACCATCTGCAGTGCAGAATAGTGCATATTTTGGTCCAGATATATCCTCAGGGAGTGGCCTTCTTCATCACATCATTCAATGGATAAGCTACATCATCATAGTGCATGATGTTGTTTTACATTTTCATCTTGATTTTTAAAATCAACACTTTTTTTTAATCAAGAATGGCCTGGGCGATGAACCAACTGACTCGAGAAACCCATACCCAATCCCTGTTATTCTCTCATGACTACAATACATCAGTGTGAGTGCAACTTCCTCTATATCCCATGGATCCTGTTTCACATATTCATCATTCTTTATTTTAATTGAGCTTGTGCTTGTGCTTTTTGATACCGCTAAGCTTCAGGCGCGCCCTCTCAACCTATTTACCCTCTACTCCCCTTAGCCCCACCCCACCACCCTTGTTCCTGTGTACTGAGCCGCTATCCCTGTCCCCTCTAATGCATTATAATTCAATTATGGGCCGCCTCGGCTATAGAACCAATCTCTCTAATCTTTCCCTATCTCCCATCCAGTGGGTTCATATGATCGGCTCGCTTTCAACCCTGCTCACTGGCATGCAGCGGGCATTTTTTATAGGAGCAACCTCCTTTACATACATGGGTCTTTGAAGAGGCCCTTTCCTAGATTCCAATTGCATGAAATACCGAAACAACCGTGAAATTACCAAAAAAAAACATAATCCACTCACATATACCCAGACACACACACACACACACACACACACACACACACACACACACACACACACACACACACACACACACACACAC
>JAOPUD010000145.1:13881893-13892137 GCA_027122715.1 Trisopterus minutus | reverse complement strand
GCGGGTGTGGGTGTGTGTGGGGGGGTGTGTGTGTGTGTGTGTGTGTGTGTGTGTCAGAGGAGGAGGATGCAGGGGGGCGGATGGAGGGGTGGAGGTGACGGAACGGCGTGTCTAAAGCCTCTGGCATGGGCGCCACATTCAGCGAGCGATTTCGGGCCACGAACGCACTCTTTGCGTCTCAAAACAAATTCCAATCCATCACCGGTTAGGGTAAACAATAGGCAGATTTCATTAGTCCGATCCCATTAGTCTGTGATTGCCTTTATTCCTCCGATTGTTTTTCATTCATGATCTACTCTTATTGTTCTTTAACTTGAGAATAGATCATGGTTTACTTACTGCTAGATTGCTAATTTGCTGTATTTGTTTTTCTGAATAAACTCCTTTATTTGCTTAAAGGGGATCTGAATAAAAACAAATGATGATGGTCACACTGTCATGAACTAGTGTCTGGGACCTGAAAGATGAAAGCAGAACTCGGCATCCAAATGTTTCTGGTCTGCTGGCCTAGGGAGGGAACTTGGCAGTGTATGAAAAAAGACTGAAGGGGGAGGTTCACTTCAGGTGACCCATGAATTCCCTGAAAGCCATATGCAGTCTTTCAGTGCCATCATATAGTCCTGAAACGAGGACACCTTCAAACTGCCAACACAACAACCTCTCATCAACGTTATTCATCAAAGAGGATTTATTTACAACTATTTGATGAGATTTTCATTTGGATTTCCTTAATGGGTGTTTTAAATACATGCTAAAAATGTTTCAGCATTAGTTTAAATCTTTTCTTCGTGATCGTTTGGATTTGAGTAATTATTATCAACCAAGCCTGAAGTGTTTGTTAATCTTCATATTTACTCTACATCAATAGCTCTCATAGTAATATTAAAGAACACCACCATTGTGTGTCAATGTTTTTTCCTAGCAAGGTGGAAGATATGCCACCTAGCTAGACTACAACCCCTCCAAAGCTCTATCGAACCAGCCCTGGGCCTAATGAAGAGCCACTTTTACCAAAAAGCATTTCCTTTAAAGTCAAGTGACCGTGCAGTTGTAATACTTGCCCCATTTCCGAAGTCTTCCTTCCCACCCACAAACAATATTAATTCTTTCATATCAAGCTGTCATTTAATGTATCAGATCTATCTAGAAATATATATATATATAGATAGAGATGTATTAAATTAATCCACAGCTTGATTTTGAAAGCATTAACTTTGTTTGCAATACAATTTATATGCGTTTATCGATTAATCTAGCTTGGAATTATGCATATTGCATGTCTATAAAATATCAGCAAATATGGTGTTCTCTAAATTCCCCTCAGTGGAAGTTGCTGAAAATAACACATTCAAACAGTATAACCAACATCTGCAACATAAACAATTCTGTGATTCTGGACTCATCTGTATTCTTGTGTAAGAACTGCTGACAATGTACAGACTGTCACAGTCTGGGGTAAATCTTGCGCAATTCATCAGAGGGGGGTGGGGACATATTTAAACAGAGCCAATGCTCGCTAGCCAAGCTTCAGTCAGATAAATGCATATGTAAGGTTATCTTTCGCTTAAACCTCCACCATCATCCAGACATTCCCTCCTAGGCAGAGCACAATGGACCCGGTCTGATCTTCTGGATCTGGTGGTGCGAGGACTCAGTAGGTGGGCCATAAGAGACTTTCTGTTTTGCAGAATCGTACATTTCCTAGTTACGCCCTAAAGGCTTTAATCTAAGGAAGACCAACTTATTTCTCATGTAATACTAATGGCATAAACGACCATTCTAGAAATTGCATTGGCATAAATTTGCTCTGGCCGTTAAATAACTGATTGCAAGATGCAAAAAAAAAAAAAGACTTGAAATGAGAGATTACAGGGTCTCATTTATCAAGACCAAAATATAAAGAAATTAGCCTGACTCATTCTGGCAAAAGTAATTAAATCTGATTCTAATGTGTGATATCCTGGAGGGCGTTCAGGCTACTTGTGAAAAAAGACTAATTTAGAGTGTGCTCAATCACAAGGTGAGAAACGTCTATAGTTTTACGATTGAATTACACTCAATGCTGTATTTATAGTACCAAAGACAACAGCCCCTCCCCGAATCCCAAGATGGTATACTGTACAGACACCAAGGGAAAACATGTCAATCAACAAAGCTCACTCGAGCACAAATTATATTTTCCAGCCCTTGGTTGAGGGCTGTATACCCAAGGCAGCCAATCTGCGGCTTCCCGGCAGATGTCGGCGCTGCAGCCTCATCTGGGAGTGGTAAGGCCTATAGAGGGGGGCCATTATGCCTCTTTATTATGACGAACACTGCGAACTAGGGATGCAAGAAACAACAAGAAATGCTAATCGAATACACGGTCCAAATCTCAGCGTACTCAAGTTATTTGTATTTTATACAGACCGTGTGCGTTTTACCCACTGGGGCTTGTTTGTGGGGCAGTTTGTGACCAGCTTCTACTGTTGTAGGGCTAGCAGCATACACTTCTAAATAGCAATTTTAACGTTAAATCAGTTGAGGGGAAATTTTAAGCATTATCTTTCAGTTGAATTGCATTTGAGTTAGGCTATTGTTTAGGGCAGGGCAGGGAACTATACTTTCCCAGATTGTGTAGAGATATTGACCAAACGAAAGCTCTATTTAGAGGATAGCTTCCAAACGGTTATGCTTGGATGCCCCGTCTCCTGGCCAGGTATACAATGCTAAACACCGCAAAAACACAGTGAAATGCCGCAAAAACTGAATAAACTGTTAAAGTGAGATGGTATATTTCTTGTAATGCCTCACCATGGCAATGCTATGCCGCAATACATTCCACAATCAGCTTAGATTTCAGGACGTTCCTGACAGGCGGTAAACGCGTGGGGAACCGCCTACCTGGGCCAGTTACGAAACCTTACAGATCAAACCTATTTTAAACGGCCTCTCAACAACAATGCATGATACGATTAAGGCTTTTTATTATTTAATGACCTATCCTCCCCCAAAACTTTGCCAAAATACATATCAACATAATATAATGAGTATGAGTGTAAATGATAAAAGTTTTGGATTATATTATCTGTCTATCTATCTTGTCATCTTTTATGATTTGCTTGACGAGTACACGTTTACTCAAGTACATGTTTGCACCCCTACTGCAAATGGCTGAGTATCTCTTGAGTCGCAGGGGAAACAAACGGGAGGATGTGAGCAAGAGGTCATTTGGGCAGGGCTGTCACAAAGCACCATTCATAAACCATGAACGTGCACACAAAACATGATGAATAGAGGGCCAATGAATGCTGTACTTTTGTGTGTCGCGGGAAAATCAGGACTGTGGTTCGCAGTAATGAGGAACACAACGGGCAGCCTTTCACATGGGTCGGGGATGAAAAGAGTCGCCCAAGGCTGTGTTTAACCTTCACAAGTGTCCTTTAATTTGGTGAAGCCTTGTCCCGGCATGCATAAGCTTGACTGTGATAAGAGATACAAAAAAAGAAAAAAGAGGCACCGCTGCCACTCCAGCGGCACTAAGCCATCACAGGGCAGCTCTGGCGATGGGAGGACCCGCTGTTGAGAAGCAAAACAGTTGCAGAGAGGTTGCATCAGTGGAATGCCCCGCAGGAACGTTGCCGCAGAATTCGTCATCCCCAAAAGCAACATGGTCTTCAAAAGTTTCGGGGGATTGGGAGGAGGAAAACGGCGCTCCGCAAAGCAATCAGCCTTGATGGCGCAAACGCACTTCATCTTTTGGAGCACGGGAAAAAAAGGGAATGTTTGTTATTGTAATTCAGGAAAGCCCAAAACCATTGAGCCCCGCCGTCTTCCGACCATCCAGATTTAGGTTGAAACCAAAACAAAAAAGGGAAATTAATTTCCCTGGCTTAATCCAGCATTCCTGGAATGCTGAGATAAAGCCGACTCTTATTGTGGCATCGGCAGGGAAGAAATGTAATCAAAGGAGGGGTGAAAAAAGAAAGGTCAGAACCAATCATCTGCTGATTATTTGGCGTTTTCCATCAGGCTCACGAATCCCCCCTCCATATCATATATTGTTAGTGGTGGATCAGTAGGGGGGGGGCATGTGGGGGGCATATCCTTAGAAACAAAGTCCTCTGCCCCGGTGGCAAATCGCTTCTTAGAGTGGATACCTTTTTCCCCCCCATTGCGTTTACACTGTCCCGAGCCACCAGTCCTTAATAGCCAATATCTGGGCTCCACATCTCTCGGGGTCCTCTCCATACGCCACATCATCAATGGAGTCATTGTTATGGGGGTGCATGTAATGTGAGTGTATCGGAGTGGGGGGATGCAATGACATTATATAATCTTTCTTTCCTCTTTTTAAAAATGTCCATACCACTTGTTGCGTCTGGAAATCCTGACGCTGACATCAGGATGCAAACTGGAATGTTGTGAGGGCAGCGACTGAAGGGGACAACACAAGATGCACACAAGGGAACACTTACCTAGAGGAGAAAGACAAAAAGAAAGTTGCACGTTGTTATTATAGAGTTGGATTGGCATTCATTCAAAGAGAAAATAAGCAGTTTATACGTTGATTGCACGTTCATAATAATCAGATTAGCTATTTAGAACAATAGCTGCAAATGAATAAATAGCCGTTCCCCTAGCTTCCTCCCACCAGGCAGTTGAACTGTTTTGAATCTTGGGGGTGGGTGGAATCTTGGGTGGAACATGGTACTGGGAGAGCATACACAGGTTATTTTAGGCTATGTGTGTCCCCACACAGGCGTCTGTCTTTTTCTTTAAATTGAACAAGACAGTAAAGGACATGAGAAAGAATCTGTGTTGTCACTGGGAAAAACACAACCTAATCCAGGCAGCACCTCGCCAAAGGATCCTTATAAGCCGACATGTCGGGAAACACGGTTTATCCGTGCGTTTGGCCGAGACACCCTTGGCCTCCACTGCGGGTCTTAAGCCTAAAGACTCGGTACCATCAATAGAGTCACACACGGCATGCACGTATGTGCACACACACCAGGAACACTCCCTAACTGAAACTACTAGTCAACACCCTCAAGCGAAGATTATAGTAGAATATCATGAACTTGTTATATATTATATTATATATATATATATATAGATGTATATGTTGAAAATACACACTGTGGTGTGTGACATCATGTCGGCAATCAGTCAATGAGGTCCATCCCAATTGCTGTAAACTACAAAAGGACAACTGAAACAACATTGTCATTTGTTTAGCATAACAAATCACGCAAGTTCAAGTGACTTCTACAAAGATGAAAACTTGAAAAATGACTTAATTTACTATCTGCTCCGTAGTTAATTCTAAATCCCTGCATATGCTGAGCAGATAAGTCAGCGAATACTCCTCGATATAGCTCTACTTACAGAAGACGCATACTCAAGAGTATTAGACATCATAGGCAAAATTATACAGATAGTGACGCAAAAAACAAACACAAAAAAACGGTTTGGCATAAACAGCCTGACATTGGAAGAGCTTAAAGAATTCTCATTTAAACAGGGAGCACTTGAGGCGAGCTGACAGAAGTGGGGAAACTTTGATGAAGTATGAAGGTCAGGTGCCAGATCAAATGTGGTTACGCGTTGCCTCCGACATGCCTTGTTAGTGGCCTCTCTTCCCCACCACTGTGGCAGAGGGTCGTACGGCCCCTGGAGCCTCATCTCAAATACTCCTCAGTGTTGGGACAGATATGTCAGATGTCGCAGGCTTCCATCCGTGCACCACGCTCATTTACCGGGAACAATTAAACCGTTACCCACAGGTGCCGGCTGGTGGGTCCGCAATGAACGGACACCTACCAGCCTCTGGTGGACGGGAAATAAAAGCTGTGATGTATTAATTGATTTAGGATTAGAGACAGGCCTGAAAAAATTTAATACAACTGAAGAAGAATTTATGGAGATTTCCTCAGTGTTGTGCATGGGTGCTATCCATCTTATGCCGATTACAATTGTGATTTTTATCTAATGCAAGGCTATCTGTTCACTGCGATGAGCTGAAGTGTTTATATATAGCCACTCATCTTCCATTACATGCATTTATGTAAATAAAGTAATAATTTCATACAAAGAGATTCACAATGAGGAAATCTCAGAACACATCTACAAGCCATTAGAGTGACTGAATCAAACATCTCTCTATAGCTACCACCCACTATGTGCATATATTACTGCCTCATACTACTCTAGAATCTTACGTTTACATTGATTTAAAACAGACAAAAACAGAATGATACATATAAAAAACGACACGGACTACACAAACAAAATCTCCTTCCTTGGAGCCCTCACATGATCACTAGTGCGGCCAACTACAAACAAAACCCCCCAAAAATAGCATCGACTGATCCACCCGAGACGACTGCCAGAAAATCTAGTAAAAGCCATGCGGTATACACAATGTAATCCAAATCTCTATATGAGAAGCGTTTGCACTCTAGGTTTGCAAATATATGATGAACTCAAGACAATCATGCATTTATACCAGAGGGGAAAGGGAATCGAATCCATGTCATAAAAATTATTGCCAGGCTTCCTGTTTTGTGTACTACGAGGCATGTTGTCCTGGTCAACTGGACAGCCGCTATTTTCCCAACAGATGGGGAGGAAAAACCTCGCCAAAATCTTGGAGCGCTGCTCCCTTGGCCTCTTCCATCTCCCCGAGGGAGTGTGTGTCTGCCGACCCAGCCATGTCTCACTTCCCAGATCGCACAGGGTTAGTCTCTAATGGCCGCTGGACAGATTATTGGCACCCCGGTCTACCAAGACTGAAATGGATTGGAGCACGACGTCTGGAGCTGGAAGCTGCCGGGGCAACGGTTGTTACGGCACTAGCCTCCTGAACCAGGAGTGTTTGGCTTGAGTGATGTGGTGACATGACAACATGGACTGGATAGGATGTAAGCCTAATTACAAAACAAGGTGACGCCTCAGCTGTCAGCTGTCTCATATGATCAACACAACTAGCGTTAGCTGGCGGGCGACTTGTAAGGCAATTAGGGAATTTCAAACTGGAATCTGTGTATCATTTAAAGTATAACTAGAGCGGGGAATTTTAAGAAGTTATTTAATTTTAATAAAGCTGATAAGACGACTTAAAATGTCACATGCCAGTGGCAAGCAGGCGGCAAATAAATAATTGACGAAAAAAATAATAAACTTGAATGTGCTGTGTCACCACAGTAGTTTAAGAAGCTTTGGTTCTGCGACGCACTCAAGACTGCTGCCGGTGGTGCTGAGACACGGCGGGCCAAGGCGGGACAGAAATTAAATAAAATATAAAAATATGCAGGGCAGCCCACAATCCTATTAGCGCTGTATCTCATAAACCCCAGCGCCTCCTATAAAAGTGCTGATTAATAGCAGGTGGGTATTAGCAGGAAGAACAGGTCTGGGAGCTGCAGCTGGGAGTCGAGGTCCCCCAGGGGGGTTTAAAATGCAGATCCAAGCAGGGGTGTACAGCGGAGCATCGAGCCGCAGTGCCCCGGAGATCATCTCGGTGACAATATTAATGCAGGAGAATCTGCCAAAAAAACCTGTAGGTCATCGGCGATGTCCTCAGTGTACGAGTTTTAACTTTCAGAAAGCAAAAGGGAGGCTTGCATAAAAATGGCAATAAAAGGATATAGCTACCAAGCAAGCAGCACAAGCTCGTTTTTTTCCTTTTCTTTTAACCGTGGAAATTATTAAGGCCTGAACGGTAATACCCCCATTAAATTTTATGAACTAAATTATCTCCAAGGCTCACTTCTTGTACTGACAACCGCCCTTACCTGTGTAGATATATGAGAGATTTTATTATGGCACCAAAACGTTCCAAGTGTGCAGTTAGCAAGCTCGATTTAGCTGTAATCGCCGGGCTTACCGTTTATTAGCGTGCAGGGAGCTTGTCACATTGGGCCCCAATAATGCAAACGCTAACGCGTTAAATTAAATACTATCCCTTACTTCCAGGCTAAATTGCATGACAGAAAAATAAAATATCCCCAGCAGACAAGGAGGGAGCACACACAAATGGTAAATTGTTCCGACGTCCTCATCTGCTTACAAGATGTTATTTTCTCACCAGTCCAGTTTTTTAATTTAAGCTTGAAATCGCTGTTGCTTTGTCTTCTTTCCATTTCTTGAACTGAATATATTTTTTAAACCCTCCAGTTGAAAACAGATGTTAACCCACTACCCTCAGAAGTCAATTCGCCCCATCACCCACGCCCTAACCATTTCCAACAAGACTATGATTCCCTTGCAATGAAACACCTTCATCAGGGCAAAATCCCAACTCTCTTTGTTGCTTGTCTGCCAGCCGATACATCCTTTGACCAACGCCATTTATTATTAAAAACACATCAGGCATAGGCAATGGCAGATGCTGTTGAGAAAGCCTTTATGCAATAAACAAGCAGCCCAAGGGTACGGGTTTGAAGCGATGTGACGAGTCCCCCCCACCATCCACACACAAAGGAAAGGGGACCAAATTCACCTCCAGGGGAACTCTTCTGAAGAATTGCGCACAGAAGGCATGAGGGGGCGACGTGCAATGCATCGCCTCTTCCTCAAGTTACAGAAAGTTAGTTCTGAATCTGTTCCCCGTACACAGATTATGAAAGACAAGTTAAAAAGAGCAATAAGATGTATTTTGAGCTGAGGGAAGTACATGGTTTGCGCGCAACCTCTTTCGCTTCTGGGTGTAAATAATGTGTTTTCCGTTTAGCCTGAGAGTCGATGTCTTCACCGTCAACAGTACAATAAATGAGCAGTTCATAGCAGGTGAGTAATATGCCTTAAGCTTGCTACATGGCCGTTGTGGATTACATACATTTGCAGTCACTGCAGTGATAAAAGGAAGAAAAAAAACGTTTGGAAGAAAAGTGAACCAAATGTTTTCAGACAACCCCAGGCAGTTTGTTGAAACGTTCGCGATGGCTTTTCAGATTACAAGTGTAGCATCCAGGAACTCACCCCCCCCCCTCCCTCTCCCTCCCATAGTGACTTGCGGTATAATGGGGATGGCTCCCCTAATCTCCTGTTTTGTTTCCCCTCCCAGTGTTGTTGATTACATTAAGTGGCGTGTCCGTGTTTGGATGAAATACCCCTTCTCCATAATGAGACTCAAGCCATCGGTCCTGTCTGATGCCCAGCTCGGAGCCGGTCCACACCGGGGCCCCAGCTGGGCCACTGTGACCAATCGCTTTGGTGTCAGTCACGCTGGCCCACCAGCAATAAGCAGCACACAGATTGATATCACACACATAGAAATTGTCACATTTTAAATAAACAAATGGATCTAAACACTTGTTTATATCTTTGATTGGCTCACTTACTAGAATTTGCTGCTCTTTCATTTTAAACATGAGCTTATTGTAAAACTGGGTCAGCGCTGCATTGAAGAAGAAAAAAAATAACACCCCTAGAGAAACTCAAGAGTCCTCATAGGATATGTATACACATCCACCTACAGCTAAATGCAGTTGAACAAGACAAAAATACTGCATGGCAAGGGATTAGATGTCAGCAAGAGTGAGTCAGGCATTTTCGTACCCCACAAAGAAAAAACATATTTGTCAAATTCATTTGTACTACCAAATGCTGTGCTTTTATTGCTATAGCATCAAAGCATGTATAGGATCATGCAAAGTGAAAGAAAAAACAAAGTATAGCAGGCAGCTACTACAACTGCAATAACCCATAAACAAACCACAAACGTTAACTTGACAGGATGATTCGTGTAGAGCAGAATAAAGTGTAGTGCTAGTGTTTAACGACAAGGGAAATACTATAATGGTACAGATTAGAACTAGCCAGTTCGACAATGTTTGCATCACTGTCACCACTTCAGGTTGATTTGACCAAAATAAAACTACTCGAAGAGTAATGCTGCTAAAGCAGTGAGCTGAACCGGATTCCGATATGTCCACAAGCCCGCCACAGGCCCAATCTTTCCTGTTTTGGTCATACTGAGCCACTGCTAAACTAAGGATTTGTCAGGCATCCGATGCAGGATGTAAATGACATGGGGGAGGGGGATGGGTCAGCGTGCAATGAGGGAGAGAACCATTGATCTATTTACTTTTGCCAGGAATTGCTGCAGGTCCATTTAGTGCAATCTGCATCAATCAGCACAGCAAAAGTCAATTTACCCCCCACAGCCGCAGCTTTTAGTATACATGGCACACACACACACACACACACACACACACACACACACACACACACACACACACACACACACACACACACAC
>JAOPUD010000145.1:13855024-13873780 GCA_027122715.1 Trisopterus minutus | reverse complement strand
ACATCCACACACACACACACACACACACACACACACACACACACACACACACACACCTAAGTAAAGCAACAAAAAAAAAAAGATATGCCACGTCATTGCTTCGCTCTGGTTATTTTTTTTCCCCAGTCACCAGTCGGCCAATGGGACATGGTACGCAGGCAGAGCAACTCAAAACATGGCATGTACTCCCTTTGACACACGCAGCGAGATCTGCAATGATGGACGATGAGCGGTCATGTTCTATACATCCTTCGTTGGCAATTAATTTTCTTTCTGTCAGCATGTTAGCGGTGAGAAATGTCCGAGCCGCATGCGCCACGCCGGCTGCGTGATAAGTAGGGCCAGGGTTGTCAGTCGCCCCGATTTGAGAAAAGAAAAACAAAGACAGACGAATCATAGATCTTTTTGTATTCTATACTTCTAACTTTCGTGCGGTTTATGCCTTGTTTGAGGGTCACTGGTTCTTTGACAACACAACATCTGACGGTGCTGTCGGTTTGATTTACTGTGGGCTAGAAAGTTTAAATGGATTCGGGTGGCATTGAAGACAAGTGTTACACTTTCCCGCAACTTCACAATTTATTTACAACAATACAATTTATAGTGCGGTGTACTGCGCCGCTTGAAATTGAGTCAATTCTCAATCTAAAACATCAGGTCGAGACTGGAGCCTCTCTCAAGAGTTGAATCACCACAATATTCGGGGTGAATATTGGTATGGCTGCACTATACCGATAACGTCAGGTCCCCGGAGGTTATTCAGACTCTAATCAGTTACATTGACCATGCTCTGGCTTGCTTTGAATATTTAATGTAAAATAAGCACAGAAAAACACCAAAAATAAGTTTAACTTCAAAAAGGCAAACTTGAAAGGTTGAAAGTTTATATAAAAGGTACTTGAAATGTACACAGAAGAAACTTTAATATGTTTGAGATCAATATGATCCCAAGTTGATGTTATATCTTGTGTACATGTGGCTTTTGTGCACTGGCCCGTCGGGTTGCCACTGTAACATGGTGACGGGCAGCTGAGTACCAATGCCTTGTGTGCTCTCCAACACATCTATGGTGACTATAAACCCCAGCTTTAAGGTCCAGGCCATCGCCATTAATTTTATTTTTTTAAAGACACTGATGGGCATGCTTCTTCTAGTGTAAGCCAGGGCGAAGTTGCCTCTTGGCGGGGTTACAACTGTATCAGAGCACGGCCGTCACCTCCCGTTCTCAAGGTTAAACGGACCTGACGTCTCCCTAAAGAGGGCCAGTGGGTCCGTGGCCCTACAGCTGTAAGGTGTACACAGGGGCTGATAAATGAAAACATCCATCTTCATTGAACCCTGCCTCTATTCGTCTCGTCTGCCACTTTTGTACTGAATGGCAAGTAATTGGGTGGCATGAAAATAATTAGTTTCAGCCCTGGTTAGCAGCATGCACAATAATAATCAGGATTAAAAAGAGGTATTATTAAGACATATTTATATACCTGTCCTTTATAATAGTCCCCAGCGTAGGCTGTTTTTAGTGTTTTTATTACATTTTCCTCACTCTTCAGTCAGTTAATTTTGTTTCAGAAGGGCCAGAAGAGCAGCCTCATGCAAACGGGGACTCAGTGTGTATAATGAGTGTCTCAAAAGAGCCCTTACAAATCTAAAGTTGACTTATTCACAGAGAAGAGAGCATGGAGAATTGGTGTAACACAAAAGGAAATCCATTATTATCATAAAAGGACTCATAGGTTGTCCTGGAATTGCGTGAATTGTTTTTAGACCAACTGGAACATATGATGGGTACCTTTATAGAAATAACAAAACTACTATGAAAGAAACATGCAAGGTCAATATTGAGACACCAATATAATTTATGAGTCATCCATAAAATAACATTTGAATACAATACCATGCATAAAAGACTCAATTGTATATTACATGGATATTATGGCCCTGTGCTTGCAACACACAAATAGGCATTGAAAAATCATTGGTAATGGAGGATGGTTTCGCTTATAATCAAGTAATCAGTGAAACTACTATATCCGTGCCTCCTCCCGAACAGCACCCCAACATTATCATGGACCCATCTAGACAACACATAAAACATTTGCCTGATGTTCCTCCCAAAAGTCAGCAGGAATCTCATGAATCACGCCCAATGTCATTTCTATTTCTACCAACGCTTGCCCTCCCTCGCTCCTGCTCTTTTACACCCTCTTTCCCTGTCTTCCGCCCCCAGATCCCACTCAAAACAAAAAAGGGCCCCATGCTGTGAGAAGGTGTAACCCAGATGCTCAGACAATGCTCGTGCCTGCAAACCACCAGAGGCATCGCTTATTCCCTTCAAGGGCAGGGAAACGCATCTGAGAAGGCAACAGAAATGGCATTGGCTTTTGATGAACTCAAAAGCAGCTTTGGTACACAAAGGGAATGCAGCTTTGATGCACAAAAGGAGGCTGCTTCTAATGTCTATGGGTGAGAGCTCCTAGGTTGATTTTCAAATCATCCAGGAGAGGCTCTACGGGCAGTCAGTGGCTCTTTTTTTTTTTTTTTTTTTCAAACCTGGAACTGGAGAATTCATTAGCGATTGTCACCTTGATTTAGTGTCTGCCTGCCTCGCCGGCTTTACGTTTGGTCGAGAGCATAGATTAGTAAGCATGACAAACTACGACGGAAAGGCAAGGAGACATTTCTATTCGACAATGGCTCATGAAAGTTGACAGGCTCACCGGGCAGCATGGGGTTTGATGAAGCCCATAAGGAGTCTAATGAGGAGTATTTCTAATATTTTGCAGACAGTTCGGCACAATGCGGTCAGTCCTTGATGTTCGAAAACGTGTGCATGCTGAGATGGACTTTGTGGGGAGCATGTTCTGTCTACCGGGAGCACAAGCATTGGCTAGGCCAATAATGTAGAGTGCAGCTAATGTCCAGCTTCAGGATGATTAGAATGAATAATTAGGGGACCACAAGCAGGGGCTGAAACCTACTTTGTGGTTTACTAGCCACAATATTATTTTCCCCACTTTGATAATTTAAATCAAAGAAACACATGAATATGCTTAGTAAAATATTTACTCATTAATACCAAGTATTACAAAGTACTAGGTCACCCAAATCAAAATTTATATTGGTTCATAAATGTCAAGTTGTTATTAAAGATTCATCAAAGTTTAATTCAACCATGATAAAAAAGCATTTTAATAACAGCTATATTTGCTCACATCCACTTGGTTTAAACGCAGGGCAATTAGTGTTTGAGTGGTTTTATTCCAAATCCTTTATTGTCTATTGTCTTTCCTTATAACACATATTAAAAGTCTGCTATTTTACAGGTAGACTTATCTTCACCAGTTCAGTCTTCTACCCGTGCCTTGGTAAGAGCCCTAGTAAGTATAGTTACCCATCTGTGTTCATCCTACAATGTAATAAGGGTCTATTAAGCCAGCTGTTATGTAAAAGATGTCGGACTGTGACAAGTAGGCTCAAATGTGTGATTGGTCAGGCTTTTGATTATGGCCATTGGTCAATTAGGTGTAAGGTCACCCCTAATCGTATGTATCCCTCCGTAATAACCTCCAGGTAGGGATCTAGAAATTTTTATATCAACAGATTGAATGGAAGACATGTATCACTTTGACTAGGCACACTGAATAGCAACCACACTTAAACAAACCTAAATTGACCAGGGACATAACTATCAAAATTGTACTAACTGATTTAAATTGCAACCAAAATGCTACATTTAAATGACACATAATATTTAACTAAAAAACATTTTCATTCATGTATGGAAGTTCTATATCCATAACAACCTATTTCAGAGCTCTAATTAATGTTATTCTGCATATTTAAAATATTCACCTACAAAACCCTTCACCGTAAATGGTCCATTCTCCTTAGCACACCGGGAACACCCCTACAAAAGACTCAATGGGCCGTCTACCCGCCACTGCCATAATACAACCGCATTTGTCGTGTGCTCAGTGTTAGTTTCAGACTCTGCGCACAAAGAATAAAAGATAATGTGTCCATACATAAAAGGAGAATTGTGACGAAATGACCAGACAGTTTACCAAGTAAATGCTCTCAAACAAAAGGAAAAGAACAGGAGCAGGTTAAAACGACATCAGAACAAGCTCTTTGTCTTTGCTACTTTTATGGATCCGACAGTGACAAGCTTATGGATTCTTCTTTAGCCTATGTAGTGCTAATTATTCATGCATAATGGATAATTTTATCTTAAGTTATCCGTAGAATAACACTATCTCTATGGGACTTTAAGGATATGGACGTGTGCTTTTCTTAATTAATATCAGTGTGGCTTTGGCTGGGTATGCTTGATATCCAAATGGGCTAGGCCTTACATTTGTCTTAATACTCCAGCCAATCAGATTAAAAACGAAATCCTAGCCTCTTGTTTCTTTCCTCTTTCAGAATGCAGTTGAAGGTAAAAACAAACTCTCCCCTGAGTAAAGCCTTCTGTGAACGCCGATTTCTAGTTATTGAGTAGTGAGTATTTCAGATAAAACTTTGGGTTGCTGCTTAGATTTCTACACTTTCCTTGTTTTCCTTATTCGGCAGAATGTTCCTTTCAATGTTCGTCATGAACTGAACCCCCGATCAATGATTGGTCATATACATTTTTTTGAAGAGGCTTTCAACTGGCAATCAGGATGGTCTCACAAGGCTAGTACAACACACCTCAGCAAAAGAAAGGCTGTTTTATACATTTCCAACTAGAAATTTCACAAATTTCAAGTTTGCAATTCCAAAACACAGGTTAACAACAACAACAACAATTTCCATTTGAGTTTCATAAGAAATGAGAGACTATAACAATGGCATCCCCAAAAGGACCACTAGAATAGCCCCTTAAAAAGGTTTTAAGCATGTGTATGTTTCCTGCTCTCCTTAACTACACCATCAATGCACTCATGCACAGTTGGCTGTGTGGAGACAAAGTCTGCCTGCGATGCAGAAACCCACCCAATCCAATTGGGTAATGTAGCCCCATTAATCCTTGTCAGGTGCAAATGCACAGTAATACATTTTGTATTGCACCAGGCCATTTTATTAGCTGCTTCATCTTAACATAATCCCGGCCACTCTTTGATCTGCCACAATGTGCCAGGACAGACATGCATGGCTGCATGACTCTGTACCACATAATGGAATTGTGTGATATATTTCTATTGTGCAGGCAGTATCCAAGAACATTGCTGGTTATTGTCCAGGACAATGCCTATAAAACATCAGAGTGCTTGTGAGGGAGAGATTTAGTTCACATCAAGTTGGTTGGGAAAGAACAGGCGGCCATCTCTGACCTTCTACACGTGACCTTTCCGTTTCTCTTGTGTTGTTCAGAGAAACAACGAAGGTGTTTGATTTTGGTGCTGCAGGTACACTAAAAAGGCTCCTACAGCTGACCACGTTAATTCTTTTCCACAGCGGGATCCATTCCCTCCATCACTGGAGTCCAAGTGCATTCTTTTTATTTTCTTTATCTCAACACTGCTTTGCTGTTATCGTCATCTTTTATGCAATTTGTCTGGCTTCATTACCTTTTGTCAAAAGCCACATTGTTTGGCAATGGTTGAATTCAAGTTGTTCATCCATTGTTGCCATGCTGCGATGCCAAATGAATAAGCCTGTGACAATGCATTCCCTTATTCATGTTCCGTCTCCTCAATTTAAGGATAACAGCCGTCGTGCCATTCACGTGCACACTTGCGACGGAGGCTTACACCCATTGTCCTTTTTTTCTATGCCGCACGCAAGCTGATCTGACGACAATCACCAGCAGCCTCATTGCCACACAAATAGGCATTGCTCACATCCTCTTCAGTAGGAATAAGACGTTTACAATTTATTATGCAAAAAAACAAGGGGGCCCGTCAATTCACTCGTCTTTCCTGTTCCTTTACATCTTTAGCCTGAGGTGAACTTGAGGCTCTGATTGGCTGAACAGTTTATCTGTCCCACTAGTTTCCTTTGATAAGATTAAATGACTCCTTGGCTGATCGTAAGACTGGGTTCAATGGCCCAGACCGGAAGAAAGCTCCGCTCCTTGCTGTATTGTAAGGAATGGACAGTTAACAGGAATATAATTAGTCAACTAATTAATTAAACAAGTTAATGTTATTAATTTTAAAAACCAATTAAAGACATTTCCAAAGAACAAATAGGAACTATTGCAGTCCATCAGTGCATTGGGAACGGACAATGGCTGCAGCCAGTTTAATCTTTTCACTTTTTTTGGCTGCTTCTTTTTCCTGCGCCTTTCCATTGTGAAAGGGCAAGATAAAGAGTGTGGATGGCAGGTCATCAAAAGTCAGCAACTAATGATCAAGCTCGCGGTCAGTGGGCCTCGGTGGCTTGCCAGTTCTTGACCGTTTTCCTTCTGATGTTGATTTACTCGTAGGATTGGCCGAGAGCAGCAATTTAAGTCCCAACATGAGGGCAATTAGAAAAGTGCAGCAGGGAACCTTTGGCTCTCATTAACCTAAGCCAAGAATTTGAAAAGGATGCAGGGTGGGCATTAGACTAGCCTTTCCGATGCCGACTATCCTGGCTCCATGCTACTCCACTGTGTTCATTGATATGCCTTCTTTGTCATTACCGGGTGGCAATTAAAAGAGCTATTGGCTTGACCCAAGTGACACTGTCGCTCGAGTTGCACTGCCTGGACTTGGGTGAAGATGATAAATATAAGGATTGGTGGGGGGGAGGGGGGGGCCTGAGAGTGTCGGGATAATTAAGTCGCTAAAAGTGAGCCCAAGTGACCATTTCCATGCTAAACAGGCAAAGGCAACGACCTGAAATTACCCCTTACACTGGCGGCTTTGTCCTGTAGAGCCCAGTGAGGGCTCTCAGGAAGTCTGCTCTGTGCATAACTTTTCCCCCTGCAGCGTCACGGTAATGACTTGGTACAAAAGCCAGCGGCTACCAGGGGGGCTAGGCTTCCAGTGAAGCCCACAATTCAAGGTAGGTTGGCCATCGAGAATCAGAATATTTATCCATGACTTGAAAGATCAGGGGGCAGGAGTGAAAATAATACTACAATTTACTGTGACGAATAACTCTTTCGAGTAACCTCTACATTATGCTGGGGTATAACCATTAGCATAGCGCTGTATAGAACAATTATTTGATTGGTTGAACAACAGGATCCAAACCGCAAACAAGCATGCACAAATGTTTGGGCTCGAATAACATTAAATCAAAGCTGAAGGACTTCCTGGAAAACAAAGAGTGATTTTATATTGGACTGCTAAAACAAAATGGCCAAAAAATTGAAAAGCAAAAGTAATGAAGGTGGAACATCCAAGAAGTGGAGGAAAGAGATCAAGAAAACAAGAACAGCGAGTGAGACTATGTGCAAACCATATCATGCACGCTTGTCACATTTCATCCATTTTCATTTAGCAGCTCCACTCAGATGGTTGACAGTGTATCCCTGAGCCTTACAAATCATTAAACAAAACCTTGAGACCAGACAAAGACTACACCATGTCATATGAAATGGTTTTAATGAGAATTTTATGGTGCACTGCTTGAAAATAATTGCAGCAAAAGAAAATAAAAAAAGTTGAAATGCCAGGACAATTAAAACAAAATGTGATTTTGGACCTTTTTAGACATGCCACCTCGTAAGGCAGCACACACAAACCATCACAGAGGGAAGTTTTGAACCTTGCACACTAACATACTAAGATATTCTGCTGCAAGGCCACGACAGGTGCCATAGAAAATCATTAGACTATAGACGTAGTATAACATTGGGTCTTTGTAAAGGATCCATTAGAAACATCTATCCAACTACTAGATGTATGATTTGAACATGATAGAAGTGGACCCCCCCTCCCATTCCTACCACTAAAGTATTATTCTGTGCTCGGGGGGAAACTACTAAATGTGCATTATAACTGCTCAAATGGAATCCTCAATGTTTCTCCTTTGCTCATTTTCCAGTAGACATATCTTGTTCTATGTGGTGTCTGTTTAATGATATCCCATCAGGGGGCACAAAAAGCCTATCAAGTAAATGTGTATGTTTTGGAACATAACCATTTTGGATATGATAAATCAGATTTGAATATGGGTATGTCAAAAAAAAGCAATGGGCGGAGAGAGAGGGTTACCGACTTTTTTCTGAAACAGCAAATATCAGAGGGAACACTGGTTAAAACCATCGTGGGTCTCCTTCAGCATCTTCTAAGGCCTTTTTTAAAAAGGGGTGTGCACCAAGCCATGGAGTTTCCCATGGACTTCCAAACCTACAGGGAAAACAAGCTCAACCTCCAACGTTGCTGGGAACCATGTCCAAAATTAGCTATTATTTTTTTTTCCCACAGAGGTCGCATGAAGACCTCTTAAAATAGCAACCCACCGCTATTTCTTGCTGGGACAAACTATTCCCAATGCACTTGTGATGGCGGTGGATGAAAAATGTATTCCCTGGCAAAGAGAACAGTGGGAACATTTCCTTGATACTTATTCCAACCTTACTTGGCAGAGCATTTTCCAAAACCTGAATAACACGTTCAGAAAACAGTGAGTGATTGTAGAAGAGGAACCAACAATAACAAGGATGAGTTTGAGTTGAGTTTCTTCAGCAGGAAGTTAAGTGAAGCGCGGGTGTGAAGCTACACAGGAATGCACTGTAAAACCTTGTCCATTTTCCTCTTACAGTAACTACCCACTACCTACCTATCATAATTGGACAGTGTTGAAGATTCCATTTTTATTTAGTCTTGAGATTTCATCCTCCACATGTATATAAAAATGTCCCCCATGTCAATCGAGCACAGATACACCTTTAAGATTTACATCGATTTACAAACTGCGTGTAGGGTGGGACACTCCGTTTGTGCACAGAACTGTTATTTGGCCCCCAATAAGTACAAGCTGCCATGTATCGTCAGACAATATGGTGGAAGGCACTTCTCTTCTACTTGTGTAGAACACTGTGCCGCCATTGAGCCAAAGCGTATATCTATTCATAGACACAATCACAAGAGCCTACAGATGGTAACGGATATGTGTGTGTGTGTGTGTGTGGGGGGGGGGGGGGGAAAATGCAATTTAAAATGTGATATATAAATAATAAAAACAACAATATAGAAGTGAATTGTTGTTGGACCGCTGTGTTCTTCGCTGAGACCAATTTGCATCATCATCTTTCAGCACTTGTTTGTCTGACATTTATGATGGAGGGAAGTCAGGGAGGGCAATGACACTGCTCAGCATGTGCTCTACTCAGGTGGCATGTCAATCAATCATGGTCTATTAATTACCTCACTTTCACAGCAAGGTCCCCCAATAATACACAAAACAATACATATGTACGATGCTAAATGTTAAGATACTATTTTCTTCACTTTCGTATGTGTGCGTGTGTGAAGAATGAAAAAGTCTTTGTAAAGCTTGCCTCCTTTTGAAGCCCTCTCATGAATTACTCTGATTTGATGAAAGAATTTGATGAAAAAGATCATCAGGACATGATCTACTAGCGTTACACACGATTAGCAGCTAAATTCAAGAGGCACTGGTGCAATAGGTCTAATTATCAGTGACTTCTTCATCATCAATAACTTGCAGGTGTACACATGCTTAAATGTTGTCGCAAGAAATTCTGAAGCCCACTAATATCATGCATATTGGACTGAATCTGGCATAATAACTCCAAATTAGAAACATACCCCAACCTGGGCATCCACCACAAATCAGACCCTAACCCTTTCTGTTATGTAATTTCACCAGCTTACGTCCTTAGGATAAAAACCAACAAAATAGCTATTTGAATATGGTTCCTTCAAGGAGCAGCACTGTAATGTAAACTGATAATGGGAAGTAGGACACAATCATTCCGCAGCTCCACACGAGTTTTGGCGGTGACCTTTTCCACATAATGGCCTCAAAGAAAAGAGTCATTTCATCAAGGCTGACGCTCTGAAACATTTTAAGGTTGTTTTGAGCTCACCAGAATGACTTCGAAATGATTGCTGCGTTTTTGCAAAACAAAAAAGGTCATCAGTGCAGTCGTGAGCATTCCTGGGAATAAGGGTTCAAAGAAAACCAGGCACAACAAGACAGCAATCAGGATGTCAATAGCAGGGTTTGGCATGGCTGGACAGGAGACTTGGCACAAACACTGGTAAAAGCAATGGCCAGTGCTGTTGAAAAAGGTCCTACAGCGATCCCCACTCTCATCTCCATAACCATCTCTGGTTTGCTAACCATTACAATTTAACAATGTGCACAGAATCTGTGAATAACCTTTTCTGTGCATTGTTGAAGTTAAATATATTTGGGCCCTTACTTTCCTAATCCGAAACTGTCGTTCTCTGCAGGGAAGCACATGAAAACAATCCGCTTATTGGCACAGAATATAAGGTTAACCTCTATGATACCAAGGTACACAATAGCTTAGAGTCAATCTTTTAACGTTTGACTGATATGTGCCCTGCGGCATAACCACCTCACCTCGCCACCCTTTTGATTGACAAAAACACTTAAACTCCATTCATCATAAATGAGGCGATTCTAGGAGAGATACGTTTGGGAAAATCTTCCGGGGGTAAGTTTGCAACAAAGAAAAAGTACCATGAAACTAAATCCCATCAATACAACCATAGGTTTCCCTGGCAGTTGCAGGTGGGTGATTTGGAAGGGCACAAATTGGACATTTGTGGATTTTGTTGAGTTTCTTTCCATTTCTCAAGGGAATCAGTGCTATACTAATCCTAAAGCCTGCCAATTCAAATGTGCCTGACAGTGATGAGAACCTAGGGAATACATTTACTTTGAAATTTCCACTCATCACAATTCCATCAACCTACAGTGGCACGGGAGTTATAAATGTGCTGTCAATCAAGGTAAGGATTATCCTCAAACACATATCTCCGCAAAATGATTTACAATCTTGTCTTAGTTACTGTGTGACAGTGTATATGTCATTAGTTCCCATTCCTAGAGATCAATGCATTGTCTCTCAAATTCCATGTCTCGCCTGTCACCACAAAAATCGACTTGGTTGACAAGTTTTTCTTTCAAAGAGCCATTGAAAACTCTGGATTAATTTGATTGCATCGGCCTTTGGCATGGTATTTCCATGAATGACACTTCAATCAATGCTGAAAAGAGTACAGTGGGGTCATTTTCCTCACAATGAATGGTGGAACAATGGTGGTACAATGTATCCATGTGATGGCAAATGAGAAAATCTTTAACTTTTGAAATGGTCCGACCATGAAGCTCCCACTCTCTCTGCTTATTTCCAAAAAATGAAAAAAACAAATGCATGGGAAACTGGGGGACGGTGAGAAAAAATGTACAAGTCATGACCTCAAAAAATGTAACCATGACCTCCTCCACGTCATCTCTGTTTCCTACATTTTTCAGTAGAGCTGCAACAGCATGAATAGCTTTCATTATTTGCTCGTAAAGTATGCTATACAATTACTGCTACACTCTGACAGTGTAGTTTCAAACCCATCTTGAGTTGAAGTACCTAGTTCGTCGTGCTTCACCCTCTCCTGAGTGCAAGTTATTGGCCATCACATCTGCCAAGTGTGTAGGGTTAGGGTTACGCATTACATTTGGTGGAAATCCTGTTCCTGGCGGTAAACTAGCCTAAATACAGGCATCTTTAATTGTTTTGCACAAAATGTTATTAAACATATAAACTGCCTCGTCACTGACAATATGCATAATGTGCCTATATTCCCATATGCTTCAGCTCAGCAGATATTTCTTTCTCATATCGTTAACAACAGAACTGTGCAAAAAAAATTCACTGGTATGTACAAATGCAGACATAAGCAAATTACGGTATTCTTTTCAAAACAGAACAGAGGCTGAGCTTCGGCAAATTTGAGCCTTTTGATAGGGTGGATAAAAACTATAAATACAACTAGAAAAAATATATATTCTTGGAGAGCACTCTTGATTCAAGGCTTGTGAGGGGGGCTCACATCAGAGGTCTGCTTCAGAGCACTGGCTTTGCCTCCTCCCAAGAATATATCGGGTGAGGGTGGTTCGCATTGAGCAGCTTGAAGAGCTACAGGCACTGACCCCTCAGTGGCAAGTTCCTGTGGCTCCAATCATCTCTTTACAGCCATGTAGGCCCCATCCACTGAATAATCATGTCAGGTAATAGTGCTGCAAATGTCAAGTTTACGCTTTTGCACCATTTTAATTATGATTACTGCATGCCTTCTGGTCTGGAGATTTATAGGTCATTGGAAATGCTGAACAACATACAGATCCATGAGCCTATTCAACAATGATCATCCCACTATGCACAGTGTAGACCCCTCCATCACATCCCATTAATAATGACATATTGTCAAGGCAATGCATTCTCATTTTGTGCCAATACACTAATAGTCTAATTACAATTAACTACAATATAAAAAAAAAATTGTATCAATCTGTAAATTATTAGAATGTTTATGAATCTTAATTGACCTGTACTGGATGCAATTAATTTCCATTTCACGGTTCCATTTCTTTCCCATTTCCCTAGTTCTTCCCTGTGTGTAGTGTGTTTGTCCTTGTCTTTGTTGTTTAGCCCAACCTCACTAAAAAAACAACCTTTTCTGTCAATGTACTTGGCAGGAACTGCATATAATTTGTATGATTGACATTTTCTAATGACAACCTTTTGCACTCCTTATACAACTTAAATGTATCCAATTCCAATAGTCGTGTATTTAAATATGCAAACTGGGATATAACGTTAAATTGATTTGCGGCTCAATCACACATTTCTAATCCAATTTCCTGTGAAAACATCTTAATGTGCTTACAGGTGTGCTGTGCTCATGGGACGATCATGAGATTAAACATGGTTATGCATGAGAAAATTGTCAAAAGACTCATTATCGCAGCTGCAATGTGTTTTCGGAGAGTGAACAGACTGCGGGACTTAACTTAAGAGTCGCCAAAAAAACTTAAGTCTTTACCCAACTGATCAGCCTCAAATAATACTTGAGCATAATTTGCCCAATCTTAGTCAGTATTCACGGTTGATGGACGGTGCATTGATGCAATTTGGCAGTCAGATTTAGTAATTTGTAGAAAATAAGTGAAATAAAATACAACAAATATTTGGTTTATTATGTGTGGGCTTATTATATAAAACTGATTTTGACCAGACAGTTGACAGTAATTGACACGGATGAGGTTGCCAAAGAGCAAAACTATGATGAAATGATGAAAAACACTTTACCAGAATTGATAGGCCTATATTTATGTAGGTATTGTTAAGATTGGCAGTATAACTTACAGACAGTAAGGCAGGGCACATAATTCTGCACCACAATGGCTTAATTTAGATGTTAGCAAAGCAATTTGATAATATAGGTAGATGATTCTGCAGAATGTTCTGTAGGTTCTTGGTAGGTTTATATTGGATTTGTTGGCAGTAAGTATATTATTTCAATAAAAGCTGTATAATGAACATGCATCTCTTTTGAAAATGGTCACCACAGTTAAACCTTTTAAATTCAAATGTCCACCCTGTCCTTCTGTTTAACTACCCTCTCTGTGTCTCAGCCTCTCTCTGGGTAACGGATAAAATATATTGTATAAGGCAGTAATCTCATCTGTCAATGATGCTCCCAGTGTAGTACTGCTTGTTTATTGTTGCTTATTGTATTTCTCTTTCTATCACCTGGTCGTGGTTGAATCACTTCCACTGTTTGCCACTCATACATCTCTTAGCCTGTGACTGATTACTTGTGTTCTCCTTTGCTGTGCAGATTTATACAGCTCACCACACACCTTGGATGGCAGTATCTCAACAAAAATGGGCATAATTATTCCAGCCACACAACTAAAGCAGAATTCCCTATGACAATCATCACCAAGACAAGGACGCTCAAAGAGACAACTAAAACAATAAAAGCTTGTTGGCCGCAGGCAGAAATATTATCCCAACAGGGTCAAGTGAACTTCTCTACCTTGACCTTCTCATTAGCTGCGATAGTGTAAATACCCAGTTAGGCAGAACATACCAGCAGAGCAACAACCCAATTGGGCGATCATTGGAAAATTACAAACGTAGTTGGCAGAAATTAAATTGCGCTGCTGAGTATTTCCCAAAGTGGGAGGCAAGGGAGGCACACGCAAACAAAAAAACACAGGTAGCAATTAGGACATGCTATGATAGTATAGGGGTACTTCAAATTATCATTCAACATAAAACATGGGGTCGTACATTGTGCAAAGCTTCAATAAAATTACACAGTCTAATAACACTGGAGCGCTAATGCTATTCAACAGCATGCAAAGAAAACATACCAGCATTAGTCTTTGATCTAATTACCAGCCCTTTTAGTAGTAGTAGTAGTAGTAGTAGTAGTAGTAGTAGTAGTAGCCTTTTAGAAAATGTTGCCCTGTATTGGCAATAAATCCTGTGCTACCATCTAAATAAATCCTTGGGAAAAATACAATATACTGAAATACAAACACTTTAACCAATAACTGCAGGAACAGGTCTGTGTGAGGGGAGAGGGTCGAGGCATTGCTTATTTTGACCAAAAAGGGGACCTGACCCAAAAAGTTTGGGGACCACTGGAATAGCCAATGGCTTGCTCAACAGAATGGAAGAAAAAATAACATGCTCTGCACACGTTTCCTGACAGAATAGCACCTCTGGTCTACGTTGACCCTTTGTACATCGCCAGCTTTGCACTCGCTAGTCAGAGGGAGCGGGAAGTCGATTCATTTGAGCTAACAAAAGCTGGAGGACAGGAGCACAGAGAAACATTTAATTCCCTTCTGCTCCCTTTTTTTGTGAGGTTGGCAGAGAGGACCCACTAAACTTCCCTCCCACACACAAACGCTTAAATATGTGAAAAATATGCAGCCAAGGTTAAAAAGATATCCACATACCTCACGTCTGCCCAAGTTTAGTCAAACCGCTCTGAGAAACAGGGTAGTGTGCATTTAATAAATACTATGTCCTTAACGAATACAATAATAAAAAATGTGAAACAAGAAAATTAAATTGTAAAAAAGTATTTTGGATGTAGCAAGCACTTCATCAAGAACACACTCCCATTATTATAATTTGTTTTGTAGCCGCTCCTGTAGTCCATTATCCAAGTCATCCAGGTTAAGGGTATCCATCAATGAGTGGGAGTAATTACACTGCATTGTAATTAGCTTGTTCTGTCCTGATGCTAAGCGTCTTGTACCTGCTACCCCAGATGTGTTATGTCCAGAGTGTTTTGTTCATGTTTCATTTTTAACTGTAAGGGGCTTGCTCAATAACTCAAATAGTATTGTTGTAAATAGTGATCAACCGATATATCGACCGGCCGATAAATTGGGCCGATATTTGCGTTGAATAAATGTTCCTTTTTTATATTGAGACTTGTAACATTTGTTATCATCATTGTGTCATTTTTATGATGTAAATTGAGGGAGCAAAAGCAGTATCGACTCCAAATATCGGCTCAAGAAAATCGGCAGCCCGTATCATTCATCGGCTAAGGCTGAAAAAAAAAAAAACGGTATCGGCATTGGCCCTAAAAAAACGGTTTATCCCTAGTTGTAATGTTATGATAATATGAATAATCAAGGTATAATTAACTTACTATGCTCCAAAACTAGATGTGGCAAAAATGTGAGATGATTAAGCTTGGCCATGTACCCGTTGTTTATCTAATGTTTTTTCCGAAAAAACCACTTCAAAACAAACAAACGGGAGGCTTTAAAAAGCAACAACATGAAGTACACAAACCAAACACAGGAAACAAACCAAGGAATCAAAAGTTCAGCGGGGAACAGTTTATGATCCAACCTTGCAACTGGTCTAGACGTTGGTATTGATTATGATGGACAGCTTTCACAGATCACCAATCACAACTCAAGCGAATCGAGACCCAGTGAGGTCCAGCGAGGTCCGCTTCATGTGCCGAGCATGACATAAATAAACATCAAAAATGGCCTCCGTGGTATGCTTATGCTTTGCCACAGAGGTGGTTATGTAACCGCCTCCGTGACCCGGCTGGCAACAGCAGCAGTTTGACAACAACATGCTAACTGGGGATGAAGGAGCTTGGGGGGGGAAGGGGCTCTCGCTTGAATTAACGCAGGCTCCACTGCGCATCCCCCGCTCCGCAGATCGAGAGCAGTGGAGTGAGAAACTGAGCAGTTCAGCGAGTCCTTTATCTCCTGCGCACACACACACACATACACCCACGTGCATGCACGCATACCGAAAATTGCATGAAGCAGCACCAACAAAGATTTGCACAGTGCCACAGCATGTTAAGACTGCATGAACACAAAAAAGGCATATTTCACAGGAACACACACACACATATATACACATATAAGTACACACATGTGCGTAGTGAAATGTCATCTCTTCAACCCATTTGACTTGGTTATCTCTCTCTCTCCCTCTTTCCCTTCATTTTGACTAAGGAAATGCAGAGGCCATTATGTAACTCTCCAGCTGTTACGACCGTGCTGTTAATACTATCAGAGGGAGTCTGACTCTGCTGAAGGCCTTTTACCCCAGCGGGAAGCGGGGCCCAGCAGACTCGGTCGCCACCGATTTTAACCACACAGAGACCCTTTCATCATGCAGCCTGGGGGTTGCTGCATGCATGCTCGCATGCCGGAGGGGGCAAGCCATGCAACTCTCTCCAGAAAGAGCGACATTTGACGGCCCGTGAATGGCAGCCAGGGTGAGACGTAGGTGGACTCAGCTGGATTCTGACATGTGGTTCTTGTTTTTGAAATGTATATTTCTAGAGGATTAACCTATGCCAACAAGTGCCTCAGCCAATCAACACTGAATCACTCAAGCACTCAGTCAATACTGGTACAGGTCACAGTAGGAGACAAACATGTTTGCTGGGTTTAATGGCGCGAAGCTGTGCCTTCCTAGCTTGATTTGTAACAGGGGAAATACTTTTATACATACAAATGTGGCCAAATAGGGGTCTTTTCATTGAACACTTATCCAGCAACCCACTTGCAGACACCATTGGGGGTTTCTGCCTCAGCATTAGCAGAGTAGGCCTCTGCATTAGCACCTAAAACAAGTTTAAACTGGAGGCACAAGCCAGCCATGAGCCACTTTAAGGCAGGTGCTGCACTCCGAAAATTAGTGGAGATATTTAATTGACCAGATGAGAACAAAGAGGATGATTTGCTGGAATCGATCTACCCCTTGCTACACTCTTACACGATATCCGTGACTTGATTTGTTTGCTTGGACTCCTTTCCCTTTCAGGGGGTTGCGGTTGCAATGTCATTGTTGGATCTTTTTACACAACACAGCTTGGAAAACGCGGTTCAAGAGAAATAATACGTTGGGGCTAATTCTCCCCCTTTATCATCCCAACCTCAGCTGGTGGTGGCAACACTGGCTCGAGGGAGGAAAGGGGTGATTTTCTTATAGAAGTGGAAATGGAAACAGAAAAACTATTCAAAAAAAGAAAGAAATGGGGGCTGGGGGGGTCCTTGCCAACTTGAGAATCAGCTAAAAAGGCCAGGGGAGTGGGCCCGTAATGGCGAAGTGGGCTCACACTGATTAGATGATCTTTCCTCCCCAGCTCTTCCGCAAATAGCGGTGCCACCAGCAACAGGAAATTCAAATGCTCCCTGCTAGCATTTCTGCGATTCCAGGAACTATAGATGTGCTATGCTCACAAATCAGACTTAAGATTAACATCTAAAGTCTGATGGCAGGCGAGCTCAAATCTGGCTCTTTTCTTCGGCTTCATGTTTATTTAGACAAATCATGTTGCTGGAGGCAGGGATGTTTTAGCACATAATTAGCAAACATAAACTCAACCGGAGGTTGTTAACTGTGTAAAGTGTCTGTAAAGGTATCATCTCAACACTGTGCAGACTGTCCACTGCAGTATTACACTTTTTCAGCCAAAGTTTCAAAACCCAATCAAGCAAACTTTTTTTTGATTTTTTTCGGTTTCCTTCAGTAGAATATTTAACAAAACAGGAAACCAGAAGTATATCTGCCCCTTGTTGTTTTTATTCCGGCCCAGACTATGTGCCGTCCAAGAAGTTCTGCTATAACATAGGACTGTTGGATCTAAGCTGATGGATGCACAATTAAACTCTTTGAATAGGGTCCAGAAAGGGAAAACAAACATGAAATATAGGCTTTGTTCCTGTATTGCAGACTAATGCTGTAATTCCATTTATAGGGTAAAGAGGAGTAGCAGACGTGTAATGAACAATTTAAAAAGATTGTCATCCTCTTTTAAATGTAAACAGATTGGCATTATGTGTTTGCATTTTGGATGTGTTGCATTTTTGGAGAAGTTGGTGGTGGCTTTGTAGCAGAATAGAGCATGCATCCAAAAGGAAATATTTACTCGCCATAGCCACAGGAGCAAGGCTTTGGGGTCCGACATCCGCTGCTGTCCATAAATCAAGAAGAGCCAACAATTGGATTGGGTACTAGGCTGATATTGATGCCTTTCTTCATTCTCAATGAAAACACACACACACACACTGATTCACTGGCTCAGTACCCTGATAGAGTCGTATCACCTAAAGCTTTCCAAGGTATTTTTCTTCTTTCCCCTTTGAAAAGCCATCTCAATCCCGGTCTTTGCTTTGACTTGCTGCATGGCAGTTCATCCATGCCAAGAGTCAAAACAAAAAAAGGCCATAAGAATTGAATGCACAACGTATGTGTGTGTGTGTGTGTGTGTGTGTGTGTGTGTGTGTGTGTGTGTGTGTGTGTGTGTGTGTGTGTGTGTGTGT
>JAOPUD010000145.1:13813996-13824107 GCA_027122715.1 Trisopterus minutus | reverse complement strand
TTCAAACCGCCACAGCAGCACAACAAAAAGCTCCATGTATTAAGGCTCCTTTCTTTCTTGGAGAGTGCCAGACTTAACCGCCTTCAAAGACACTCAAAGGAATTGATCTGAAAAGGGCCCATGAATCCAGGCACACTTGCAGTCATTTCCAATTTCTCATGGCATGCGAGGGGAGTTACATAGAGTGGGCCCTCTTGTTGTTCCCCTTAATGATCCCTCAGGTGTCTGTCAACAATACAATGGCGGCAGAATAGCTGTTATTTCGCTTCTTTGCGGTGCTTCTGAAAATGTTTGTACTTCATCAGATGGTGGACAGTGGAGAGTGAAAGAAGAGAATGGGGGGGGGGGGGTATAGATGAGGACATAAGCCTTGAGGTCAAAGCCTTTTGTGGCAAAGTAAACTAGTAGGTTATTGTGTCACTTTATTGTCAAATCTTTGCTCACATATGTGGATGTGTGCTAATGGGCTTCACAATGCCAATGTCAACTGCTCCATTTGGATGATTGTTTGAAATCATCGATCACCACTTTTCTTGAGGATAAGCATTTTATTTGATTTTCAAATACAGACAAAAACAACACAAAAACAAAAAGATTAGATGCAGCAGCAAGAATAATGACAAAAAGTGAAACCACGGATAAAAGATGTGACCGAAAGAACATTCAACATAACTGCAACATAATAGGTACAACAGAAAAAGACAACAATGTCAAGGGGAGTAAGGAAAGTTATTCGTCCCCAGTGACTAGAGGTTGGTTCTCTGTTCTCCACACTTTCAAGGAAGTTGATTGTCCCATTTTAGGTTTTCTATCAGATTTCTGCACAGATATTTTCTACAATGCCAGATTTTGATCTGGCATTATACTGCTTTAACATTTTTCAGATTTGGTTTTAGCTTAAATTGCTATGCAATGTAAAGCAATATGATCTAGTTTACCCAGTGTGCTGTAAACACTGTTCATTTTGGCAGAGTTTGGCTTCTCATATGCTAGAGTTCTCTGCTAAAATAAGTTATAGCACAATTTGTGAATAAAGACAAACACATAATACTTACGATAGTAACTATAGGGTAGCGTCACCCCTTGTGTTATGTGTGTTAAGCAAAGACAGCTTTAGTCTGAGTCTGTCTGTGCCAAATATGAGCACTTTATTTTTATCATCGCACCAATGTATGCATGCATACAACATATTGCATTGAAGCTGCAGCCAACAACTCAAGGGAGGTCCATATAAGTCTGGCAGGTAGCCTCACAAGATGTTCCATGGTTTAATATGTTCATTATCATTCATTCCCCAAGTCTTTCTTACATTTACAAACTAAATATGGAATATGTGAAGTTCATAAACAAGTCTAATCTGACAATGATAAGAACCCACAGTGGCATTTAGACCTCTTTAAACACCAGAATCCGTCAAGCAGGAATGTAGACAAATGCTTCTTTCTATATATAAATGAAGCTATCAAGAACTCACCATTAAAAAAAATATATATATATATATATCTATAATATCTGTCAACTGGCCAAAACAAATGGGTGCTTGAAAGATGACGTGACGGACCGTGCGTCAGAAGCCCTCTTCAAGGAGAAGGAACCAGACTGTGGCTCTTCTCTACTAGCTCATTATATGCCCGAGGGAAACAGGCTGCTGGGGGATTCGCAATATTGTCACTAAGAGAGAGATAATATGACGGGGTAAGCTAGGTAAACAAAGGCTTAACTTCAAACACCATCTTCGCCTCCCCAGAGAGAGAGGCAGCTGAGGTAAGAGGGAGAGAGATAAAGAAATAAAGAAAGGAGACAGAGGGGAGGAGTTCCACACGAGAGATGTGATACAAGGCTGGCGGTGTGTTTGACACTGTGTAGCGGCGTCATTAGACCGCAGTAGCGCTATCGCTGGACGGCTGAGATTCGTATACATCTAGCATTGCTTGTTGAGACGTACCCAGGTTACCGCGGATCACTCAGTGCGGCAGCCATCCATAATCGCGCTGACCTTGACAGCCGAATCAATAAAGGAAATGGATCGCGAGGGGGCTAAACTGTGACTCATTAGCCGCGGAGCTTTAGTAACTAAGGAAATATGTAAAGCAACGTAGACGCTATTAACAGAGGCATAATCTACAGGCGAGAGCAACACGCCAAAATTATAATAACCCTCATTACATTAAACAGAGCGATCACGAGGCAGTGACAATCACCTGACCAATTAAGCTAATTAGGTAGCTAATTAGTGCAACCTGCCTTTGCTGGCTGCCGCCATGGCAATCCATGCTGGTAAAGGTTGCAGCTTATCCGAGATATTTATTTATTTCTTATCAATGACTAAGCTAAAATCTTCCTTTAAATACATCAATTTAATGTTTAGCCCTATTTTGTCCATAGTGTCTAGGCCTGGACCACTGAATCAGAAAATGAGAAATTGATATATATGTGTGTGTGTATATATATATATATATGTGTGTGTGTGTGTGTGTGTGTGTGTGTGTGTGTGTGTGTGTGTGTGTGTGTGTGTGTGTNNNGTGTGTGTGTGTGTGTGTGTGTGTGTGTGTGTGTGTGTGTGTGTGTGTTTGTGTGTGTGTGTGTGTGTGTGTGTGTTATTTTTCATATTCCCAATGGAGCAATACAGGTCTTGAAGTTGGAGGTGAATGAGATGCAGAGAAATAAAAGTATCAGCACACGGGGCTGTAAAGTTCCCCCTCCTTCTTCCAAAATGGCTTTCTCTCACCGAGCGGAATCGTTGTCATTCAATGCAAATAGTCATATTATTTTATACCAACCAGTGTTTGATTTATGGCTCTCTGTTTATCTGCCTGCTCCAAAATAGCCAGACACCAGAGCTGCATGCCTGCAGTCGGGATGCATTTCATATATCAGCAGTGGGCCTGAGTCAGCAGGAGGGGGGCCTACTGTAGAAGGAGTTGCTCATAATGGGATTTTCGATTTCAGATTGGAAAAAAGGAAAAGAGTGGGGAGAGAAAAAAAATGCAATTTGGGAGAGAGCGGCACAATGTGATTATTAAGACACACATGGCCATTATCACCATGGGCTATGACATTTTACGAGTTAATGGGAACTGCTGGTAAATCCTTATTCGCAGTATGTTAGCTAATTACTGGCTGCTGTTTAGTTTACAGCTGGTGAATGGATAGATCAGGGAGTGTCATCCAGCTTTGTGATCTGGGATGTTCCCTCCCACCTTCCTCCTCTTATTGTAGAGAATAACTTACTTTCCTTTTGGAAATAGATTTCCAAGATATTTGGATCACAGTTGTCAGTGTAGAAATCCACAGAGGTGGTTGCGTAATTGATCAGTTATTAGAATCCCGTATGGAGATCCATCCTTCTCACTCACTCACTCTGTGTTCTCCAGTGGTTAGCAAACTTAGCGCAGCACCTTAGTGCCCCTCAACTGCTTTTCGCGTCAATGTAGCCAGTGGACAGTCCACGCAAGGTCACCACTGAGCTCAGACAGCCATTGAGCGATTCCCCCTTATTAAATGGGCTCTCCCTAAGTATCTTTGTATCTTTTATTCTGGGGAATCCTTCGTCTTTAAAGCACAATCCGTATATATCGACTTGGTTAGCAACGCTATTGTGGGCAGGAGCTTATTGTAGTGCTACTAAGGGCACACAGAAATCTTTAAAATCCACATGCAAGATCCAATGGGGAATTAACAAGCGCCTTTTAATAAAGGATAACAGACAGAACTGGCTCCAGAGGACTTCCGTAACAAGAACCAAAGGGCCCATGGACTCACATGGGGGTCGCATTGTGAGTTGCACAAGCCAGTGTGGGTTAAGGTTGGATTGTAAGAAACAAAGGCATAATAACTAGGATACATTTTAAAGTATTCCGGTTGGATGTTAACTTGCTGAGTCAAGTTTACAGTTACATATTAACAAGAGAGCAAGAACACACACTGCCTCCACTGGGGCATCGTTATGAAGAACCTGATCAAGATGTAAATGGCTCTCATCGACCTCTGGCCCTGATGCTGGACTCTTCTTTGGTTATGGAGTCCATAGGAGCCAAAAGGATCAGCAAGTCCAATGGATGGACTAGCTCAAAAGAGCCCATTGTAAGGATAGGATCTACTAGTCCAGGAAAAACCTTCTTAAAGGAGTTGTGTCTTCTCTTGGGATAACCTCTAGTTATGTGCTCCTGCAATAACCCCAAGTTATATTTCTGCAGAATACGAATCTCTCCATGACACACCTTAGTTTCAAGCTCTCATGGTTCTTGTGCTGACAGAGCGATTGTGGGGAACTGCTGGAGGGCTTGGAAAGGAGAGAGACAACCACTCTGACACTTTGTTAGAAGACTGGGGTAAAATATGAGACGGTGCTCATAGACAAACTGCATACAACACAGCATAACTGCCTAATGCAGACTTGTATAACTGCTGAAAGATTGCATCAGGCCAAGGAAATAGAGCTAACCCTTAAGACTTGGGTAATACACGTGAAGGGGGAATTCTGCATTGTGTTCAGTTTGGTGCTCTTTGAAAAACTGAAAACAAGGCAGAAATGCATTTGGCAGCATTAATGGCTAATGGACACTTATTTAACTCCTGAACGATTGCATCAGTCCAACGGAAACGTACCTAAAATGCTTAGAATGAGAAAAAAAATAAGAATAGACATAGATGGGGGGGAAAAAACTCAAACACATCAACAAGCTAGTTTTAAAATGATTTCCAAAAATTTGCCCAGTACACACTCTGATAATCCTGAGCCTGATAAGACATGTCATTGAAATACATGCCAAGATCTTGGATTAAAAGCAATGGTTCAGAAAGATGTCTTTAAGCTGTATCATAAAGTCATATCAAAGAGACGATGCAACATCATGCAATGTACCTGACCTAAATAACAAATAACAACTGCAGCGCTCAGAATGTGGATGGGGTGCCAACGATGTGTTGGTCTTCTTTCTTCTTCCACCCATCAGTGAATTTCACCAGCATTGATCAATGTCAAACAGTTTATTGAAGAAAAAGTCTTTGTTAAGATTGATATTTCTAAAGCATGTCAGTTATGTGAATGATACAATGAACCACAAGCAAGGTCGGTGGCTCGGCCTCCATCAGCTAAAGCTTTAAATCGAGTAGGTGGCCCACTGTTCCTTTCTGGCATGTTTTGACTATTTCTTTCATTTCTAAAACTTCTGACGTTGTTTGAAGTATATGCCTTGCTTCACCAACCCTTGATGAAAGAAACAATAACTAACAATGGCTTTTTACAACAGTTATTTTTTTTTATTAATACTGAGAAGTCTGAATCAAAGCAAAAAAAAAAGAAGGCTCTGCTCGCCATGCCTTGAACGAAACGGTTTAGGTGTCCTTTAATATGAGAGTGACTTTTTTGTCCTGCATGCCAAAAAATGTCAGGCCGTTGAGTGGGTGATTTGTAAGTATCCCTCATTCATTCATTGAAAACCACTGGCTCCTGTTAAAAAGATCTTCGGTACTGCTCAAGAGTGGAGTCTGAAGAACTGAGGTGCTTCCCGGTGGTCCTCGGGAAGTTTAATAGCCCGTGAAGCACGCCGAGTTCAGTCCCATCCCGATTTAAACGTACCTTAAAATTCCCTCTCCCCTCAACTGAAAAGCCCTGCATGTTTTAAAGATGGAACTGGATGGTGTGACCAAAATAATTTGGATAGACTTTAATGGAACAAACAGTAAAAAAAACAAAGAAACAGAAACAAATATATTCAAATGACGGAGCTTTGATTTCATTACACGATAAGGAGTGCTCAACATTGTCTGGGACTTGTTCAACAGGTTACAGTATTCCAGAACAGGCTGATCTGCCACCAGCCTTCGTCAAAAATCTATATCCAATTTATGTGTCAAGCATTTGCAGATAAAGAATACATCAGAAAGCAGAGAGCTTCCATGTTCACAAGACTGTAGCAGATACTGCCCAGTAACTGCACAGGTGACTTTGTTTACATGGCCTGTACCTACGTCCTTGAACCCGTTTTCTTCTTTTTTTTGTCTTTGTCTGCGGTAGGAATGTACTCATACCATTTCCATGGCAACTCGTTGATGTGGCGACACCCCCAGCTACAACCCCTCCACAAACACTGTCCAGGCTGCTATTCAAAAACCATGATGGCAGCAGACATTTCTTTTGGTCATGCAGAGATTCTTGAGGAACTGTAGAGATGTCGGTGGCAGTGACAGTTTTCAGATCACATCTTTTCAGAATTCAATTCCATGCAGACAGAAATTCATGAGATGACAGGTGAGAGCCGTCGTCAAGGATTGGTGAACAGGTGTTTGTACGTAGCTGGTTCACCCAGTAGCGGCTCTATTTCATATCACACGTGGCTCAGTGTCACAGTGACAGAGACAACAGGGGAGACTGCAATAGCTGTTAATTTTCACCTGTGTAAATGTGTGATTTATTAAAGAAGGATAGCATTGATAATTACTTTAATTGGTAAGTCAGTCAAGTGAGTGAAGACACCCAGGAAAAGAAAGATATAAATGTGAAATAAAACATTCAATATATATAAACATTCAATCACATTACTTCTAGTGAATTAAGCCTAGATAATGAAAGTTAAATTAAACTCAAATCTACTACTGTGGTCTCACAATAACCTTTTTTTGCTAATCCTTTTCTTCCCTCCTGCATGGATTAATTAAATTAATCACTAACAGTAATTTGATACAAGCTTTATCCAAAATCTAACAAACGACTGAAATAAATTGAGAAACACAGAAGTTCTAGCTGAATCACAATTGTGAACATGAGAATGGTTAGCGAATGCCATTCCCAAATGTTGCTACTTAATATCCTCTGACAAGAAATTCAATACAGGCAGTCTTAGCAACCAGGACTTTTCAAACGTGTATTCAATCCCTACAGAAATCTGCTCTTAGGATTTAGTACTTGGACCGGATGTTTTGGATTGTTTTCTCATAGGATTTGAGAACAGTGCATCCCTTATTACAGGGGTTGTGATAAGTATATCAATTATTTACTGCTTTGAGATTCAGATTTAATACCAGGACTCAGAGGCAAGTGACAACAACAATTAGACTATCACTATTTTAGAATGCTTTTATTATGTGATTTTATTTAGCTGTCAAGTGATTTTCTGAATTATGATAGCATGTAAAATGGTTATTAATGGTATTGCTATTGAGTAGTAGCTAATTCTTAAATCATATTGTTTCCCTATATAAACTCAGCCTTTGTGGTTGACTATTGCAGACTCACAATACTTTTGTTTAAGAATGAACTATTGTTCTAATACGTGTGCTAATATGTGTCTAATATGTGTGCTCAGGGATAAGGCCTGAATTAACCTATAATATCGTATAAATGCTGACAAATCCAAAGAAATTAACACAAGTGAAGGTGGCGCTAACAAGTAGGAGTTTTGATTTGCTAAATCTAGAATTATTCAGAGAAGGATTGAAGGTTTAGGGGAGAGAAAAGCACATTTGCTAAAATGATCATTCACTGCTTAAAGCATGATCTGGTTCAGTCCACCTTTTGTCACATTTGATTACATAAAGAGTCCATTAAATCATGATTACACTGTTCTGGCAAATCAAGGTTGAGATTTTGAGAGGAAGTTGTCATGAATAAGAAGAAAACTAATTTAAAACACATTATTTTTTAACAAATTACACTGCGAGATTTCCATTTGCCCCGGTTGTTTGATACAAGCAACGTGCAGAGAGAAACATATTTTTATTTCAGAAAATACATGCAGCAAGGTGGTACAATGAATCACCGCTCAAATAACAATAAAAACTAAGAGGATGGCACCTAGCAGGGAGTCCAGCTACTGCATTAAATAACCCTTCCCCTCTCTAATAATAAATAACAAGAAAAGGTTCCCCCCCACTCAAATAAATAATCAAATAGTTTACACTTTTCTCTCATCCCAAATGCTGCATTGTGTTGTTGTGGCAAACCTCCAATTATAATAATCGCATTGATTTTGTCTTGATCTTTTGTAAAATTTGGCGAGATTTTGTGTAGAGTGGTTTTGAGTGGCTGAGCAAATCAAACCATTGCAAGCGGGTGAGGAGTTGGAGGAGAAAACATGCCGGAGAAGATGCAAATGATCCCTGGCCTTCAGAGGTTTGCATGTACCAGTTCTGTCACTCACGCTCGCTCTCGTCAGAGTCACAGATAACAGTCATATCCTTCCACTCTTTAGTACACGGGCAGCTTATGATCCCACACACACACACACACACACACACACACACACACACACGCACACACACACACACACACACACACACACACACACACACACACACACCAGCCCCCCCAACAGACACACACACCCAACACACAGACACACACACACAAATATCGAGCAGTGAGAGAGCTATAACTTGGAGTGCAGTAGTCCGTTTACATTTCTGCCCTCCGATGAGAGTTCACCGAGAAGGCTGAGATTGCAGCAGTGTGCATGTACTTCACAGAGAAGGCTGGGATTGCAGCAGTGTGTATGTAGGCGCTAGTTTGCTAGGAATAAAGACGGCAGCGACTTCAACCTTGGATTTGAAGGGAGGAGAAGAAGAATAAGGGAAAAGAACCCACTCTTGGGACATCCTCCATCCGTTGCCTTCAGTGCGGGGAGCGAACCTATACACTCTCATTTGCATACGAGAGAGAGAGAAAGAGAGGGAGAGAGAGAGGAAACACTTTTGGGGAGTGGGAGGGGGGTGTTTTAAATTAGGAATGTGTTTATTTCCTGCTCTGGCTTGTTTAGCATTAAACGAAATCCAATCTCTGTTTAGACAGCTGCAAATTAGGCACAATTAATTATTTTTGTTGTCTCGGGTATAGGGATTAGTCTAAGCATTCTTTTTTTCTGTCCATCCCGCCACATGGTTGGCCTTTAAAGTATTTAAAAGGAAAGAGTGAAATGCTAAGTCTGTGTGTGTGTGTGTGTGTGTGTGTGTGTGTGTGTGTGTGTGTGTGTGTGTGTGTGTGTGTTTGCGCATCACACTGCATATCCAAAGTTCATTATTCTGTGGAATGGTTTATCCAGGAGAAGTACAACGGAGATTCCAGACAGCTCCACTACTGTTTTCCCTCTTTATTATTATCTGGAAGGTATCTGTATGTCTTGAGCTTCTGGTTGACTTGGGGGGGCAAGAAGGAGTGCTTTTCTACCGTCCTACCTCACAGCGCTCTGTCATTAACTATTTAGCAATGGAGGTGCAAAGCATCCTTGCCAGTTCCTCTCTTCCTGACACTTTCCATCGTCCATTGTAGTGAACTTCCCAGTAGGTCATCTCCATCAATGTTACCATTGCTCGCTCAGTATTATCATTTATTTAACTGACACAGCACATTCGTTTTTAATGAAAAATGTAAGATAAAATGTGGATGAGCTATGTTTTAATGGGTAGTTTGAGATATTTTCTGATGTTTCAGTTTTCTGATGCTTCAGTCAGTTATCAAGTTGCAACTCAACTGCAATGCATTCTAAGATCAATTCTGTTTTGATTATACTTATATTACAGATTAGTTTAACTATTCAAAAGGTTTTTACTGTCTTTAACAAGTCTTTATGCTTTTGTATTTTTCTATGAGCGTTGTGTATTTTTGCCATGATTTACAAACATAGACTTGTTTTTCCATTGCATAACATTGTGTTGGACCTAAACACCTAAAGACCTAATACTAGAAGATTAAAATAAGTTGGTTCATGCATTTATGCATAGCCTTCTGGAAGAAACTAACTGCATTACACTGACCAATCTCAGAAAAGATCCAAACAAATTGACCCCAGCCTCTAATGTCTTGAGGAATTGATAAAAAAAAATTCCTCCTCATGATTTTAAAGGCAGTAGAGTGAAGAAGTTCCTCAGTGCTACAACCGGCAATATATTTTAAATGTTTCAAGAGCAGAACAAAAACAAAAAATGGAAGACGCTGCCCTCAGCTGTATCCAGCCTTTACTAACAGCATAACCTATCTCTGCACATTAGAACGACTGGCTCTGGAAACGTACTGTAACAAACATTTCATCCTATGAACATGGAAGTATTTGTCGTGTCACTAAGCACGACTTCCAAACTAAGGTTCTGTCCGGGAGCGTTCTCCCTAATGTCCCTT
>JAOPUD010000145.1:13789633-13800962 GCA_027122715.1 Trisopterus minutus | reverse complement strand
CCCTCCTCCATTGTGTGTGATTGATGCCGTGATGACTGCTACGAGTTCCCCCCCGCAGGATGATGGACACCTGGTGGCACCCGACGCACTCCTAGCATTGTGAACACAACGCCAGAGCGCTGCGGCCGGGCCCCTGCGGCTGTGAGGAGGCCCCGGTGCAACGGGACAATGCCAGTGGTCCGCCAGTTGACTTAGTGGCTATCAGGTCTGCAGCCATGGCCGAGTGCCAACCAGAAGCCTGTGAATGGTTAGAGCCCCGAGAGGGCTGTGGAATGGAAGGGTTAGGGTGCTTGGAAAACTGTAGTGCACTGAGACCTGGAGGACTTTGCCCAGAATCAATCCGTTTTGAAGCCTTCATAGCCTCCACACGTGAAGGGTCGCAACAATGGCCGGTGCGAGGGAAACAAAAACGCTGTGGGTGGGCAGTGAGTCATCTGTCCAGAATCAGGATAGATGACATTGATTACAGGCCTTAACAGGCACCTGAAGTGACAGGCCGCCTTATGCATGCGCAGTTGTTAGACGTTCGACGGTGGAAGTCGTGCGGAGCGTTTGAATAACAGGGGTCGGCTGGCATCACATTCGAATATTAGTTTTGCCTAAAGCCGTCTCTGCGTGTTTGTCCTTGAGCCCGGCAATTTTGGGGGCGTCATGCTGCGTGAGCTAGAACCGCAAACACCAGAGATGAGTCTGCTCCCTGCTTCTGTGCCAGCTGCACAGGGAGGCATGCCTGTGTGCGTGATGGCCGTCATCCATGGGGGTGGGGGTGGTGGTGGGGGGGCTGTTACCAGGACCTGCTGTGTGGGAACGCTCACAGAGGGATGCGCGTCGGCTGGCAATGCGGAGCTTCTGGTAGACAAAAAAATTTGGTATGACTTAATATACGCGAGGAGATTTAAAATATATTAACAGCACACACATGCAGGCAGGCACGCACATGCAGGGCACGCACACGTGGGCGCTTGCACACAGACACACATACACACAAACAGACACACACACACACACTCATATACACACACACACAGTAAATTCAAATATTCAAGCTTTAGATATTTCTCTCTGGCTTCGTATACTTTGTGAGATTGTGCAGCAGAAGGCTGCTGAAAGTATATGGCCTGCTTCTTTTATCAGTTATGTCGGATAGAACACTGCCAAATCCCTTGCGTTTGCCAGTAAACACAACTTTATCTACACTACAAATAATTTGTACAATATGTTTTATTTATGTGCGATTTATGAATGCACATTGTGCAGTCCTACTGCCATGATTCAATTCTAGAGCGTTTGTCAAGTCCACAGCATTCTTGTGCTTTGTTTGTTTGTTGTTCTGATGGGGTTTTGCTAAAACTCTGAAGCAGCTGAAGATTATACACATTTAAAGACTATTTTTTGGCTTCAGTTCTCAGTTTTGTAATTTCATTAAATATACCGTCCTTCACCGCCAACTCTCTTGTTCTGGTTAGATTGGAGCGGCTGTTGGTAATGAAAGCGGGTCAAAATCGGACCAACCTTTGACTTAATCAGTCGTGTTCATTTACAAAGAGTGATTGCACCTAAAGGGATTCTAACCAAGTTAACTTTGCAATAAAGATACAATTAACATTTAAAAGCAACAAAAAAAGGGAAAAAATATTCCATAATGAGCAAAGACATTAAATTCAATTATTATTTACTGTTAGCACTGTTTTTTGTGCAGATGATATTTCCACGGTACCATCAAGGTACGGTATCACAGGTTCATAGCTTATACAAAAACATGTGTTTTATATACCTCAATACAAACACACACACACACACACACACACACACACACACACACACACACACACACACACAACGACTTAAATACTGGACATAGCCTTAACAATATTAAGAAACTGGGTTCATTCTCAAGGCCAAAGATCATGACTGCAGGTGAAGCAGTGCTTCTCTCTCTTTCTCTCTCTCTCTTTCTCTCTCTCGACCCATTATGTTACAAGCCTTTATTTGCCTGCCAGCTGTGCCCGGGGAAAGCTGTACAACCACTGGATGTTCAAGGCTTCGTGCCGGAAGCTCAACACGTGATGTATAGGAATGAGAGAGAGGAGCTAATATCTACACAGAGGACCGGCTACTACTCCACCCCTTTTCCCCACACAACAACCCCATCACCCCCAGCCCGCACCGCCTCCGGCACTCTGCAGCTATCATTTTGCCAAGTAGGCCTACTACAACCCTGAGCTACATAATAAGATGGTCGGGCAGACAGTTAATCAATATTTTTGTCTCGGCCCAGAGTGTGTGCCGGGCTACCTGTTTGTTGATGGATGTGTTGACAGATGATGTATTTTATTTATTTATTCATGTGATTACCTGCTACTTAATTGATGATTGCCACGGAGCAGGGGAAGGCAACCTGTTTGAACCCCAGCACTGGCCACGGGCATTCGGGTGATGAACCATCATGTCTGCCATGTCACGGCATACATAGCAATGAAGGACATTCTATAATGTGGAGCTTCACCACGTTAGACCAGGGTGGAAATAGGCAAAATAGAGGATCATCAGTCTTCTGTGAAGCTGGGCCTTCTGTGATTCCCTGATGTGATTCCTCGAGGGTAAACCCCTGAAGCATGTCAGGGTTCAGGACCCAGGTTATCACCGTGACTGAGCTCTCCTTCGATCGTTACATCTGGAACGGAAAAACATCTCTGATTTAGGATCCTAACGGGTCCCTCTGCTCCGGTTTGCTTAACTCCCAGGGAAATGAGCAACGGAAGCAGTGCAGAGGGCGGTTTGATATCAGATGACTGCGGCTGTGGGACTGCCCGGCGACAGGGGCAGATGGCCCTAGTTTCCAAGGCGGAGGAGCTGAAACCTATTCATCAGTGTGTCCACTCTTTGGATCCAGAGATGCTGGTTGGCTGATGTCGAGGAAGCTGTCAAATAAGCAGTCAGGCTGCAGCCACCCGCCACTGTTTATCTGCGGATGTCTGAATAACAGATATGTCATTATCCCCTTTTATTATTCATGAGGGCTGTGCAAAATTTTGCAAATAAGTATTGAAAGGTGTCAACGTGAGCTGATGAATATGGAACAGGGCGTCGCACAAGCGGTCTAAAATGTGGGCAGCTTCATAATTACATTGTTTGTATATTAATGGGGTCCACTCCGAGGGTCTGGCGCGTGACTTTGAGCGGGTCTAACAGCCTGAGACACAAATTACTGCATAAAAGCTTTTCCACACACAAAGCGTTTGTTCTCAAGATCTGTTGAGACATGCAGGCTTTCAGGGCGGGGCTTCCTAACCTTAAGGTCACAACCCCATGTGGAACGGGGGTCATTGTGGGGTTTCTGACTTGAAAAAGATTTTGTAAAATAGTTCTTGTAAACTTAGGCCTAGCTTTTTTTTAATCGTCGGGTCAAAGTGTAACAATGTGTAACATTTCAGCTAGATCGCAGCTCAAGTTAACCTGTACATTTCGGAAGTCAATTCTGAACGATAGTGATTTCATTAAAATCACGTCCTACAACTGATATTTTCTAGAGGTAAAGGATTCTGGCCAGCCCGTACCTCTCTTTTTTTTCTCAAGAATCTGACTGATCAACATCCCATAACCACTCGGGCCACCCAGTCAGCCGAGCTACGCTAGTTTACTTCACACAGTTGCACAGACAGTAAGAGTTGACAGAATACTGTTGTTTAGTTTTTTAAATTCCAAAAGTGTTCAACCTACTGACTGTGAGGATTAAAAAATGTTTGGTTTTGGGGTTAGGTAAGCTCAGAGTCTAAGCTAATGTGTAAGCTAGAATCTAAGTTTGTCTAAATTTGACAAACTTAACAAGGTTTGAGAATCATGTAAGCCAGATGATTCATCAACTTTTTACACCACCGTCAACACTGTTCAAATTTGTTAGGAATATATAAGAATATTATTATTATTAATAACAACAATACAAAATAATAAAACCTCCATATCCACCACTTGTTGGTTGTTAATTAGCAGCATGATACCTTCCAGCCCTTCATCGCTAATGCAACGCCTCCTCTGTGTATAAACTACTGGATGGTTCTATCCTTTCAAATGTTAATGTTTTTGGAACAGAAGTGATGTCTTCCGTGAATGGGTTACATAGTGCATGAGCTTAATAGCAATGGCTGTGTTGAGACCAAATGTTCTCTTCTCAGATTCACACTTTCAATCTCAACATTTCGCACTTTGCATTTAACATTCACACTTTGTGTGCCTGACTTCTATGTGTTGTTAACACTTTTTATTTTAGGGACATTCTACTGCCAAAAAACATAAATTTTGTAATTTCATGATATTTATCCAAGGCAGACGACAGATCAAAATGGAAAGAGTCCAATGAATTCACAAAAGCTTCCAATGACTATCCACACAACTTTTTTTCTGTGTATCCCAACTTTCTGGCGGGTTTAATTCAAAGATACGTCTAGCTTTGACCCAAAAGCCCAGAATATCCCCCCCCCCACCCCCCCCCCCCCGTCACGATGCATCAAATATTCAGCATCGGCAGAGAAAGTGGGGATGACATCAACACATTACCTCTGGTTACATAAGGGCTAGTTTATTCCTAGCCGTGTTCAGTTTGCTCCTGTGCAGTGGACTCACAGGTGGCTTATATGATATGAGTCTTTTCTATTTTATATGGTATTCCTTATTTCTCATGCTATTGCTCATGTGAGCTTTTATGATCTCAATTGTATGATCATTTACCCCTCTGGTCAGTGTCGTTATGCACTGGAAGTATTTCCTCATCGATCGAAATACACAGTCAGAGGTCAGGGGATTTATCTTGGGTTAATACTTAGAGGGCTTGCTCAGCAATTTACCATAGTACCTTGTTTATGTCGGGTCAATGACAGAGAGTATATGGAGTTCATTATGTATTTAAGAGCTTCTTTACCAAATGTGAAATGCCAATCAAATACCATGGCATATCAAGAAACATACAAAATGGAACAATATAATAATACGGAATAATTTTGTTACGTGATTAACAAAACCATATACACAAATATTTAAATATATTTATCTTTATAAATTTTTCCTTGGTCGACATTTCATTTACAATTTCATCAGTTACAAAAGTCTTGCACAAATACAAAGTGCAAGACCCTTTAGGTCTGTTCTACCCTTGTCATCGGTGTGCATGTGTGTGTGTGTGTGTGTGTGTGTGTGTGTCTGTGTGTGTGTGTGTGTTTGTGTGTGTGTGGGAGGTTATTAGAGGTCATTTGCCCAAAGACTAGGCCCCTTCCCTTTGAATCATTAAGTAAAAAGGGGGCAAGCGTTTGATGCTTCTTGATGTAATGATCCCAGGCAAGTCGAAGAGTTCAAAGTAAATTGGCAAGGGTAGAGGAGAGGCTTCTCTGCCACGAAGCAAAACACAGAAATCAGCCAGCTATGTTTAATAGAATTTTCATCAGCGCTCACAACCAAGTCTCTCAAATGGCTTATCTAAAATAATGGCTGCAGAGGTTCATTACCTCCTTGTCAAATTAAATTTCTTTTTCTCCTCAAGGCAGATTGGATAGTAATTACAGATTTAACCAGAAGAAGGTTCTAACTCTGCCTGCCGAAAGCAGGCAGGAGGCCATAATGACAGAAGAATTAGTCTGTTTCGTCTTAAGGATTGTGTTGCAAGAGATTACTCATTCACTTCACAGAGATGCGAAAGGAGCAGGTTTTATAATGCAATATAGTTCTGTCTGTAGCCCTTGCTACTTTAAAGAGACAACTTCTTCATACAAACCAGGCAGGTGCTAGACAATTCTGTTAACTAATTAAACTATTAAAAAATGTAATAGATACAACAAAGTATATTATTTCAGATAGGGTAATCCGTGACGTTACATTTTTGCATGGTAATGATGCAAAACAGCTCTGAGCACGGTTCATCTATCAATGATTTAAGTCTGGACACTGGCAAATTAAAGACGTTACCATAAAGATGACGTTCACAAACGCTGACTGTGTTCTGCGAATGCCAGGCACTACATGTTGTCCTTGACAAATAAGCCTGCTGATTGTGTTTGAATTGGCGACAATGTGTTGCAGTGTACCAGGAAGTAGTTTAAGTGAACGACAACGTGCAAAGGAAACTGACAGCCTTTTACCTTGGCAGCTCTCGCTTGTTTAAAACAGACAAGTTCTTCTGACAACAAGCCTGTGCGGGCGTGCATAATGTTCCGACGCTGTGAATAGTATATCGATCACCCCACTGGGACGTCCTCTAAGCACTCCCGCTATTGCAAATCAAATCCTGAAGGATCGATAGACGTCCCTCCAGATCCCCCCTGCATTCAGTCTCATCCTAATATCCTGTTTTTAATGAGGTGCCACATCACGCTACCAGAATAAACCTATACAGCAACAACCGTAGGACTCTCTACAACGTTTCAACATGGCCGTCCCTTTTGGCCCTCTTAATCATGTCATTCCGAAGGAAAAACGCATGTTTCCCAGCTGCAGCGTTGCACGAGTCCAGGACCGCATTCCCAAAACAACAAATGAAAGTAAAAGTGAAAGGACCTGTGAAAGTCACTGCTGGCCCTGAGAGACACAGAGATAAGCTAGTAAGAGCTAGCTGTATCAACCGTATCATCTATTGCAGCCATTGTGATCCACTCCTTTTCTCTCACAACCAGAGAAAATGCATTACGTCTAGGCTCCAAGTCTGCATTTGCATTGATTACTGCTGGTTTTCACCAATCATAGTGATAACCAAATGTGGGAATCCTAAAAGCACCTAGCCAATGTCGACTAGTACATTGCACAAGCTAATATGGCATCATGTATTTCAACACACTAGTTTTTGCTCTGGTCTTTTGAAGAAGCTGATACCCGAGGCAGATGCAAAGACCTCCAGAGATACGACTGAAGTTTAGGCCCTCCATGAATATCTAGATACAAAGATGTGGGCGTGTAAGGTTCCGGCTTAACAGCAAGTGTCAGACCTCCATTTAGCCTATTGCAATATGTTTGTGTTTAACTTGTGGTAGAACTTCCTCTCCAGAAGAATTCTCAAGAGTTTGTCAGGTTCTATTCCTATATCCTCTTTTCTGTTTGTCTTCATTTGGCAGATCATTCAGATATGTGCACAAAAAATGGTATGGTTGTTTTTAAAAGAGAGCTATTTTGAGCATTTTCTGATATGCTAAGGCGTATGGCAACCTGAAACCAGCGACAGAAGACAACATTTCTACTTTTTTCTTTTTATTTTAATTAACTGCCATTCTAACTGCCAATTTAAATATACCCAATATACCCCATACAATACTGTCATATGCTTCTAAAGTGCAAGTGTTCCATGCACATGAAAAGCCAGCAGTTAAATACATCTACATAATTTACAGGCTACAATATTTACAATATTGCAAAGATATATACACGTAATAACATAGAGAAAGGGGTTTGAATCTCTTGTCTCATTTTAAATTGCAGTAATTCCACGAATCCACAGCAATTTCAGCTACTCAGAAAAATATGACTGTTGGCGCCATTTCATTTGAGAAGTACATTAAAAAAAGATAACAACGTGAAACACAAAGGAACAACAAAAGCAGTTCTTCGTGCTCCAAGGATTTGGAGTCCAGTCCTCCCCGGATCTGCACTGGATTAGGCAGAGCTCTTTGTGGTGTGGTGCATTGTGGGTCAGGGGGAGCCCTCTTAGCAGAACAAGAAGGGCATCCAGAGGAAGGAGCGCATGGCCGCCCCGGCAGCCATCCCAGCCAGCAGGCCCAGGGCCAGCTGCTCAGCCACGTCGTCGTACGGATCCCTCTGAACCACCACCTGATGTGTACCTGTAGTGAGTGAATCACACGGGAACGGGTTTTCCGTGGTGTGACTTTCAACAGGGTCTCTCTCAACTCCTCCCAACTTTGAAGCCCCATTCATACGTCCTATTCCTTCATGCCAGTCTTGTATGGAATGTACTTAAGAATTGAAAAGTTAGTAGGAGTGATTTGTCCTCGGTGCTTCACTAAACAATGCATGAGTATTATCAATGAGACTACCCCACTTATACTTTTCATGTGTCTGTTGCGGAATTTGATTCTGAGTCAGATGAAGCGTGCTTTCTGTATCTTTTATGTAAATTGTATTATGTCAGTGTCCTTATTTTATGAAGTGGTTAAATGTCTAAATGTCAAAAAAGGAAAAAAAGATACATATATATGTATAGAGCGGATGACATTAACAATTGTGCACATTGGGAATGAGAGTTGAAGAGCTTTAAACCCTCAGAACTGCCTTCAATGGAAGCATATTTTGCAGCAGAGAAAAACGGTTCTTCCTTCATCAGGCTGTAATCATGATTTGTCTTTGCTATTATTAGACTATCATCATTACGGATAGATTTGCCGGGATGAGGGGATTCGATTGTCATTCCCTGTTTGCCAATACTATAATTGATACCTCAAACCATAAACATCAATATTAATGAATGAACTGTGAGAGTATTGAATCTACATCAGGCTGTTTGATTGAATTTCATTTAATTCATTATTCAGCCCATCTTAATTGTTAAATAACGATATACTGTGATAATAAATAAGTGAAAAAATTGCATTGCAGTGCACCCTTGGATCATACCATATCTTCCACTTGTCTATCCATAGTGATATGCAGCCATGCCGATAATGAGCAGGTAGGGGTCAGGGCATCTTGCTGAACAATGCCGTCCGGTAAACTGCAGACTTGGGGTACTAACCTAGAATTGGCTGGGAATGGAACTCCCTAACCTCTAGACTAGAGTCTAGACTTTCTTGATCCCTCTTTGCTAATACACTCCCCCAGCAAACCTCACCGCTCTCTTCCCTGATAGATGAGACCTGTGCCTAACCCATACTACTAATAATAATAATCACAATAATACAACTCGAAAGTGGACTTGTAGAGCGCTTTTTATGAAGTATCTCAAAGATGCTCTTCATACTGGAATACCACAATGCAAAGCAGAAAAAGACAAGTGAAAGAATATATTTAGATTTTCATAAACATATAAATATGCACACACATATACATAAGTGTACTGCCAATTGAAAGTGAAGAGGAGGCGGAGGAGAAGGGAGGGCTTGGACAGACTGAAGGCCAACAGATAAATTGGGTTTTGAGGGCAGTTTTGAGTGTGGAGAGGGTTTGGAAGTCCCTCAGGTGATCCGGATGGGAGTATAAATGTACCTGGTCCTGCTCCAGGTGTGATGTAGATGGTGTGGTGGCTGTTGACTGGAACCGCCTGATAAGAGTCATCATACGGGTCGTAGGTGAACAGCTGTGCACCAGGAAGAAAAACAGTACCCCGTTTAGAAACTCAACTGGCCTTTGAAGACATTGCAGACTTTTGTTTTTCTCTTATTTTTCACATTGAAAATAAGAGCATTTTAATTATGAGATAGCATTTGCGATCCATCACACACTTCAGACTGAATTAAAGAAGCAGAGCAAGAAGACTTTATTTCTGTACACAAGCCTTTTACACGTACTTTATGGTTTAATCTGCGGCCACAGAGAGAATAGAAAGCGTTAATACGTGTGTGAGCAGAATTCTACGAGAAAACGCTGAAGCCACCCCGTTGTATGTGGATTACCAACACAACACACAAGCACTTATACTCACCGGGTTCCTTTTGGTGTCTACTATGGTGAGTTTCCAGGCTCTGTAAATAGAACCAACAATACGTAAGGGTGTGGCCGACTTGATGATTGTTGGGTCAGTACAACTACTTGTTTAATTCAAGTCAGCAAATGCTTAAGTCAGAAGTCATTTTCTACTTTAAGATCCTTAATGAGCAGGTACTTGTTAATGCATCGTGGCTCAAGGATGCCTACAGGTAGACTGTTGTCCACGGGGATTGAACCCATAACAACATTTGGGCAGTGAGAAAGGCTCTGTGTAGCCATGAGCAGACCATCGGTACCCCTGCTGCTGCACTACGGTGTTCAGAGAGCAACTCACATGGCTTCGTCTTCACTGTTGGCACACAGGTTGACGGTGGAGCCGTCAGCGAGCAGGACCACCAGGAGGTTTTCTCTGGGGTGGCTCTCAGGGGGGTTCACACCTGTGGAGCCAAGGCTTTTAGTGGTGTGAAGTCTGAAGGTGTGAGTGTGCGCAAATGTGCTCCGGGTGGGAAGTCAGAGTGCAGCATTCACAAGCGTGTGCTGCATGGTGGAGCAGTGCCACGAGCTACACAACAAGCGTGCGCAAACAAATGCACATGCATGCACAAGCACGCACGAATGCACAAACCCTCACGCACGCACATGCACGCACGCACGCACACACACGCACGCACGCACGCACACGCACGCACGCACGCATGCACAAACACTCACGCACGCACGCACGTACACACGCACGCACGCACGCACACACGCACATGCATGCACGCACGCAGGCACATGCACACAGGCACATGCGCACACGCACTCACGCACGCACGCACGCACGCACGCACACACACACACACACATTGGGAACGTAATAGCTACCTGCACACTCGAAGCCAGATCTGACATCTACACATGTGGTCTTGAGGCTGACGCGTTGCATGAAGTCCCTTCTGCTGTCGCTCTTGTAGAAGACAAAACTCCCATCAATCCAAATATCACACCAGTTCAATTTCCAGCGTTTGAGGACTGTGGCTGATATAGGAGAGAAAGATGAGGTGAGAAACTGAGATGAAACGCTGCAGTGAGTGTGGAGCTCCATATGTACCTGACGCCAGCACCGAAGACCTGGGTGAATTATAGTTTAATTCTTATTCTTCTTAAACAATGTATCCTAGTCTGGATGTATTTATTTTTATGTTCAACCCATACCATCCCTGCTTTTACAAAAACCTATCATGATTATGATATTTTTATGTGCTCCAATGTATGAAATAGTACATTTATTTGTAAGTAAGCTGCAAGCGCTGTGGGTTCCCCTCTTAGGACTAGATTTTGAGTTTTCTGTTAAATCTGTCTATCTTGATCAAGGTCATTTATTCTAACTTGTTTGGTTACGGTAACTTACACTTACTAATTACTTATCAAGATGAATAAAGGGAATCGTTTTGGTGGCTGAGGATTGTGGTCACAGAAGACATTATTTTAAATGGAATCTGGTTACAGTTGGCCTGTTACACTTGTGCTTTATTTGCATGAAAATCAATGATGCCAAGCTATAATTTATGTGTTTCTGTATCCGTTTTTATTGTACTTCATCATTTGTTCTCTGTTCCACTCTCTCTCTTTCTCCTTCTCCCTTCACTGTCTCTCTCCTCCACTCTCTCTCTCTCTCTCTCTCTCTCTCTCTCTCTCTCTCTCTCTCTCTCTCTCT
>JAOPUD010000145.1:13725135-13740468 GCA_027122715.1 Trisopterus minutus | reverse complement strand
TCTCTCTCTCTCTCTCTCTCTCTCTCTCTCTCTCTCTCTCTCTCTCTCTCTCTCTCTCTCTCTCTCTCTCAGCAGGATGGATCATCAGTCTACTCAATAAGGCTTTGCCAGTATGTGTTTTTTCTCTTAATAGCCTTTTCTACATCTTTCTCCCATCGACATGCTGTTGTTAGCTCGGTGGAAAGAACAACTATGTGCCTTTACCTTTTTGCAAACCTTTTATTCAGTCTTCTACTTCTTCGGTTTTCTACTCAGTGATACCTTGTGGTTCCTTCTGTGACTCTCTATTCATGTCTTTTCCGTTTTGCCTCTTATTGAACTGTATCTTCTTATCACACTAATTGTTTTTTTCTTAGTCAGGCTTTGAGTGTCGTTACCTCGTTAAAAAAAAGAAATGAAAGAATAATTACTATGCAGTGAAGATTCTTCTGGCGGGGGTAGAAGATGTGTTGTCGCTATACATGTGGAAAACAGACCCCAGTCACAAAGAGGCTGGCCCTCTTTTTAAACAAAACAAAAATAAGGGAAAGTGGCAATTGTAGTTTGAAGTTATTTCATTGGGAAATAATCCTGTCTGACTTTGATAGTGAGATCAAGATCAAGTTTCGTACCGTTAATTGTATTTTTGATACACCCCCCCCCCACACACACACACAACAAACACAACCACATTTAACATTGTTTTCTAACAGCAAATTCTATATTTTCTAGCTGAGGGATATCCGAACGACTATATATTATGTCAATTCTTTCACTGTGTTGTAAAAGTAAACACTCTAGATTTGTCATTCATACAAATACACTAACATAGGCCTTAAGTAGAAAGGGTTTTAGGGGAGTAGTACAACGGCCAGGAGTTCAGCAGGCGATTGCGGTCCATGACAGTGTTTATCAAGGCTGTCCGACCGGTGGCGTAGAGAGAGACGCTGGGCCTGACTTCCGCCCCAATGGCGGGGAAAACCTCCCGAGCTAAGAGCTGCTAGCTGGCTATCCAGTGGAAATGTATATAGGCTATATATATACTAGCGAACATACTGAAGCACTTTTTGAGATATGTTGTGTTGTTTTTATCCCTTTTCAGTATTGCTGGTTGGTCTCTTTTGTGGACACTCCATCGTTTGTTCTATATTTCTTGTTTAGACATTTCAGTTTACCAGTTATATAGGTATGATATTGTTGTCTTTTTTTTTATTGCCCTAGAATTATTTAGCCTTTAAATAGCCATATTATAGGGTATTTTGTTGAGATTTGGGTATTATATTTCATCGTATTTTGAAATAATTATCGTTTACAGAGAGCTCGGAGATGGATATCTCTATTGACAATTTTAAAAAGAAATCTATTGAGACAAAGGTAAATTTGTTCAGATTAAAAAGATATCCTTCAGCCTTGTTGCTGTGTTCTCGTTGATCTCGTTGAGATCTGAATGTCATCAAACTTGTTTTTGAAGTTTACAATTACCCTGTTCTATATAAAGAGATCAAAAACCATTTGCTTTTCCCAATAAAAGAGGGAATTATTAACGTCATGTTGATCCTGGTAACAAAATGTATTATTTTGGGGAGGGGGGTGGGGCGGAGGTGTTATTATCTGAAACTGAAATTCAGTTGGAAACTGACCACAATGTCAATGTAACGCAAACTCTACATAGGATGAGCATTACAGTTATATACCAGTGGATGATAAACTGTATTTATTGTGGACAAAAATGTGAAATAAAATTAGCTGAAATAAAATGCATACTTGTTTCTATGTTTTATGAATTGGTTTTCATCACAGCCTTGCTTTTTTGAGTACACAAGATTGAGAAAGAGTAAGAATAGAAAATAGACAATTGGTTTGTCTGCAATGCGAAGCTATAAGTGAAGAATGGTACGAAAGACAAGGGGTATACATACAGGTGGTTACCTAGGTAGGCAAGAAATGTAACAGACGTGTCTTCCTTCCAACCTTAAGAATTCCACTTTGCAGTCAGACAGGTTACTTCTGTTAATTGTTTCGTTTAAAAGGAGTTGATGACACAAAGTCTAGGTGTTTCAAATCTATGGATTTCATTCAAAAGAACTGCAGATCTTTTGTCCATAAAGTAACAACATCCTCTCTAAAAGGATTAGATGTACCTGAGATGCTACTCTGACATCGGACATTGCAAATAAATACTCAGTTGGCCAGGGCCAGCCGGTATGAATTGGGGATTGACTGTTATTTATTGAGGGATTATTGATTCAACATCAACACCAAGAACACTACCACCACTCGGTCAGAAATGAAGACTTATGGGCTGGCCACCCTAGTTACAGCGTATAATTGTACAGATAAACAGATGCAAAACAAACATAATACAATTGAATTGAAGCCAAAGTACAGTTCAATAAAAAAAAAAATCTGGAAGTACTCTGCTTCTCAGACCCAGCCACCCAGTTGTTTGTTGGACTGAGTTAATGTGATTTCTCTGACTTTTTCAAGGCGCTCCGGCACACTCTGCTGGCAATTAGGGGTACTTATCTACAAACCCTTTTTATAGTACAGCGGCAATTCAACGAACAATATAAGAGAGGTACGGGACAAACTTACTTATATGCACTGTTCATTCAGTACTACCTGTACCAAGTTATACCTGTTCCAAATGAACCTACTTGTACAGAAAGCTATAGACCTAACTACGTCTATAAGCAGGTAGACATTTAATTAAGTCATTATGGAGAATGGCCTACATATTATAGTCCTACATAACATGATAACAGGTTTAATTCTGACAAAAAAAAATAGTCTAAGTCAAGGTTTCTCCATAATGTATTTAAACTACTACATTATTTCAACCAATGGAATGTTGAAATAATGTAAGGGTTATTGTCCACTAACCCAGTGAGATTAATCGAGATTCTCCACGTGTTTTAAAGTGCAAATCTAGTGGACTATAGTTATGCCAAGCACTGCAAGTAGGCCTAATGCAAGTGAGTATCATTCGTCACTGATGGTGTAACCTAATTGCTTCTCGTCTAATCATGCCAATGATGATCGGCGGCACGGGACAGGGACATTTCAAGAACCCGCTGCATGGCTTCATCTAATAACAACCATGTCATTAGTTACATATGAATAACCACAAAATGTTGTTAATGCATACAGCTTCAGCTGCGGGTCTATGGCGGAGTCTAGAATATGTTGTTCAAACAAACACGTGAATTGATCATGCAAGTATTGTGTTCCGACAGACTAAATGTGTACACGAGATTCGTCATTTTAATCGTGTATTCCAGAGAGTGGAACCATCACACACACACAAACACACGCATACACACACACACACGCATACACACGCACGCAGACGCACACGCACACACTTAGCCGGAATCCCAGCGAGACGCACAACAAAACAACAGCGCAATTTACACTAACGAGGATGATCTTTCCCCGCGCATACTCGTTTGTTTACATTCGCACATTTCACCGCAAAGACCTCTGGGCCACTATTCCGTCCGACGCGTTGTATTGTGGGCAGCAGCCAGTGGTCCTATGAGCTCGGCGTCTTGCTCCTCCGGTGGAAAAGATGGCTGCTTCGGCGGCAACGTCGAGCCCTCTCCCCGGTTTAAGCCCAAGTTACGCCGTCATATGCTCCTTTCTGGAGCGGTACGGCGCCCTGCTGGATTTACCGGAGCTCACCTTCACGCAGCTGGAGCGATATCTCCAGGACACGTCCTCAGGTAGAGCAGGCGGAGAACTAAAGTGCTATGGGGGATGAGAGCTTGCACACCATTGCATGAACGATGTTGCTATCGTGCTAGCGGGCTAAGCGCTAGCCAGTTGTGTTATTGTGTGGTTTCTGACATGGTTGTGTGTTTAAATTTGATGTGTTCGTGCCGAACATCTGTTAATCGAAGGAAAAATCGAGGGTGGTGACCGTTGTGTAATCTTTAACAGCTAAGCTGCTAATTCGTGTGCGTTTTTCGTGCAGTTTGGAGCTTTAAATGCATGTTGTTTTACAGGCAGCCTTTATCTGCTTTTGAACTGGTTGTGATACAGCGAGAAAGAAATGTGCGATCTATAGTGGAGTGGGGATGGTGCGGACGAAATGTGTCCTTGTGGATTTTTGTGGCAATTGTGGTTCTTTGTGATCTGTCGAAATCCTCCACATTGCATGCTTTGTGCAAGCAATTAAGCACTTTATTTACAGTTACAATATTTTGGCATTTCGTGGTCGCGCATGCGTACTCGGAACCCGAGACTTCCTGATTATTCTGTAATTACGCCTCGCGCAGCGAGCAAGTCCGTTCAAACTAATTGGCGGAGTGCACTCCGCTCCCACGTGTGTTCAGCAGCACTGCCGAGTTTTTAAATATGAATCGATTTTGTGTTGTTCGTTGTTTTCGAAAGCGCTATTTTCGGAGGCCATCTTGAGGAATACGATACAGAGCACTGACAATTTACTTTCCCAGGAACTTCCACTTCTTTAAAAATATGGGCTGTTCAAACAAAGCCGTTTTAAATGCATTATACATGATACAAGTTGAAAAATTATATCAAATAAGAATACTTTGAATTTATCAAAGTATGGTTTTACAAGTGAATATTAAGTAGTTTTTTAAGATATCATGTAAAAGGTTAAATTAAAACATTAAAACGAAAGAAATTGCACCTGAAAAAGTAATGAATTGCCTAATTGTGTAAATTTTTGTTTCAAAGAGACTAAGTTATGGTGTAATTATTAATAATGTTAAAATGATCATGTTTAGTTAATAATATTGAACTTAACAAAAATAAACGTAAAAGAATATAACCAAATGAAAATAAGGTAAACAAAATGTGAATATGTTAATTAATAAACAATATGATGGCTCACTTGCCATCATATTGGTGATGCCTTATGTCACCATAAATGCACAGAAGGCATAAATTAACTGTCTCCCATGCAAATCCAACAGTTCCTAAGCTTCTGGTGGACCTTCACATGAAACTGCTGAGGAAGATCGGCAAGTCGGTGTCAGCTGAGAGATGGGAGAAGCATCTTGTCAAGGTAAGCACTTTGTGTGCTGCTGGATATGAACTAGCAAGTCTGTTTGCTCAATTTTAAGATTAGGATGGTTGTTATAGACTTATTTGTTACTGCATTCCAAGGCAATGCATTTGATTGCCATGACAATGTATTAACATTTTAACGCCTACTCCATAAATAAATCTATCTGAACATATTTTCAGTTTAAAAATGTTTATTTGTTTTTTGTTTCAAATTGCAGTGACATTTTTAAGGTTGATTGTGAAGATATCTTTGTTTTGTCCATGCTTTAATTTCATCCAGATTTTTTCTATTGTTTGTTTTTAAACTTTTATGTTAATTAATTGTATTTGTCTTACAGTTATGTCAAGATATCAACACGACATGGGCATGGGAGCTTGAGGAAAATGGATACAAAGACATGTCTGTGGAGTGCAAGACAGCAATTCTTAAAGTGAGTGAGACATATAGCATTTCCATTCAAACAACCACATTGGAAAAAATGCAGAAATCAACCACAATTTTGCATGACTCTGACAAACACTGCTCATAAGGTCACCTGTAACAAGGCTATGTCCCGCTGGCATTTTTCAAAAATTTAAATGTATTTTATACTGCTGCAGCTTTGACATTGACCCATCTGAGATTTAATGTTAAGTAAATGGGACATTTTTACCTTATGCAGTTGAGTAATTATTTCACAGTATTAATAAACTAGATTTCCCATCAGACTAAACCTACTTTTTTGTTGTTTTTCCACAGTATTTGTGTGAATGCCAATTTGATGACAATGTTAAGTTCAAGACTGTCATCAACGAGGAGGATCCAGATAAAATGCGTCTGCAGCCGATTGGTCGGGACAAGGATGGCCAGATGTACTGGTTCCAACTGGACCAAGACAACAACGTGCGCGTCTATCTGGAGGAGCAGGACGACCTGGACGGGTCCTCTTGGAAGTGTATTGTTAGGTAGATAGAAACATGCTTCTTCCCCTCCAATGATTTTAAGCGATGATTCCGCCTCACTTTGCTGTACCCCACTGTTTAATTAACAAGCAGTGTGCCTGACACAGCTTTTGCAATTTCCTTTCCTGATTGATGTAAATTGGAGCACAGTGATGTGATTTGCTAATCATATTTCACTTCTTGGTACTTAGTTTGACACGCTCCATTGCCTCCAACGTCACCAATATAAGTCAATCAAAAACCGTAATTGCAATATCACAACAGATATTGTGTTGTCCCTCAGTTTACAATTATGGTTTACATGTTGGGCACTCTCAAAGCCAGCTGTTCACTAATGCTTTGTGATTGGTTAATTCACAGAACCAGACATGACTTGGCCCAGGTTGTAGCTCTGCTGAAGACACAGATTGACCCTGAACTGTTGGCCAAAGAGTTGGCCAAGGATGCTAATGTTGCAGATGGAGAGGAGAAAAACGATGGAGGTAAGTTCTGGAATAGTGATATCGTGCCATTCCGTAATGTTTACATTTAGTGTTTAATTTTGTAGCGTTTCATTATTCTTCTGTGATCTTTGTGAAAGCTCCTTAGATTAAGGGTGCTTTTACATCGGAGGTGTTACACTGATACTATGGTTCGTTGAGGGTGGTGGGAACACTCAAACCTGAACTTTTATGTTCATCGCGTTCAATGCGCTGCTCATAGTATTTTTCTTTTTGCACATGCAAAAAACGTCCAAAAAATGGTGACAACTGTACCTCTTTACCCACACAGATAATGCATTTGATAAGTTTTCATTTTAGTAATCTTGTTTTTTTTTCATTGATGGAAGTATTTTGATTTGTTTACATGCTTTTTGGTAGACAGTGACACCACAACAAACTTTCCAAACAAATTCCAACGTATATTGGTCAAACGTCATGTTTGCACAATGTGGTACCCTTTTAGGGTAAAGGAACAGCATTTTAACAAATTAGTCTCTGGTTAGGACCAAATCAAACAAACTATGGGTTTGAAAAGTGAAGCGCTCTTTGGCAACACAGCTTGATTATTAAACAAGTATACCACTGTATGCATATTCAATTTGCATTATGGGTCTTTTAAATCATTTCAGATGGATTAAAAAAGTCTGAGGACCTAACAACTGATGACGAAGAAACCAAAGACCCATCAAGCTCCATCTCAATAAAAACTGAGAGCAGTGAAACACAGCTACAGAAAGTTGACACTAAATCTGAAGTACCTGAGGCCAAATCCCCCCTAAATGGCCATTGCAAAAATGAATCCGAACCTGCCGACCAATCAGACAAAGGCATTTCAAACAGCAGAGTCATTGTAAATGAACAGGCCGTCAAAGAAGAGCCCATCACAGAGAATAAGATCAACGAACCTGTGCCGATTTCTGAGGTTGTATGTATTAAACCAAAATCAGAGCCAGGCGACCAGATCCGCAGAAATGCCATTGAAGAACACCAGCGGTCACTCAGGAATGACCAGCAGGCCAAAATCCCTCTGAAAAAAAGAGGGATGAAACTTAGTGAGGATTTTGACAAAAACAGTGGGACTAATATTATCACACAATGCCCACCCATAACCAATTTCAAAGATGCTGTAAAGGTGGTAGGGACTTCAGGAGAGAAATGGGGCGAAAAGGATCATGTGAATGGGAACACCGTCAACACAGATTTACAGAGTGAATCCAGTAGCAAAGAGCAACAGCTGGCACAAAGTTTGAGTGTTAGTAAAACCGTTGAGGACAAAAACAAAGAAGTGACATCTGCAGAGCAGGCTAGACTTGGAGACAAAAGGCAAGGCTCTACTATAGACAATATCTCCACAGAGGAGCAAGGCTCATCAAGTCAGTCGAGTCAAGTTAACAAGGAGATCACTGTTGCTACTGGAGAAAATGTACAGAATGACAAATGTCCTCTTAAGTCTTCCTCGCCTTTAACAGAAGGGCCTCCACCTCCATCTAAGGATTTAAATGTCACACTTCCAAAGTCATCTGACCACAAAGAGCTAAGCAATACAGCGCATTCTAAATCGATCAATGCACCAGTAAGTAAAATCATTGTAAATACAGAAACCGAATTGAATCATAAAACGGAGTCAGCATTTGCAGTCTGTTCCAGCGGCCCTTGCAAGTCAAAAGAAAATGCTACCTCAAAAGACGAGGATACATTGAAGATGGACTCAAAAAATGAAGCCAGTTCTGACATTAAGGGAGACAAATCACACGCTACAGAAAAAGAATCCTGTAAACTTACAGAGAAATCCAAAAGTCTTAAAGACCCAGGTAGGCCCTTAACCACTACTGCAAAAACGGCAGTAGCAACCTCTGAGAAAACTAGTGTCCAAGAAAAGAAAGAGACTATACCTGAGATGGACCAGAAGAAAGACGCCATGTCTCAAAAAAGAAAGCTAAATGATGGCACAGAGACCCGTGATGGCATTTCAAAATCGAAGGGGGTAGAGTTGGAAGCTGATGATGGAGTATCAAAGCCGATGGAGGTAGATTCCAACGCTGGGGATGATGTATCAAAGCCGATGGAGGTAGAATCCAAGGCTGGTGATGATGTATCGAAGTCAGAGACAAGTGCTCCAACTAAGGTGAAAGAGGGAAGCCAAACTGAAATCAAAACGAAGAAGGCAGATCAAGACCTCAAACCATTGAACACGCCAGAAAATAAAATATCTAAGCATTCTGAAAAAAATTGGACTCAGTCTGCAGATAAACATGAATCAATGCCTGACCAACCGTCTAAAGTTGACAAACCAAAATCCTTATCTACTTGCAATGCACCACTTGAGAGTGAGAAAGCTTCCAGCAAGGAGAGGGACAAAGTGGCTAGTCTTAAGAGTAAAGGGGAGTGTGAGAAGGCCGCTAGCAAGGAGAGTGAGAAGGCCGCTAGCAAGGAGAAGGCCGCTAGCAAGGAGAAGGCCGCTAGCAAGGAGAGTGAGAAGGCCGCTAGCAAGGAGAGTGAGATGGCCGCTAGCAAGGAGAGTGACAAGGTGGGTAGAAAGGAAAGCGACATGTTGGCTAGTAGGGAGAGTGAGAAGGGGGCTAGCAAGGAGATTCACAAGGTAGCATGCAAGGAGAGTGTGAAAGAAGCTAGCAAGGGGGGTGAAAAGGCTTCAGCTGAAAAGAGGGAGATTGTAGTTAGAAAGAGTGACAAGATGGATAGCAAGGAGAGTGACATGGTTGCTAGCAAGGAGAGTGACAAGGCGACTAGCAAGGAGAGTGACAAGGCGACTAGCAAGGGGGGTGACAAGGTAGAAAGCAAGGAGAGCGATAAGGCGACTAGCAAGGAGAGTGATAAAGCGACTAGCAAGGAGAGTGACAAGGCGACTAGCAAGGGGGGTGACAAGGTAGAAAGCAAGGAGAGTGAGAATGCCTCAGCCAAAGAGAGTGAGAAGGCAGCTAGCAAGGAGAGTGAGAAGGCAGCTAGCAAGGAGAGTGACAAGGTAGTTAGCAAGGGGGGTGAAAAGGCTTCTGCCAAAAAGAGTGACAAAGCAGCCAGCAAGGAGAGTGACAAGGTAGCTAGCAAGGAGAGTGACAAGGTAGCTAGCAAGGAGAGTGACAAGGTAGCTAGCAAGGACAGTAAGAGTGCTTCCACCAAGGAGAGTGGCATGGCTGTTGACAAGGAGAGTGACCAGACTGCTAGCAAAGGGGATGACAAAGGTTCCCCCAAAAAGTGTCAGATGGCAGCTAGCAAGGAGAGTGAGAATGCCTCTGCCAAAGAGAGTGAGAACGCAGCTAGCAATGAGAGTGAGAAAATCGCTAGCAATGAAAGTGACAAAACAGCTAGCAAGGGGGGTGAAAAGGCTTCTGCCAAAAAGAGTGACAAAGCAGCCAGCAAGGAGAGTCACAAGGTAGCTAGCAAAGAGAGCGAGAAGGTAGCTAGCAAGGAGAGTGAGAAGGTAGCTAGCAAGGAGAGTGAGAGTGAGAAGGTAGCTAGCAAGGAGAGTGAGAAGGTAGCTAGCAAGGAGAGTGAGAAGGCTTCAAGCAAGGACAGTAAGAGTGCTTCCACCAAGGAGAGTGAGAAGGCTGTTGCCAAGGAGAGTGACCAGACTACTAGCAAGAAAAGTGACAATGCGGCTTGCAAAGAGACAGACAAGGATGCTATCAAAGAGAGTGACAAGACTGTTAGGAAGAAGACTGAGAGCAAGGAGAGTGAGGTTGATACCAAGGAGAGTGAGAAGGCTGTTGCCAAGGAGAGGGAGCAGGACTCTGATAAAATCAACCCTGACAATGAAAGTCAGGATGAGGAGCGCAAAAAGAGCGCTGCTACAGAAGAGCCAGATGAAGACATTAAACCCACCAGCAAGGTTGATCGACCGGACGGCTCCAGAGCGTTGGACAGCGACCCCCGCGTGGCAAATGAAGAAGAGGAAGAGTCCTCCACAAAGCGGAAGGAAGACTCTGACAGCGAACCATTGCCAAAGGTCAGACGAGGGGGCGCCCGGACGAAGGCCAAGCCTCGCAGACGGGTCAAACATCAGATTGAGGAGAAACCGGCCGACTCCGAGTCGGATAGCAACGTGAGGCGGTCCCTGAGGCGGTCAGCCCGGATCTCCAGACCCACCGAGAAGGCGGTGGAGAGGCGACACACCGACCCCTCGCCTGAGAAGCTGGGAGACAAAGGAGATAAGGAGAAAGAGGGGGGAGAAGAAAAAGAGGAGGAGGAGGAGGAGGAGGAGGAAGAGGACGAGGAGGGGAAGCTGGTTGGTAGTAAACCAAAAGAGAAGAAGGTTGACCAAGAGGGCCAGTCAAAATCAAAGGTAAGTTTAGTCTTGCTCAAAGCATCCTAGAAAACTGCCTTTAGATGCTCTATCTGTATGTAATATACAACATGCTCTTTGGGAAGTGTGTAATTTAATATGGGCTGGTCCGTTTGTTTTTTCAAGGGGAGAAAGCGCCGAAAGATCCAGTGGTCACGGGCGCGGCGCAAAAAGAAAGGCTCCGAGGACGAGGACAGCTCCCAGGGCAGCGGTGAGGCATCCAACGAGGAGGAGGAGGAGGAGACGGAGGCGGAGCTGGACGACAGCGACGAAGACTACAAGGTCGAGCGGGGCAAGAAAAGAAGGAGAGGCCACCGGGAGAGACGGAGCTCCGACTCCTCCACCTCCTCCGATGACGACCTCCCGCCAAACGATGACCCCTGCAAGCACTGTGGCTTGCCCAATCACCCTGAGCTGGTGGGTCCCGCTGCTCTCCCTCCCTCACTAGTGACGCCCATGCTGAGATTGATGAATGACAACAACTTCTTTGATTTTTGTCAACACATTTCCCTGTTTGGATACCAGGGACCTATTAATAGTCACTGAGGCTTTTCCGATGTACTTTTCAGTAGGGACATTTCAGTAGCAGCTTTAGTTTTTATTTAATTTACTCGTATTCGTGTTATTCGCGTCCTATTTTATTCTTTTATTCTGTGTTTCGATTTGGCTGGTCATTGAACGTATATGTCCTCCCTGCTTTCCGCCGAGGCATTCCACTCACCACAGCCTACCGCTTCCCTCCCAGATCCTGCTGTGTGACTCCTGCGACAATGGCTACCACACGGCGTGCCTGCGCCCCCCTCTCATGATCATCCCTGACGGAGAGTGGTTCTGCCCACCCTGCCAACACGTACGTAGATGGAGCGTTTGTGATGGGTCGACCCAAACCAGGTTCTATAGTGCAGTGTTGGGAATGACTTGATAATCTCAACAGGAAATGTCCTTTTTAAAAGCAGACCGCAAATATATGGCATATTTTATATATAATATTGCCCCCCCCCCTCCCACTTCTAAAACGGCAAATATTAGGTTTGAGGATTGCAGGTTTTAGGTTTTCTTTTTCCGATATAATGGATAAAGTCAGATAAAATGTGTTATGAAATGATTTATGCTTTGTGTTTAGGCGCCTGAAAAAAGATTTCACTACTTTGATATCTTTTGGTGTTAGATTTGACAACAATGAAAATAATTGTAGCCTGCCAAACTTCAGCTGAAAGACCTAACCCTCTGGGGTCCCTCCGCCTTGCAGAAGCAGCTCTGCGACAAACTAGAAGAGCAGCTGTTGAACCTGGACACTGCATTGAAGAAGAAGGAACGCGCAGAAAGAAGGTGAGCCCTTGACTGATCTCTTGGGTAAAAATGGCATGTGGGTGGAATTTAGGTCAAAGAATCACAACCGGAATGTACTTGACCAAAACATCTGATGTTTCTGTAGGAAAGAGCGTTTGGTGTACGTTGGAATCAGTGTGGAAAACATAATCACGCCTTCTGTAAGTACTCCCAGCCTCGAATACGCTGAATACGTTGATATTCTTGCAACACTTGGTCACCCTAAACTTTCTTTGTCTTCCCAGGCTGAGGTGGAGGAGGTCAAGGAAGAGCCAATTATCAAGGAGAAGAAGGAGGTGAAGCGAAGCAAGAGCTGGGGTCGAAGGTCCACGAGGGCCAAGAAATCCATAAGCTACAGGTGATTTAACAAATAGATTGTCATGATCAAAACCAGATGTTAAATGCTATTTTAAAAGGTTAATGCACATCATTTACGCCCTGAGTGTACAAAATCTGTGACGTTACTAATGTTTGAGAATACTTCAGAATTCTGCCACGACAAAACTTACCATGTTTTGTCACTAGGAGAAATACAATTAGGGCAGGTGCATCAGGTGTATTCGTTTCCACGATCAATGAAGGTGCATTGAAACACGTACATCAGGAAAAACATTTTCCTGATAAAGTTACCATACAGTAAGCAGGTACTATGCAATAGTGTGACGTGATGAACAAAAATGACATCCGTATCTTTTTTAATATCATCATGATTTTTCGTCACAGGTTTGACGAGTTTGACGAGGCCATCGAGGAGGCAATCGAAGAGGACATCAAAGAAGCCGAGGGCGGAGGTAGGAGGCGCTAAATATGCCAGTGCTCACCATCAAATATCCCCTTATTACATCAATCTCATCTGGGATCCATCGGTCCTACTATGTTATAGCACCAGCACCTCTAGGGGGAGATGGCACAGAGCCTGGGCCCGGAACCCAAATTTTAAAGGGGAAGAGTTACATTTTCAATTCAATTAAATACTTTTTTTTTTGTATAGCCCTTAATCACCATTAGTCTCAATGGGCTTAACAGGTCAAACATTTATAACACCCCCCTTTACCCAAGCCTCCACAAGGGCAAGAAAAAACTTCCTTGAATTTAGCAAGGAAGAAATCTTGAAGAAACGCATAGTGGGGGATCCCTTCTCCCAGGGATGGTCAGGAGTGCAATGGGTGACATGCACGTCATAATAAATTGGGGATGTGGTGCTGGCTGGTTAAGCATGAAGAGAGTCCAGGCATACAGTCCAGTCACCAGTCAGCGCAACACACAGAAACTGGCAGAAAAGTGAATTAGAACAGAAAAGTACATAGTGGGAAAATATATTGTAATAATAAAAGCATAAGCAACACAGCGTGATCTCCACCACTCATAACGCATCTATATCGATTTCGCACTCGATAACCCTACGCTACACTACGTACCATTTTGACTCGTGCTAGCGAGTTTGTGTTACCAATTAGGTGCTCTCAGATCCCCACTTCCCGCATGACAATTGGACGAAAGACGAACATGAAGCAAAATAAAGTGTAAACCTCCGTTAACTAAGCCCTGAGCTCGTCTTCCACGGATCCTAGATCAATTATTCAGTCACTTTTTTGCGGGGCGACCCACCTCATCCTCCATCACAACTCACAACCTCCTACCCCCCCTCCCCCCGCTGCTCATAGGGGCCGGCCGGGGCAAGGACATGGCCAACATCACGGGCCACAGCCGCGGGAAGGACATATCCACCATCCTGCAGGCGGGCGAGGGCCAGGAGAACGGCCAGCCGCCGCCGCCGCCCAGCGTGGGCCAGCGCAGGAAAAAGCGCCGGCGCCTCAACGACCTGGACAGCGACAGCACGGTGGACGAGGAGGAGAGCGAGGACGAGTTCCGCCTCAGCGACAGGTACGAGCCCGCAGGGGTAGTTTGGGATATGTGCGTGTGATGGGCTACGCCTGTGTCACACACGCGCACTGCACACACCCAGTGCGCAGTACACACACACACTGAACACACGTGCGCTCATTGCGCTCATTGCGCACATATATACATAGATATATATAGATATATATAGATATATATATCTATGTATATATATATATATATATACTATGTGTATATATATATACACACTATGTATACATAGTATTATGATAATGTAAAGCAAATGTCTAAGAAGGCACAAGCACAGTACAGTACACTAAGTACAGTACACAGAAATACAAAAAGAATGAACCTCTGTGTGCACGCCTTAATAACCCCGCGGTGTCCCGTTCCCTAACCCGTTCCCTGGGCGCAGCTCTGAGGAAGAGGACTTTGTGGTGTCGGACCAGGAGGGCGAGAGCGAGGCGGCCGACTCCAACGACAGTGACTTCGCCAGCGGGGGCGGGCGCCACAAGGTGGCCCGGCCCCGGAAGGTCCCCAAGCAGAGACGCAGCGCCCGGCGCCGCCGCAGGCCCCGCGGCTACTCGGACGAGGAGGAGGAGGAAGAGACCGATGAGGACGAAGAGGAGGAAATTGGTACGCATGTGTTTTTTCAGATCTGAAAAAATTCAGATTTGTGTCGCACCGCAACATCATGGTCTCGTGGTTAGGCTGTTGGTTTCTCAGTCAAAATGTTGTGTGGTCGGTCCCCGCGCTACTCTAAGATGTTTTGGACAAAACCTTTAATGGCTATTTTGGGACCAAGTGTGCAAACCATATTTTGACATTATAGTATTTCTGTTGAATCGGTGTTGACTGTTACTTTTAAATAGCTTGATTCGGTTGATGAAATTCCACATTCTAAGGACGGTATTTTAAATGTCCTGGCCTTAATGACTGCGATGTGATGGTGGCGGTTCCTGCAAGGAAGCTTATAAGCAAACATTCTAAGATGACCCATGAAAGAAGTAACTTTTATTCGATTTATTCCATTTTTTATGTTGGGATTAGACGTATAGTCTTATGGAGGTCTTGTTTGTTGTCGTAGCAACTGCGGGCTCCAGCGAGTACAGCGACAGCGACCTGGACGTGAGCATGCGGCGGTCGCGGCGCAGCCTCAAGAGGAAGGTGAACTACCGGGAGACGTCCGAGTCGGACGGCTCCAAGGCCAGCACCAACCGGGACAAGATCAAGTCCCGCCGGCCGCTCGCCAGCTCCGACAGCGACGGTCAGTCACTCCCTATGCGCTGATGCTACTTCTTAGAAGTATTGTAGTAGTAGTAGTAGTAGTAGTAGTAGTAGTAGTGTGAATACTAGGGTGCAAATAGGCCCGCTGGCATTGGGGGGGGGGGGGGGGGGGGGGGG
>JAOPUD010000145.1:13701399-13714391 GCA_027122715.1 Trisopterus minutus | reverse complement strand
ATCTGGCATGTTTTTATACTGGGATTCTTTGTGGACCTAAGCACACTGTGCTGCAGTCAACTTGTAGGAAATGTGCTATAAAAGTACAATGTTGTTGTACTGTTAATGTAGAGGAAACCCTTGGAGGAGCTGATGAACATTCAGAAGTCATAGAGGAACTTGGACGGGAAGCACTTTTGGATGTTTAATTGATTGATATAACCATGTTGGATAAACAAATACCTGGGAAGAGGAGGGAACGCTCCCCCTCTCTGGAGCGAGCCTTAACATCGATCAAAGGGAGGAGAGTGGAGACAAGTGGAGAGGAGGGGCCAAGCTCAGCCTCACCTGAAAGGCTAACCACATCTGTCAAAGTAAGGAAACTCAGTTTTAACTTCATGGGTCAAATTATATAAAGATATTTTTTGTATTTTGACAGTTTCCCCATTTTTCTTTACCTTCCCAGCTAGCAGAAGAGGTCACTCTAGTGGAGAAACTCTTGGCCTGTTTTCAGGACTTACCACCGGAGATTGTAAGACTAAGACCCTTGCCTTGCTTTCAACGTGTTAATAACTTACTTAGAGACTGATTTATTAAATCCTAGTATTTCAATCATTCATTACAGAATTTAGGAAAGCAAACAATGACAGCAAAGAACAGGTTAATGTATAAAGTTACAGAAGGCCTGTGCATAAAATAAAATGCATGTTTCCATATCTTCGGAAGGTCAAATAAAATATGCATTAAATATCAAATGTCTACATAATAGGGAAGGTAATACATTTTGAAGAACATTTCATTGAAACTTTTTAGTTGTGTTGTTTGCCAAGTTATAATGTTTTCTTTGCCATCTGCTGATTAACAACCCCTCTCTTGATTCATACCATGCACACATTTCTTCCATAGATGGAGGTCATTCTGGGCCACCTCTCAGTGAGTGATGTGCTGTTAGGGCGACCTGTAGTAGATACCATCAGCTGAGTCAGTCCCTGTGACTGGAGGAGGTTCTGCTGCTGCATGCCAGACCTCTACCAGCCCAGAGACTGGCAGAACCTGGTCATGCTTAAATGTAAGGTGGGAGTCTATCACCATCCAGTCAAGATGAAATATTTCACAATACAGCGTGATTGCATTGCAAAATATGCATGTCCCTGTGTAGACCTATGTATCCTAACAACAAGAAATGTTAAGGAGAATAGTCAGCTCAATAGTCAAATAGTCACCAAAAAGCAAACCAAAAACCCTCCCCTCACCTCCAACCCAAAAAGCAAACCAAAAAGCTTTATTCAGGCTATTCATACGCTTATTTATTCAAGCACTTATCCTTAAGCACTAGCCTTATTTCATTATCAGTGCGTTTTAACAGTCGCCTTTTCTTCTCCTTTTGCATATTACATGAGCCTGCTCTCTTATTCATGGGATCAATCATATTTGTAGCGTGCCATATATTCTCAGTTGACAGATCATATTTATTCATGATGAGATATGATCTCGAGGGTGTTTACGAATGGATCCCTCCTGAACAGGTTATTCTGGGACTTCTCTTTTATCCACTTAATCTCCCATTATTTATTTAGATTAGTGCATGTCTGGTTTTAGGAGTTTCCTGAAAGCCTTTACTCCTTCTTCATGATAAAAGGAGGAGTGTTTTATTGACCGTGTTGCCATACTGGTCCTTCTGGGTGGCCCCCCCGGACCCCCACCCCTTGAAGTCTGCCTGAACCCAAACAGTCCTGGTGCTGGCCAGCTCCCTGCTTGCATTTCCTTTTGAACAATCTAAAAGTTATAAATAAATCTGGGTTCGTCTCCTTCCTCAGCACTCTTCTACAGCTTTCTCCTCCAGTCTCTGTAGAAACCTCAATAAAAGGTTAGGAGATGGAATCTAACTGCAGGCAGTGTTTTCGTGCTCTGTGGACTATGTCTAATTCCACTCATTGACCACAAGGTGGACTCTTGTATTATTTTTGTAATGTACCTGTTGCTTTGTTTAATTCTCCTGATTATTTTCCTGGAAGCTTCCATTAGCTAATCGGTGCAGCTAAAAAGTCACGTTTTTATTTGCTGAGTTTCACATCTTCTAAAATATAAAATACAATACAAAAACATTTTTGAGGTTGGGTATTTGGGGTTTTGCGGTATCATACCGATCAATTGATCTCAATTTGGAGTTCTTTTTTATTTTTGTTAAGACTTGCAGCAGGTATTCATTGTTATTGCTCTCCGTACCCCACTAAAAGTGAAGGGTCATCTTATATCGAGGTACACACCCCTGGTCTCTACCAGAAGATGTTTGGCCACCAGCGAGCCTTGGATCCAAATGCCTTGTTCACTCCTATTTAACTGCCCAACAAGGTGATGATGTCAACCGCACTATTCTATTTTTCCCTGGTACAGCAACAAAAACACAATAAATGAATCTCCGAACATGCGTTTCTGGCTTTGTAGGACAGATAAGGATGTCCTTTCACTTCTGTACAACCTTTGCAGGTGGTCAAGTGTTCCCTTGGCCAGAGCCATCTTGCCTGATTGACATATAACTGTCATGCTCAGTTTGGGACAGGGGATACTGTTGACTGCCCAACCCCCACTCAGGCGTGTATGTGTGAAAGAATGTTACCATTATGTTTGACTACAGTTTTTTGGGTTTCTTTTGGACGGTCATCCTGAGGCTATTCAAACAAGAGTGTCTGCATATCAAGTCTTCTAATCAAGAGCCCATTTATTCTTATGGCAACATCTACTGAAATAATTACCATCCATATTTGCAGCGCGAGCCGTGTAAAGGAAGCTGTATTTTAAACCTCAAGGCTGTGTGAGCTCACCATGGCCTCCTCGCCTCTAGGTGGCGGTGGCGTTGAGGCCTGTGTGCGGTGCAGGCTCCGCCACCCTCTGCTCCTGCACCTGGCTCAACGTCCAGGTATGTTCACGTGGGTCCTGTGTTCTCCGCTGCCATGGCGACCATCGTCCTCATCAAAATAATTAGTTGATGGCTGTCTCACAAAACTGATCATACTTTAACAGGATGGTAACAAAAACGTAATGTTAATCATGATCGTGCTCAAGTATTTCAATCTCTATTCCCTCAGGTGTCCCGGACCGCCTGCTCCGTCTGCGCTATCAAGGACCGCCTCTTCATCCTGAGCAGCCATGACGTCACAGAGCAGCTTGACGCTGTCTGCCAGTGAGCCACACGCCACAACCTTCCCCACCACCATCACCACCACCATCTCCTCTGATACCACCATCACCATCACCTCCATCAACACCCCCTCCATCACCCCCACCATCTCCTCCGATACCGCCATCACCATCACCTCCACCACCACCATCACCCCCACTATCTTCTCCGATACCACCATCACCAGCACCACCACCATCAGCACCACCAACATCACCAGCACCACCACCATCACCCCCACTATCTCCTCCGATACCACCATCACCAGCACCACCACCATCAGCACCACCACCAGCACCACCACCATCACCCCCACCATCTCCTCCGATACCACCACCATCACCACCACCACCATCACCAGCACCACCACCTCCACGATCACCCCCACCATCTCCTCCGATACCACCATCACGAGCACCACCACCACCAATATCACCTCAACCACCATCATCACCGCCACCATCTCCGCCGATACCACCAGCACCACCACCACCATCACCTCCACCATCTCCTCCAATACCACCATCACAAGCACCACCACCATCAGCACCACCAGCACCACCAATATCACCTCAACCACCATCATCACCGCCATCATCTCCTCTGATACCACCATCACCAGCACAAGCACCTCCACCACCACCACCTCCACCATCATCCCCACAACCTCCTCAAATACCTCCATCACCAGCACCACAATCAACACCACCATCTCCTTCGATACCACAATCCCCAGTGCCACCACCACCAGCACTTCTGCTACCACCGCTGATGCCACTGCTGCTGCATTCACATCTGATTTCATGCCACCAAAAAGGGATTTTTGCAACCTTGCATTACTGCAGGCATTTCTCTTCTGTCATCTCAACAAATAACTTGTGACATCTTTAACTCTTTCTCTTAATTTCAGTTAAAAACTAATTGGATTCAGTGGCACTGGAATCAAACTTGTGCACCGTGAGAGCAAGTGTTGAATACACAGATAAACAGACTACCTAAAGGGTGCATATCTGTGATTGCAATCTGTATCCATTACCAATTAACATGCTTTCAAGCTAGCGGGCAATAACTTGCAGCTCACAGGTTGTTTCACCAGGCATGGCGGCAGAGTTAGTTGGAAATGAAAATGAAAGAAAAACATTGGGAATCCCGGGAGATGTTTCAACCACGTGGTTGAATGTGACAGATAACTACTGTACCGTCTATTGCGGTACAGTAGTTAACAGTAGTTAACAGTAGTTACTATCATCTATTGCGGCCCTTTATGAACACGATGCGCGTGACAAAACCCACACGATAAGCCTTAATACATCATTAAACATAAAAACGTCTGGCCGTTGCTCTTGCAGGAATAAGTGATATGCTGTTCATTAACTGTAAGTGCAATTCATACATGACTAGGCGGTTTTGATCCATACCATACCGTCCGTGGGTTCAACTCGCCTTCTGCTGTTATCGGTCTCCCCAAGGTGCACCGTATGCAGTTTCAGATCTTCATAATACAATTCTGATGAATCCAGTGCAGGCAGAGTTTCCACCGAAATACCACTTACGCATATAGGCAACAGGCATCCAGGTAAACCCCCAAAAGCGCTCAACGAAGACAGGGGAAATTATGTAGAAAACAAAGCATCAGTCGCTAGGGAGTCTGCGCTCTAATTGGTCTCTCCAATGCCCTTACAAGGAAGTTCCCTAAAAAAACAGGAGGGAGCGGGGCGGGATAAAACACCGCTGATGAAGGATCCTCTCGGGATGTTGGAGCGCAAAGTGAAGCGAGAGTCTCTGGATCAAACACCCTATGCACCGCGGGACACGCTGCCTGTATATATATTTGTGTTTCATAACGTCTCAGTATAAAGGATGTGAAATCGCGACGGTCAGAAAACGGCTATGAAACTTTCTGAAAGTCAACGGAAAGTGAGGTAAAGTCTATTACTTTCATATGCACTTTAAATGCTGTTCTATTAATATTTTGTTATGTTGAGTGTCTAGTGGAAGATCATTGTATTTGTTATTAAATAGCAATACCTATTTTTTTTTTGGATGTATACTTTTTTGTTTGTTGTCAATCTCAGAGTTGTTATGTCTCAGAGATGTTATATTTATGTCATTTTTTCGTACAGTCTATATGATTTTTGGGTTAAAGACTAGGAATACCTGAACACCAAAAAGAGCAGCATAACGTTTACAAATGAAATCCACATGTTGCCCATTAGGTTTTAAACGATCTGCTTTTATCAGTGTCGACCTATTAAGTGTTGCAGATGGAAAGCACATGGATTTCTTTGTGTAGAAGTGTAGCACTAACAGGATGTGTATTTATACATGTCATTTAGTTACTTCTCATTGGTCAATGCTCAGTTTTTTAATTCCTTTAAAAAAGACTTGGTTCCTTTAGAAGTGTATTACTGACGACTAACTTTTCACAGTGTACAAAAGAAAGTAGCTGAATAAAGACCACAACAAGCAAACCTGATGTATTATTAGGACAGGTCGCCGTGTCACAACATTCAGGCTTACTTACCTTCCCTTCCCACTTGCCTCACATCACCTGCTTGCACGCTCCCTTCTACTGCAGTTCCAGCTCATTCTTTTATTCTTCTTTCTCTTTTCCTCTTCATTCCTGGTCCTATCTCCCGGACCCTGGTTCTAGCGGCATCATGGCGGGTTTCCACTTGCTGTTCACAGTCGTCCTGGGCCACGTTCTGGGCTCTCTACCCGCCACCCGCCCTCCACACCTGCCCTCTCCATGCCAGGTGGTAAGTCTAACCGATGACCACACAAGCACCAGCCCTGTGGTGTGTCACACATCACAAACAATGCCTTTGTCATGTCACATAAATACAATTGGCACTGGTTAACCCTGAAACTGGACGATACTTCATTATTAGTGTTTTGAGGCTCTAGAAAATGTTTGTTTGCATTTTGGGAACATTTGTTATTCAGAGGTGTTCACAGCTAAGAGACTGGGGAATGCCGTATACCTCTCAGAGGCTACCACAAGTATGCCGAGAACCTAAATACTTGGCCTCAGAAGGGGAAAAAGTGTGTGTATGTCCGTGTGTGTGTGTGTGTGTGTGTGTGTGTTTGTGTGTGAGGGAGAGACAGGGAGAGAGAAATAGTGTGAGTAAGAGTTTTATGAGCTGTTTTTTCAGAGAAAGGGTCTGGATCCATATGGTTTCTGTTAGAGGCTAAACTAATAAGTAATGTTTAAAACAAATGACGGTAATGCGATTATTCTCAATGAACATCTTTTCATGGCTAATGCTTATACAATGAATAGATGATTTAATATACTGATTGCTTTGTTGTAACGTCCCCACGTCTCTTCATGTTTAGAAATGAGTGGACTGATGGGTAATGTGACCTGAGTCCTGGGACTTGTTATCTTTTTTGTTTTGGGACAGAATATAAAGTTAAAGACTTAAGACAGAGGTATAAAGACTTAAGGCAGAGGTATACCCTGTAGACAAAGCTACTCCCCCCCCCCCCTCTACGTAGGCTTTAATCACTTAGGCCTGTGATGTGTCATGGCTACATCAGCACATAAGAAGTGATATTAGATCACAAACTGAGTGGAATTTCGACTTTTCTCTGCGTTTCTCAGGACGACATGGAAGTGTTCTGCGACGGCCGGAACTTAAGAAGTGCACCCGCCGACCTTCCACAGGGCATCCAGAAGCTTGATCTATCCCGCAACATTTTCCAAAACCTCACCCGCGAAACGTTGGCGATTCACCCCACCATCCATCATCTGAGTCTCCACTCCAACAAGATTCTGTTCATCGAAAGAGGTTTATTCAGGGGCATGAAGCATCTCAAATTTCTAGATCTGTCAAAGAACTCTCTAGATGTCTTCGCCATGTCGAAATCAAGCATAGGAAAACTAGGAGCTGTGGAGTCGCTCGATCTTTCAGGCAATGGGCTTCACACAGGGATGACAAAGTACTTCCTCAGAGACTCGTTTTCACTGGTTAACCTCTCTCTAAATAGCAACAGTCTCACCAAAATAGCCAAAGACACCTTTAGTGGCTCTCCGTCTTTGAGGAAGGTAAGCCTTCATAACAATGTCATCCTCGAGATTGAAGATGGTGCATTCAATGTGTTGTCCCGTCTGACAGAACTTGATCTGTCCAAAAACTCTATCACTTGCATTACAGACTTTGATCTTTCTCAGTTACAAATACTCAATCTCAGTAGAAACAGCTTAGAGGCTTTCCAGACCGTAGACTCAGATTTAGAATATGAGCTTGTTACCCTAGACCTGAGCCAAAACAAAATCCATTATTTCCCTCTGGTTCCCAGGAGGAACAAGCTTGCATACTCGGATATTTCACGGAACCAGCTCCAGGGTGTCAATACTACGGGAACAGCAGAGGAAATAGGACATTTCAGGGAGCAGTCCTTGGCTCACAATGAATCTGGCCAATACCTCATACATCAGGACTTCTCAAATCTAAACTACCTTGATCTCAGCTACAACCAAATGAAAACCATACCACAGTCCTTTTTCCACAGTATGGTACAGCTTGAGCACCTTAACATAAGCAATAACTGTATTGGGTCGTTTCTTGTTGAGGAGAACAGTTTGAATAATTTAAAGGTTTTAGATCTTAGCTATAATTCCTTGCGGGACCTGTCGTTTGGGAGAAACACTCTGTTGTCACTAGAAGAGCTCTTCTTACAAGGAAACCTTCTCACCACCATAGAGCCCCACACTTTTCAAGCACGACCTAGACTCAAATACCTGCTCCTGCAGCAGAATAACCTACACATTTGCCCATCACATGCAGAATCATCCTTCAACAACAATCGCGAACATCCTCAAGGCTGTGTTGCATTTTCCTCAATTCCGACCCTGCGGTATCTGTATCTCTCAGAAAACCACCTTAAGGTACTGCCCAACCACACCTTCGTGGACACACCCCTGACGCTGCTCGACCTGTCACTAAACCCAGGCTTGGAAGTCGGCCTGAATTCCCTTTCTGGCCTGGAAGACTCCCTGATGCACCTGTTGCTCCGGGAGAACCACATCTCCAGGCTAGACGTGGACCTGTCCTCCTTGAACCATCTCAAACTGGTGGACCTGTCGACCAACCGCCTGTCCACGCTGCCCTCGTGGAACAAGAAGTCGTCAATTGAGTCCCTCAACCTGGGCAACAACCACCTGGTCACGCTGGAGTACGGCACACTGGTGGCTCTGGGGAGCTCGCTCAAGACCCTCTACATGGGCTCCAACCCGCTCAGCTGCTGCAGCAACCTCCGCTTCTTCCAGCTGATGCAGCACTCCGCCGTGGAGGTGCCGGACATTGCCACCGTCACCTGCGTGCACAAGCAAGACTCGGAGCCCGTCAACATAGAGCGAGTGACGGAGGAGATGTGTCACTCGCTGGACAACAGCAGCAGGAGCCTGACCATCCTGGTGGTTCTAGTGGCTGTGCTGGTGTTGGTGGTTGCGCTGGGGTTTCTGGCGAAGGTGTGTTACAACAGGAGGCGTACAAACAGCAGCACCTTCAACGCTTAACATCAGAAGGGATGGTGGAGATGAACTGTGGACATCATAGAGGCATTACTACCGGCGCTAACCGGAAAGTCCTCACAATGGAAGAATCACAACATTTTACAATTAGTGGTTTCTTTCTCTGAATATATTTAGATCCAAATAACAGATCAACAGAACACTAATAAATATAGGAGGATATATTTTTTTATGAATGAACTGAACATATGAAGAAATGGACCATGAAGAACATTTGTTTGGAAGACAAGGTCCAGGCAGTAGCACCTTGTTTGAATATAGTTGCTCTTGTTGTCATTGAGGCTTTCCTTTGTTTTTGACTTTGCACTTTAATTCCCTATCTGTATTTGCATTTCTTTCGACAGTCTCTTATTCTGTAATATTGCCAGTACATTAAAACACTACACAACCATTTATGCTGCCTGGGCAACTCAACAGAGAAAGGGACATTTCCAAAGACTGATTTTATTGTTATTATTTATATTGCTCAATAAATGGCAGTAAATGTGGGTGAAGCTGACAACCCTCCCAAATAATGTAACTGTTGATCACCCTTTTATATTGAACATTTAGTTTAACACGAGAAGGAGTATAGAGCCATATAGATAATTCAAATGAATAACTATTGAAAGCAGTGTATGTTATTTGGGTTGTTAAGCATATGTTTGAGGTGTTGTGGGCTGGGAGGGGGGGATTACTGCCTTAATAACTTTGCTGTAAACAATCATGTGAAATATGAAGTTAAGTTCCATGAATGTGCCTGGTAAGACGCTGTTGTGTATAACAGCTTTGAAAAAGGATGATAATTCATACAGTATGAAGCCTATGTTGTTGTCAGTTTTAACTCATTGGGATATCTTACTGTAAAATGAAGTACATTGCTAGAGCACTTAGGGACTAGATGAGAGTTTTATTGAAATGCACGATTTTGCAAATTAATGGCGATGAAGACAATAAAGATTACACTTCAAAACAGAGTACTCTGTGCTTGACATTATACTGACTAATTGTATTGAGAATTGGCAATGAAGACACTTTAATACAAATAAATAAAACACAGTAGTAAGTTAGCTTCTAGCTTACTCCTTACTTGCTGTAAGCTTATTGATTACTTAAGACTTCTGCGAATACATTATTTTCTGTGATTATGCTTGTTTCATAACTACCACAGATATGTCCATCACATCTGTCGTAATCCTTAGATCATTCTAGTATTTGGGTCTAAGGATATACAGTATATATATCTATATGTAATTATACTATTTAAACATTTGTGGCAACCTGTATCATCTTGACACTGTAGGTCACTTTCTATTTTAAAACACTGTTTATGTTAATGTTACTGTTAGTTTTTCTTTATGTTCCGGGAATATCTCGTGAGAACTTTGTGTATCATGATAACATAATTTTCAAGGAGCGATGTGAACCGTCTACTGTGACTCAAGTCTTCCATTCCAGCCCCGCGCCCCTACCCCTGAGAGACACACGCACACACACACGCAGTCGGGTAATTCACCATCTAGGGTGGGACAGGAAACTAGCGGGGGGAGTCGATTCTGTCATCATCCGGTAGAACAGCTCACAATCTTTGTAGGACTACGAACAACAGCCTTATCAGCAAAAAAAACACCTCAACCTTCTCATTTAGGGCTTCAGATAGAAAGTATTACCTTTGTTAACATATAAAAACAATTATATTTGTGTGTGTGTCACACATATATACACACACTGTTTTAGATATATATACATATTACATCATCATATAAATACATTTTGGAATATATATATATGTATATAATTCTATATATACACAAATCAAATACATTTCCTATCCTGATTCTTAAGGCAGTGAGTCGTAATAAACAGTCTTATTGAGTCTGCCTTGTGTATGAAAAGTGCTATATAAATAAAGTTGCCTTGCCTTATCGTCATTTTTATCATCATCTAGTTTCTAATCTAGTAAAAATAAGAAAGTTGGCGCCAAGGAGTCATGATATCAGTACACAGAATCATTGAGACATTTCCCTTGGGCTAAATAAACAGCATTGCGGACTTGGGTTTGATGTGGACCATCAGAGAGCTTAAATCCAGTAGAAAATGTCTACCACCTATCCTCCCAATCTCTCTACTATTTTGTTTGTGTCAATACAATTATGTTGGTGGTCCATCCCAGGAATTGATGCCCTGGTTCATTCACTTGTGATGTTTAGTGAGAAAAATACTGACAAATGAGATTATAAAATCATTCAATATTCAGTTCACCATGTCTGTACAACCTGGCACTGGTGTGGTAAACAACAACAAACAAAAATCTTCTGTTGTAGTAATTCACAGTCATGATTATTTGGATGTGTGACATTAACAAAATTAGGAGTTTCCAGATTTTGTAAGTGTAAGAGAGTAAGTAAGTACGTATAAGTATTAAGCACGTAAGCAGTAGGGAAGTAAGTACTTAAGTAGTTAGTAAGCAAGCAATTTAATGGTCCTGGGTGTACATAAATAAACAACCGCAATAATTGTTTTAGGTGACCAAAATACCATGTAATGCAACCAGTCACATTCTCAGAGATCAGTCAGCCCCCCACGATCTCCGTGGGATAGAGAGGGGGCACCCTGCCATCCAGAGATCCAGATGTTGCAGCTGCAGAACAAAAACAAGACTGTGCTGCAAGAGTTTGAAGTACCATTGAGGATACGCCAAAGACAGCAGACACACACACACACACACACACACACACACACACACACACATGCACACGCACACACACAGGCAAATTTAGATCATTAGACTTTCATAAAGTACAAAAATGATTGAAGTCACTTTATGTTGGGGTCCAATGGTAATGAGAATCTTAAGCTCCAGGTAGTTTCAAATCAGCCCAAGTCTACAGTTTGATGGAATGAATTCAATGCATGTAGTCAATACATGTCGCTCAAATAGAAAACATTTGATTTTGTTTGGCGACCTCACCCTCGTCCCGGGAGCCCCATTTTGGACTTCGTCCGCCACGACCGATATATGTGTTTAGGGAAGGATCCCTCAGAATCTACTGCCGGGGAAATGTCTCCAGACTGCTTCACAGGCCCCGGATTTATTTTTACTCCTCTGTGGTATTACCTCCCTGGGGTCACGCACAAAACAGACAAAGGCCGGGATCTTTCTACCCCCCTGTAGAGTCGAAAACTGAAATAATTACGACCCCATTGCCTTATGAGGTAACGCAGTCTGAGTTTTTTAAATCAGAGATAACAACTGGGGATTTAATCCGGTTTATAAGCGAGAGGAAAGGGTATTCCAGCACTTTCTGTTGCTCAATGTATTTTATTCGAGTTAATTCATGTATTAGTTTTAGCCTCAAAGGCTCCAAAGAGAAAACAGACTGCCAGGCTTGTCCCTTGCTCACCGTTTACCCACTACTACAGCTAGCCACCCAGTGTCTTCAGACGTGGTATCTAGTGTGAGAACTCTTGTTCATGTGGCGGTGGGAGATAAGATCAAAGCACCACGTGTTGGGTTTTGTGGTTCTTTAATTAGAAGCAGACCACAGTTCACTTTCCTCTGCTCCATGAACACGCATTGAGTCATTATTTACTTTTAAACTAATATTTTATTTTTCCATGTTTAGTCTGGTAAGGCCTTATCCAAGTTACGGACAAAATAAATAAAACTCAAGAAGAAAAAGCCCATGGAGAAATAAGACTCGTACTAACTCTAACTACCAAGAAGTAACCCTAAATAACTAAGTTTCTTTCCAACACTAGCTCTAACTTACTGTAACCCTAACTATCACTAACAACACTAATTCTTAACGACAGTAACTAACTACTACTAACACTTACTCTTACTAACGTATAACTAGCCACCACTAACTCCAAGCAACACAAATATAACTAGCTCTTACCAACTTACTCATAGTAACTATGAAACTATTGCAAACTCTTACTAACACTAACAATTAATCGGTCGGCAAAAGCCTGCTTGCATAAGCAATGAAGAATGCCTTCTATAAACATCACTGCCCTCTTATTTAAAGCCTGCTGAAAAAAAAGAGAAAATATCTTGTAAAGGTCCAGGGCTGGAGAAAAGTGCTCCACAGAGGCAACTATTAAAGCCCATTCCCATAGATTGGCCCCGTTTAAACCTTCACGTAACATTAATAAACAGCCAGTAAATCGTTAAACACCTGTAAACAGTCAAACTGGTGACTGCATGATGATGAGGATGAGGATGATAGAGAGAGAGAGAGAGAGAGAGAGAGAGAGAGAGAGCAAGAGAGAGAGAGAGGGTCATTTGTTTTGGACGGGAACACTCGTTTG
>JAOPUD010000145.1:13492919-13504216 GCA_027122715.1 Trisopterus minutus | reverse complement strand
GTGTGTGTGTGTGTGTGTGTGTGTGTGTGTGTGTGTGTGTGCGTGTGCGTGTGCGTGTGTGTGTGTGTGTGTGCGCGCGCGCTGACGTGGGTGCGTGTGTGTGTGCGCGCGTCTACGTGTGCCTTTGTCAGACCAGCCTGCCTCTTCCTCTGTGAAATGTGAGAAGTATAACATAATATCATTTGCATACCTGTTTTGTGCCCTTATTATTATGCAAAGCAAAACATCCATAATAACCCAGTAATCTCAATACAATAGGCATTTCACCCAGGGTGATATGTTATGGCTCCATTGAATAAATTACAGCTATTATATCTACAAATTAGAACCAAATGAAAGGAATGTGTGACATTTAGGAGCCTGTTGAAAATATTATTAGTGTGTGAGTAATTATTAATGTGTGTGTCGGCACCTTACGATGCATAAGTTAAGTAACAGGTGTGTTACTTTCTCCAGAGCTCCTAAACAGATTGTCAACGGCAGCTCAGCACCTTGTCAGCGCCCAGATCATCAATAGTGGGGCCTAACATGTTGGTAGCAGCTCACAACACAGCAGCATTCGGCTGTCAATAACAATGCTATGTAACTCTGCTTTGATTATTTAAAAGAAGCTCCATCATTCCTTAACTGATGCTGTGTAAATAGAAACAGCCAGCTTTCGTTAAGCTTTACCAGATGGCTTTCCCAAAATAAAAATAAGTAGGCTAATAACTAATAATTGATCGACAAATGTTTCCTTCCAGTCTACACAATTGCCTGTAGATGGCCCTAAAGTATTTCTATTTAATATAATAACTGAACGATCGCTTCATAATCTATTTTACAGTTTCATTGTCTGCATTTGTCTTAACGTTAAATACGTTTATTTATTTTGAATCATGTTGTTCTACATGTGTGTCATTATATCAACTAAGAATATTTTATATTGATCATATTTGGTCGAAATTTGTAAATGTCGCTGCGTGTGTCTCTGATCATAAAATTATGGCATTCTCCGTTTCATCCCAAAGAATGCTTTTAAATAAGAAAGATAACCTAAATAAAAAATGGAGCCGGATCTTAGACATTGTTCATACTATGATACTTACAATGTATTAGTAATATAACAATGCAATAGTAAATTATTTCTGTTCATACTTAATTTTATTCATAAGTATTACAAGCCTACTCGTGTACTGTACGTATTTTGACTGCAATATAAACTACCTTCATTAATTATTCAGCACCCTGCTCACACTGTATCGGTCACTAATCCGATAATGCTCTTCGTTCAGACTTTATTTGACTCATCATTTGATATACACCAGCAATATCAAAAGGTAATAGAGGCCATCTGGTATTTGGGCATACTATTTAGGGAACAGCTGGGCTGACCTCTTGGGTAACTTGAGCCACATGAATTCATCAAGGCAGAAATGCTTGTCCTTTACAGGCCAACGTCCCCTACCACTTACTGTAGGAACCATATCAACACAAGTAGCAGATTCTATGACACAGTCCCTTAGGCCATAGCACATCTTCTCAACAGCTCACAACTTGGTGTTACCTTCCCAGTCACCATGGTCTGGGGTGAGTTGAGAGCTGCTGTGGAAAAGACAGCGGTGATATATATATATATATATATATTTTTAGGCCTATTTTTATTTATTTATATTTATATATTTATCGTCTGCCCACCAGTGGGCTAAGGGGTTTTGCTCTATTGTAACCGCCATCATAAGGTTATACGATCACTCACTGACCCTAAGCCTAACCCTATCTCTATACCAATCTAGCTCGCCATGCACTAAATGAAAGACAGCTGAAAAGTTTCCTATAATTCCTTTCGCCTTTTGTCAGTGGAGGTCCATCCGACAGAATGCCCACTGACACCTCTATTCAGTCCAGGGTGGCTGTCCTACCGATCTGTTTCCAACAGTGGGCAGTGCTTCTCTTTCAAAACCACCATGCTAGAGTATTTTCTCTTTATCCCTTTTTTTGGTGGGGGGGGGGGGGAAAACTTCAGTAAGACGTAATGAAAAAAAAAAATGATGAAACAGTGAGAAACCGAAGCAAGAATGGGACCGGGCAAAGTAGAGTCCTCGGAGCCCTTATGGATATTGGCATTCTCCTAACAGAGATACCATTTTCCTTTGTGGCAGAAACCCATTGGCCTGCCACCCAGTTCAAATGCATGCTCACTAATAACGACACCCAAGCCCGCTTCCACTGAAGGGACCATGAATCCTGTCGCCTTATCAGTGCCCTTCTGTTAAGTGGGGCTGTTGATGTCTTTAGTGTGATAGTATGTTTACTCCACACCAGGATAAATAGTCTCAAACATAATGACTATACATAATGCCTGATATCATTTTAGATCGAGTCGCAAACTGCAAACCCTCTCGGTGATTTGCACTCCCTGCGGTTTCTTTCTGGTAATGAAATTCAAACTTTTTTTGCTACTGGTCGGTGCAAATTACACTGGAAAGGGGGCTGAGTCAGTGTCGATTTGCAAATACAGAACATTTTGCAATTAGTGCCAGTCGATGGCAAATTAGTGCAAAGTCACGTGGCCAATTCGACCCAATCAAATAGCAACGATTACTGTTACCTCTGTTTGTTTGTCTGTTTGTTTGTTTGTTTGTTTGTTGTCCAAGCAGTTTGATCTTACAGCCTGTAAGACTCTCTTAAGACCTCTCAAAAAAGAGTAGCGCCAACAAAGCATCCGCTTGTTCGAAGTTGTACATGGCAACGTCACATCGCAATTCCACCTCCATTTGGGAAGCACAGGAGCATTGGGATGTTACTTATGTACAGGTTTCTGGGAAACGGAATAGTCATGAATGAGTGGCCAACCCGGGGGAAGAAGGCATAGGCAACAGATTGACAACCGTCAAGATGGCAAGGATTTGTTGTGCCTTTAACTGCGCCAAGCTCAAAAGCCAGGGATAAAAATTGTTTAACATGGGGTCCACTCCCTTTAATAAAAACAGACGACACATGAATCCAAGTCTTTAAAAGGGTGGATTGGAGTCTTTCCCTACTGATTTGTATGCATGTAGATTAACTTTAGTACATCAGGCTTTCCTATAAAATAGGCCATAAAATCGATGTCTATTTGGTGATAGGCTATCCAACATCTACTCATTTTAAGGAATAACATAATGATCCAGTAGGCCTAATGTTTCCCCATTAGGTATAACTATTTTGATTCTGTAAGAAGGAGGCTTGTGATAACATCTCCTGCCATATCTTGCCACATTCCCATCCCCTCCCATTAAGACTATTATAGTATTATAGATGTTTGATATCCATATTCCTTGTTTTTCAATAACTGAACTGATAACTGATATTCTATAAATGCACTATAGCCTTATATGGAGGTGAGAGGACATGCAAACAATAGGGGGAAACGCACAAAGCATTAACTTTGACATGAGATTATAGTCTTTGAGTCTGTGATATTGGGATGATACTACACACAAACATTGCTTACGTTACATTTATATTAAAAGAAAGACAAACTGACACATTCAACTCTGGAAATAGCATTTTATCATTCCATTAGCTGGCTTTACATGGAAAAATGCAATGCAATACTGTATATGCATTGATAACAATGGCGTAGTCACTAATGTGACCACAGCAGTTCATGGTAACTAACTGTGAATTGTCCCCTGGCTGCACTTGCAGCCAACCATGTTTTTGTAAATGGGAAACCGGTGCATTGTGTTAGAAGTCGTCCTTTAGTTGTCATGGGTTAGTCATCAAATCATGAAACAGTTTGTCAAAATGGGAAGTCATTGTTCAGTTTGAAAACTGCCCCAACGTTTTCGAGCAAGACTCTGGAATCTGACGTAGAAGCCCTGGTTGGATCCTCCATTGGGGCTGACCTAAGTGGCACTGTGACATCGTCAGACTACGATTGTGTTATTATGTGACTTGACTCAGACTCAGGGGTGTAGCCAGGAGTTTAGAAAACATTCTCTTTTCATCAGAGTAGATCAAATGATCCAAACTGCTTTATTGCAAAGTGAATCGTCCAAATAAATATCCATATTTGATGAGCTCCTGATAAACCGTATCAGCCTAGGCCTTTACCGCACCACGGGCTCAGCCAACAAGGTAAGACGAGGGGGGTCAACCTCCACAACCAGTCCTACTTGCCCCTATTCCCTTTAACTTGCTATAAAAGGCTCCAAACTATTAAACTATACCGGATAAAATATAGTGGCTGTAGGCACACGTCAGCCCCTCCATTCTTGATCTGCTATTGTTGGCGTACTAAAAATGTGTGTTTTATGTGTGGTCCGTTGGCAACCACAACTGATTCCAGGTTCTCAGAATGTAATTATGCAAAGTGCGCTTTTGAGAAGTTCTCTTCTTCCCCGCAGACGTGCCCAGTGGATATGTCTCTTCAGAATCCCTACGGACTAATAATGCATAATGCATCCATCGCTCACAAAACCTTAATCATGAAGCAGTGGTTCTTTAGTATGTTCGTTAAAAAATGAATTTTGAATGGTTCACAAATTACAATAAATCAAAAAACGGGATTATTGTTACGCCAAAGAAAATATCTCTGTAAATATAATTTTGGGCATATGTCAGATTATGAGTTGACATGCAATGGTTATAAATCGATATCATTTGGATTCCAAATGTTTAATGCTGAAGCCATTCTGTTTTGTCTCTGCAAGTACACTGTGAAAAGGGGCCCACAGGTATCACTTGTCTGATGTTGGTCCAACTATTCCACTGTCTCACTCCATTGATTAAAAAAGTGCTGAAGTTAAGCTGTCGTAGAGCCGACACATGTTTGCCGGCATGCTGGCCCAATCAAGAAACAAGTAGTGCAGAATAAGGCTGATTAAGGATGCTTGTGAAATGCAGAAACCTCCCAGTTGGTTCATAGGTTTGTCTCTGAGTGCATCCTGGTCAGAAATCACTCAATGCCACTTTAAGACTATAAGACTAAATATATTGCAACTGCTATCATGAATTTCTCATCGGATTTAAATTCATATTGCGTGGCCTAACCCTAACCCTCTGATAGGATTATGTAGCTCATGTGTACAATCACAGAAAAGATGATAGCCAGTAGGCATGAACTGTTTGTCAATTGAAAAAAGTGTTATTTGAACCATGCATGTGTTAATATTGGCTAATATTGAAAATCCTATTTTTATAAATAATAAAATCCAGAGAAAGTTTACAGAGGAATTACTGTTAATATTTAGGGCTAAATATGATCACATGTGTGATTTAATTAGACTTTGTCGAAAACAATTCTCAGCCTTTTAATGATAATATGGTTGTAAGTAAAAAGTAATCCCTGATAAGTCATCAAAGGTCAAGGTATTCTATCACTAATGCAGCACGATTATCAAGGTAAATACGATGTGCGATGGTTTGTTTTTGAATTAAAAAGTAACAGCAACAAGAACACCAAGTGTGTGAGCCAGATGTGTTGTGTGGGGAAAACAAGCCACAATAAACCTTTTGTGTCTTGTTTCTCTTCAGGCAGGCGCAGAATGGATCGAAGAGCCTAACAGGCTCCTTGGGTCTTTGGATTCCGGATGGTCCGTGGGAGGGTGCTTCTGTTGGTCATCATGCAAACAGGTTTTGTCTAATTTTCGTAGCAAAATGTATATGGTTTCTGAAAAATGTTTTTTGGTTTTTTTTTTTACCATTGAAAGACCATTAAGGGGAAAAAAAACCCATCCAAAGAGGCCAAAATTATACTCTCAAACTACCAGACTGATATCAGTGATCTGATTTGTCACGGTAATAGACATACGCCAAGTGAGATGAAGAATATTTATGCTTGTTGGAGACTTTGAAGGATTGTTTAGGCTAAACTCTAAACTGATTCACGTAAACAATTTCTCCACCATGATATAACTTATCCCATTTTAGCGGTGGTGACACTTTTCATTAGGATCTGCCGGCTGATGCGATTCAATATTCCGATTCAGTTTCAAAGCCATTCTTCAAAATGTCAGCGCCAACAGGGAAGACAAAATGGTAGAAGTGGGAGCAGAGAAAGAGAACCGCATGTATTCATCGTGACTAATGTTATTTTTGACTATCTTTCAACTCATCTCTGTTCTAGATGTTTTGATACCCGACCTGTTCGACACTGGCTTTGATGTCAAAGATGTTTTATTTGTTCTGATGCTATGCATTTTATATGCGTTACCTCCTCCCTCATCAAATAAAACTATTTTTTTAAATATTTATAACACACAAACACAAGCTCGGTTTGGCTTCCAATATGCTCCGACTTCACTTTCACAGTTCTCTTCCCATCGCAGCAACTGTGATAAATTGGTGTTTTGCCTCGGTTCTTCCTAGCTGATCCCAATGCATTTCCAAGCTAAATGCCAATAAGAACACAGTAAATGATCTTAGTCTACAGCAGGAATGTGCAATGTCCAATCAATACTTTTATGTTGGTTTTCAGACTGGCAAAAGGCTATAATTAATAAGGGCAGAAGCTAAGCCTTTTGTTTGTCAGATACCCAGTGGAAATAACTACATAGTCCTTATGTCTAATTACACTCTCTTTGTTTCTCAAGTTCACTTTACTTTATCTGTTGGGAATCTTTGAATACATTACCTTGCAATGAACCCAACATTTCTTTCCTTCATGGTGATCTTTCAGATTATCCACAAAATTGACTGTTATGGTCTTAGATGGGACCTTGGGTATTAAAGTAATTTATTTTCTCTTTTAATAAACTTTCACTATAATGGATACCATTTTTGGTTTTTGGAATGGCTCATATGGACAGATAAAAAGATGTGATTGCAATTTGCAAGGGTCCATCTCTTAAAGGTGCTTTGGGTAAGATTAAAGAGCTATTATTTGAGGTATTTGTTTGAAATGGCACAGCCATCGGTCAGCTACTAGTGCAAAATTAGTCGCTCCCAGCTTCCGCAGAGAACTCAAAATTCACAAATTCACCTAGACTCTGCAATAGCCACCCCGTCCCATCCCTCCTACTTATTGTGGCACTTCATGTTCGCACTGATTGTATGTTGTATTTGGTTATAGTACTTCGTTTTGTAGCATCTTATCCTAGCTATCAGTGTTGTATACAGGGAATGGGTTAACCTAGTGGTTCTATGAACATCCTTACTGTACCGACAGCGATATATTGTTTCACTTTCTTATGACAAATGTACAGTACTTATTGGAAGTTGCTTTGGATAAAAGCGTCTGCTAAATGCCCTAAATGTAAAATGTGAATTCCCTCTGTAAAATAACTATTTAGATTCAAGACCACTCCCTGCTCATTTTTGACCTATCAGGGCATCTGTTCCCGGAGGTGGTTTTGGGGACTTCATCTTGCCTTTCAATCACAAGTGCACGAAATGCAACACTTCTCAATGGCAGAGAAACACCGTGAGGGAGTAGTAGTATAATTGTTTGGCATTACATAGCACCAGAAGCACGCTGAGCACACAACGATTTATACATTCCATACACATTTTAATAGCACGGCATTATTTTGGATTAATTGCAGGAACTGTCAGCGGTGTATTTTGCTCCTCTTACCTCCCGCGTTCGCACGGTTAACGAAGCAAGGGGGTGCTGTTTGATGTTACGGCCACCCCTTGAGGTCTCCTGGTGAGCGCTCGATTTTCAGCATTCAGCGCTAGTCAGAGCTCAGGCCAGCGCTCCTTTCTTCTTCAAAACAAACACCTCTCAACACTCGGCGCCGGAGGGACGACTCATAGATGGTTTATAATGCGAGACCTTCTTAGCCAATGATACAGTCGGGATGGATTGGTTGACGTTATTAAGACGTGTGTATATATAGGCCTACATCTTAAACTTGCTATTGTAAGGGCTTTCATGTAGCTTGTAATATAAGAGGGCACTTCACATAGCACTCAAAAGGCTTAATGTACAGCATACTAGGTAAGGTCTTTGTGTATGGCGGATGTGTGGGTGCATGTCCATCTCTTAATATAACACCATGTTTTGTTGGGACTATTGTGAATAAAAAATGTATGTGCCGGAGGCTCATAGCAGGGTCTTAGTTTGTGAATGAGGCCTATTAACCGTCATTATTGAGCAGCAGATCACAATCAAAGGGATGGAAGATAATTCAGTTGTCATGGACATGGGTGTAAATTAGCTGAGCGAGTTTATAAGTGACACACACACACACACACACACACACAATACCCCCTAGTTCATGTCCCTTGGATTAACGTTCTGTTTTCACTATTTATTGCAAAACAATAAAACACACGAACATAATCCTACTCATAGGATAACGATTTCAATCTTGTCCATCTTGGTCTCCCTTCTTTAGCAATCACAGCTCTGAACGGAATCAGAAACATATGATCATAACATGCTGTAAAGGGAATACATATCTGATTAACAAAGTAACCAAAGTGAAAACTTAAAGGGCAGGCACTGTAGCCACAGATATGACAGTAGCTTGTCGATGTAACATGGCAATCATTAGGACCAACTGCCTGTAAAAATGCTCGACAGCTCTACACGATGTGTGGAGATCACACACATGGGACGTACAGAAATGTACGTCCCAGCTTAATCAATGGTATCACGACTAATAACGAACGCTAAGAGAAATTAGGTGAGCTGTAGGTGAGCCATTCACTGTTTCTGTGCCACTGCACACTAATTGAATACAATTAGGCCTTGAGCGGCATTCTGCAAACGGCATTTCTACTTTCAGGTCTTCCCTGAACACTGGATACAACCCTGAGTCTTTGTGTCACAAATAACAAAGATCTCAATGTTGTTGGTTGTTTCTGTGCTACTGCTCAAGTACCCTTTTATGAGCACCAAAATGAAAACTGGCCAGCCCCTTGATTGACTAAATTTGTTCCCCAGCACTATCTTTGGTGCATCTCCTTAATAAAGAATACATGTGTATGTTCAGCAGGTCATCCATCTGTCCTTGTTTTTTAACCTGGTACATTTCTATCACAGATTCACAATAGAACAAAAGTTGGGTCGACTGTTTTGTTTTGAACAGGATCTAGACACAAACTGACATGAGGAATGAGAATGAGGAAAAGCAGTTTTACTTCCGAGATGTACAGCATCCTGGCTTGATGTACCTTGCAATTTAGCCAAAATACAAAACCTGGCTCCAATACCCCTTGTAGTGCAACATTTTGTCTTTGGTGGCGTTCTTTTTCTCTCTACATAATCACAAACATTGGTACACACGCAGACGTGCACACACACAACCACACACACACACGTACACAAGAAAGTCGCAAACTGAGCTGTATCGTAGCTTTCTTTAATCAAAACACAATGTTGGCACAAAAATCGTTCACTCTGTACAGCAATAGTATAATATGTTCACAACAGAATTCACCCACAGGTGACACGGGATTGTCAAAACCTGTTTAAGTGATTTGTAGATTCCTTTTCATTACGCCACGGCGTCAGCACCCAAAGCATTGGAAAATGTGTCATTTTGACAGTACATCAACTCCCCCGCCCTGTGTTCTATGGTGGTCGTGTTGAGACACCCCTCCCTCTTTGTCCCCTTTGTCATGTGGCTGCTGATAGCCTTTCTGATCCTGTTGGTTTTGTCGTAACGAGGCTTCATTTTATGGCAGCTCGACGCGATGGCATACGGAGAAAAAAAGAAAAAAGAAAAAACACACGTCCCCTCCTGTAATCATGCCAGATGAGACTTTTATCAGTTCAGTCAAAGGGAGCCCCTGGGGTTTATTGAAGATGGCCAACGAGGTGTGTTTGTTTGTTCTTTTCAACCCCCTTTGTTCTCAATGCAGCGGCTCCACCGTCACGGCACAGAAAATAAGAGTTGGGGTATTTTCGTCGTTAGGTTCAGCTCTCTGGCGCTTTAACCCACTTAAAACAGTGGGCGACACAGCTTACCGAGAGATTAAGGACCTGGGGCCGAATTATGCCGTTTATCTGCACCGCTTGTCATTTGGAAGTCAAATTACAGTAGCCTATGACACAAAAAAAGCAGTTTTTTCTTTATACAGCTCCAGTGTAAACAACACAGTATCAGCAAGGGGGAAAGGGTCAGGAGAAAGAAAAGAATTACCCTCTCAGGTAGCCAGACCACTCCCCAGAGATAAAGTACACACGTACAAGCCTGCAAAGTGTCTCACATTGAAAAAAGAGCTCAGTCCTCCTTGCTTGAATACTTGTAAACATAAGGTCCTCTTCATCGAAGGAGGGGAAAAGGAGCAGCCGAACATTGGTAGTTTCGGGAAAAACGGACCGTGTGTGCGATGCACTAAGATTACATACACACACACACACACACACACACCTCCATTCACTTCCATGCATTTGTCTGTGACCCAACATTGCATAACAACTTCCACCAGGCAAAACATCAAACAGCCAAAAATAACGAAAAAAAAAAACACAGCTGAAAAAATGAGTTACCATTATAAAGATGGCAGAGAGAGAGAGAGAGAACAAAGGAAAATACAGTAAGAAAACAGCACATCATATCAAAGACAACAACAGGTTTTCAGATCCAGGAGGGAAGTTCAACATTGGCTTTAGTGTGGAGGTAACCGTTCGTCTGGAGACCGGAGCCCACCGTCTTATAGTGCTTGTAACTTTGGCGGTCGGCGGTCAAAGTTTCAGTACTCTTCTCGTGAATTCTTCACCGCGGGTTACACCAAATGCCATTGTCAGTTATTAACAATAAATCTTTGTCCTCCAAATGCCCGGCCCGGCAACGGAGCTCACGGGCCTTAGTGGCTTCCTCCCAAAGGATAAAAAAAACCCAAAAAACCAAAACAGAAACCGTTCTATTTTAAGTGCTGTCTTTTTATAGCATTGAGGTAACGTTCACGGGAGGTGCACATCTTCTGTCTTGAGGTTGAAAACACGGTGAGTGCGGTTGGCGGCGATGTGGCGGATCACCGTGCGTCGATGGAACTCTTCAAATGAACTGGGGACCTAAAACAGACGGAGGATTGTCACACAAACTAATTGGACATGATTCATTTTTTTTTTCCCTCTCTCAGCGTGTGGTGTTCTCCCGAAACAGGGGGATGCTTTTACAATTCGGTTGCCATTTTATCTGTTTAATGTGTATCCGCTGTGGCTGGCGGGAAAAAAAAAACCCCGGGGAGGAGGCAGGGGTGGCGCTCAAACCACCAATCAAAGCTTAAACGTGATCGCCACGCTTAAAAAAACGCCGCGAAAAAAAACGCTCTCGGCTGCTGCGTCCCCTCCATCAGATTCTTCACCTTTTGTTCTCCACCCACCTGTAGGGGGTAACCACCTCCCCCTCCTCCCACTTCTCCCCCCCCCCCCT
>JAOPUD010000145.1:13359508-13370459 GCA_027122715.1 Trisopterus minutus | reverse complement strand
GTGTGTGTGTGTGTGTGTGTGTGTGTGTGTGTGTGTGTGTGTGTGTGTGTGTGTGTGTGTGTGTGTGTGTGCATGGCCGTGAACTCAGACAAACAAAAATAATACAATTCGGTTTTGAAGAGTTCCTTCGGATAACCATTGTGATCAAATCTTAGAAAAAAGATGACCAATATAAATACATGATGGAACTCTCTCCAGCTGCAGGGACTCCATGATGCGACCGAGTCCATATAATCAGGGACCAATCAGAATTCAGCAATAACAAGAGAGAGGACACAGTTGGAGCGGGATCAATAAATCATCTCCTTGAAATCCCTGAGCAGAAGTGAAGAATAATCTGCCAAATGAATCAGGACATGTCTCCTCTGAGTGTTGTGCATTGGAGACAGATGCATAATTAACACGCCGCTGGCTTTCATCTGCTGCATCACAGAGCTGTGCCACGGCTCTTCCACAGAGAGCTCTGGCGTTGTCAAACACGCCCTCTCGCCACTGCTGCCGTTGCCGCTGCCGCCGCCGACCGCTGCGCTAGCTAACCGCTACGTTAACCGTCCCTGGTTGCCCATACGCCTGAAGACACACAGGCGTACACACAGGCATACATATGCACACACATGCGCGTGCCAACACACATATGCACACAGGCTCACACACACAGACACACAAACGTATGCACAATCACGCACACGCCGGCGTAATCACAAGCACACAACAGCATGCATATAAACATTAGCATGCAAAAGGTGCACAACACACCGTCCTTCTATTCCTCTGTGTGCTCACACATATTGTAGACGACGCCACAAGTGACGTGAACATGAGTATTCATGCACACACATACGTACATTACTAAAAAAGTTCCACTCCAACCTTTTCTACGACCCGACACACACACATGCACGCACGCACGCACCAAAACAAAACCTACGCCCAGACAGCTGGCGACTCTTGTTTTTGCCAATCCCTCCCTGTCACTGTCGATAACGAATTGGAGGATAATATTGCAATGGACGAGTCTCAAAGTGGCCACCCAACTTTCTACTGATTCGCCATTGAAAAGTGGAACAAAAGGCAAAGTAATTAAAGCCAAAAAAAATTTGCCATCTTGTGTTTAGTGGTCTCTGTGGAATGGGTCCCCCAGTGTCTTGGGTCTAATAGAAGAGGAGGAAGAAGAGAAAATAGAGCAGCCTCATATAAAGCATAATCTTTCATGGCAGATTGCCATGTTTCATTAAGGCACCTTTTGTATTGACAGAGCAATTCAAAGCGGCAATCACTGCCCACTGAAAAAAAAAGTTTGTTTACCTGCCCTGTTTTCTCCTCATCTCCTACTCACTCAGCACTCTTCACACCTACATGCTGGTGGGTTGACTTCAAAGTTTTCAAATCAACAACAACATCCAATGAACCTGAACCAACAATAACGATCCACTGGTCAGATTTGTCAAACACCTGACCTTTCCGAGACGACGGTTACATTTCTTTCAGGACAAAAAGTGGACCAAACTATTCCATTTGAAGCAACCAGGACTCCCAATACACCACAGAAAAAACAATGCAGTGACAAGGGAGCTTTAAGCAGGAGTAATCAGATGTATCTAATGTAATAAACAATTCTGGCACAGTAGTTAAGGGGTGAAATACTGTCAAATGACATCCGCCTCGCTACACAGACCAGAAGACTAAGGCCAGGTTTAAACCATATTCTCCCTCTGGAAAAGTGTGTGTTTGCCATTCTCTCTGCCAATTAGTGCCAATTGGCAACGTTAGTCCCGTGGCCACCTCCTGTTCACTTGCCATACAAGTCAAACAAGGCCAAATGGGCATGGGGTCATGCGTGGTCTGCCAGTTGGTTTTTGAACTGGGAATATTGAGAGATCCATCCATGCAGAGATGGGCAGGGGAGCGCAAAGTCCTCGATTAATCAAATTTGTTTTGTGCCAGTAAACCTCTTTTTTGCACATTTTCCTATTTCGATCTCAATGTCTCTCTCTCTCTCTCTCTCTTGCTCTCTCTCTCCCACTCTGTCTCAACATCTCTCTAACTGTCTATATCTCGGTCTAAACGTCTCTCTCCATTTCTCAGTCTCAATGTCTCTCTTTCTCACATTCTCTCTCTCTCTCTCTCTCTCTCTCTCTCTCTCGCTCTCTGTCTAAGCATCTCACTCTTTTTTGTCGGCCTACTTATAGAGATCGTATTCCTTTTAATCTCTCTCACTCTCTTTTACCACCACTTCCTTTCACCCAAATCCTTCGTTTGCCATTCTGTTACATGTATTGTTTGTGGTTGAGTGTGAGGAAGTCATGGAATGTTCGAATATGTGTTTATGTCTGTGTCTGTGTTTGTGTGTGTGTGTGTGTGTGTGTGTGTGTGTGTGTGTGTGTGTGTGTGTGTGTGTGTTTGTGCAAAAAGAGGAATGAGGCTAGAGAGTGGGAGAGAGAGAGAGCGAGAGAGAGCGATAGCGAGGGAGGGAGACTTTAAAGGGGATTAAGGTTAGCCTGAACGTGATGGATTAGTTGAATTGTAAAGGAAATGTACAACTTTGTTTGGTTGTTGAAAGGGGTTGCATTGGAAAAAAATACCTTTTGATTTATGATTATTCATTTATTTATTTATATTTATATATGGCCCCTTCACATTGAGCCTCTTTATTTTGTCTGTGTCCATTGAATGATCGGCTCCATTGGATTTGTATATGGGAATGTTCCTCGAAAATGACCAAATTCTTGTTATTTTCCTTATCTCTCTACCAATGGCCATTTTAATCACATTGGGATTACACTATTGTTGTGATGTTGACTCAACAAATTGCCTTATGCTGTTTTAATGGATTCCCTGCCATTGTCGTAATGTTTTGGTGTACATGCATTTCTGACGGAGACCAAGGTCACTCGCTCCTCTCTACCTTCCTCCCATCCCGTACAGGCATGCCTCTTTTGAAATCGTTGAGACGTTGCATCCTCCTACATACACAGCAAACCAGTCACGGCGGTTCACTCCAAACATGACAAATCCATCGCACACGGCAAATTCTGAAATCTGAGCTTACTTTTTTGTCTGTTTTCTTTTGCTTATAAAATAGATTGTATGTTTTGAAGGAGACGTGTTTTTGTGTTGATCTTACTGCATCCGAGTACATTTCTAAACAGAGCAAACCAGAGGCTGACATTGCATCGGAAACACAGCCTCCGTACCCCTGCAACCAAAATGACTTAAAATAAGGGGCATGCAAATTACGACTGGAATGATGCTCCATTCTGTGCCGGACACCATGTACAGTAGTCCACTTTAACATCCTGCTCCTTCTTCCTCTTCCTCCTCCTCCTCCTCCTCTTCAACAGACCCGAGTACGGAGGGAAGAAGATACAGACGAGAAAAACAAAACACCGAGATGGATCCACACTCTCCTCCTTAACCTGTTTCTCTGGCCCAGCGATATGAAATGCGGTGGATTCACGGAGCCATCTGCCCACGCTGGGCTCTCCACGTGGGCCTTCAAGGTCTGAGGTGCATATCATGTTTTTGTACAGTCAGTTGGAATCTACACCCCCCCCTCTTTCTTCTTAACACACACACACACACACACACACACACACACACACCAATACACACGCAGTAGCACATACATACACACACACATGGCAGCACAAATGCACACATGGACGCACACACACACACACACACACACACATACACACTCTTATGTCATTCTTTCATTCTCCCATCTGCCCTCTGTTTCACTCAAAGAACAAAATACAACTCAATCCACGTTACTACAACTCAATCAAAAATGTCACTAGTAGCAGTTCAGCATTTTGGGATTTGCCGTGCATTTGGCACTAGAATAAAACCAAAAGCGTCTGAGATATTTCTCTTGCAGTGTAAATGAATGGTATGCAAGGTGACTAATCCCAATACATTGCAGTATAATTAACTCTCAAGTAGTCAATTAAGTTTAGCTACTCCCAGGAAACCAGAGAACCTCTGAAGAAGCGAATTGTTCTCGCACAGCTCTTTGTTCACCACATGACTACCATTGGGTTTTCCGACCCAATGCAAACATTTGAACTTCAAAGGATAACTAACTGGTAATTTAGACTTACAAATACATCCAGTATTCACAAATTCTCTTCACCGAAAGTAACAACATGTACTACCTGTGTATATTTTGGCTAATATGCAACTAAAAGTAGTGGAAGAGTAGTAGAGAAACATGCTGAGTGTGAAGGATGATATTAGCCGTACCGACCACATCTCCTTTAAATATTTTACCCTGAAGCCCCCCTGACATTTTGCTAATGCACGATGAGTACTGCACCCTTAAATGTTGATGGAGCTTCAGAGGGACCGAATGCCTCCATTTCGATCCACTACAGAACAGCAATGTCGAAAACACTCCGAGCAAATTAATGGGAATAACTTGTGTGTTTCAGGGCTTCTTAGCGTGTATCAAGGCATGACATTGTGATAATGGAGGAAACAGCATAACAGGAAAAAGCATAGTTAACATTTAGCGGAACATGATTCAGACCTCTTATTAAACCTACAAATGTATGCAAGAATGACTTTACTTATTTTCTGTGAACAGCGTTGACTCACAAGCCCATGGCAATTATTAAAATAGTTCCAGAGCTTCTGCGTTTGGACACTCATTTTCACAGTGGTCTCATAGAAGCCTGACTTTAATACAACAAAGCTACTTAGAGTAAGGAACAAAGCAAAGCATGCTTGTAATTCATTTACAAAGGTTTTTTTTTCTTTTTGTCCGTCTGTGTTTTCCTTATGAATACAAAATTATGTTAATGTGGCAGGGAGGAACAATGGCTGTGATTGAATGCGTCTATGCGCGGGTATTTTTCTCTCTAAGTAACACTGTCCGTGAGCGGCGGATTAGATTTAAACAGCTCATACAAACTTGAATCCTTCATTCTTATGGCAACGACAAAAGAGAAGTGAAATCGCCCCGCTATTTCTGCTTTTTACACATAATATACGTAAAGAAACACGGAAAAACTATTCAAAAGCGTTTTATTTCCTCGAAACCCTCAACTTCCACACGGCCCAGCGTGAATACCCTTATCAACCCAGCACACTCTTATCACACTCTGCCCGTGGGACACTAAAGCAAAATCCCACCAGAACACATTTTGATCAGGGCATTCTTCCAGCCAACATTTATCAAGTCCCCCGGGATGAGGTGGCAGTTGTGGTGTGGAAGGGGGGGGGGGTCGACGGGGCGGTGGCTTCATTGTCCAATTAAGATCATGGTTTAAGCGTTGCCATGGCAGGAAGCTGCCATGGCCCTGGAACCAAGAGGCGATACCTGAAGAAACCTCAGCAGCCTTTCTGTTGGTGGCGGTGGTGGCGGTGGTGGTGGTGGCGCGTCCGCAGGGGGCGCCCGCCGACGGGAGGCGTGCCGCCCTCTCCCCCCCTCCTTTTCTTCCTCCCAGTCCTGCCAGAAGAGTTTGGCGGCTTTGTCGCTCGTCTTCAATCGGCGGCCGCTCAGGGCTCGTTTGAACATGTCTCCGGTGACAGGGGCCGTGTTCGGCGCGCGTGACGATGAGTGGCACGCACCGTGGCAGCGGCGGCAAGGGGGATAGATAACAGTACGTGGCGGGGGAGCTGGGGTGGAGGTGGAGGGAGGGGAAGCTGGGAAGGAGGGATGGGGGGTGGGGGAGGTGGTGGTGGTGGTAGTGGGGGTAGGGCGTCAGGGGCGTTGGGAACTTCAAACGCCTATTCTTTTAATAGAGGAGCGCTTCGATCTGCCTCTTTGTGAGGTCGATAAGCGATCAAAAGAGGACACGAGGGGTTAGGAGACGGCCACCGTTCTGTGTGAGGTAAGAAAGGAAGGAGTTGAAATGAAAAAATACATGACAGGATGACAAAGTTATAGGCCAAGCTAACAACAGGCATCAAAGGAGATATTTTCGAGGAGAGATTCGGCAAACTTCCCAATAGTACGTGTGTGTGTGTGTGTGTGTGTGTGTGTGTGTGTGTGTCTACCTGTGTGATGAATGTGTCTATGTGTGTGTGTGTGTGTATGTGCATAAGTGTATGCCTGTGGGTGTGTGTGTGTGTATGTGTGTGTGTACATGGGTGTATGCCTGTGATTGTGTGTGTGTGTGTGTGTGTGTGTGTGTGTGTGTGTGCGCTCACCTCCACGGTAGCTTCATACAGCTTAATACAGACAGCTTGAAGGCAGCCAGCCTTGAACAACGCGTGCAGTCATCTTTTGTTATATACGACACAGCAGTTACTGTAGGACAGCTAAGTAGAGAGAAGTGTCTAAGAGAGGGCTCACCATTATGCCACGCAAGCTCTTTTACCACTGTCTGTAGCCGGCTGCTCACACACTACAGCAGTCAAAGAGGAAATAAAAAGCTGTACTGGCATGTCAACACTGCCAACAGATAACATCAATTTACAGATAGAGAGAGGGACAGAGATCTAGGAGGGCTATTAAAGCAATAGTAATGTAAATCAATGGCAGGGATTTTTGGGGGGATTGTGACAAAACAATTATTGAATGTATCCCCAGTAAAAAAAAAAAGAAGTAAATTTCCATAATGCTGACTTTTGATAAAAATAGTGTCTATATATTTCCACTTTTGACTGTAACCCAATGGCTCACGGTTTAGAGGTATGGTTTGCAAAATGTAATATATCAACTAGAATATCCCTGTGTTTAAAGATTTTTGCCCCTGATTTCACTCGCAGGACATATCATCTGCTTATATACACAGATACAGACATACACACTGACCAACAAAGCTATACCAAAGTAAACCCAACACAAGCACAAAAAGGCATACACAAGCAGGCACACACACACCTACGTGTATGAATCCCACTTTGACACTACATTGATTAAAGTATAACTGCATCTCTCTCCAGGCGGTTTTCCTCCATACTTCTTATATCTCTCTATCTTTCTCACCAGACGAGACAAAGTTGCATGAGGGCAAGCGGGCCTTGAGGTTTTGACAGCCTGCGATTCGGGAAGGCTATGAAGAAAAATAAATAACAGACCATGGAGAAAGGAGCAGATCACTACTGATAAATTATCCACTCAAGATTAGGTTTCACCTTGGTTCTAGGCATGAAATAAGTATAACTAGTCAAGAAGACTATAAACGATTGCAGTATTTGCAAGTATTTTAATCGAAAATTGCTTTATATTATTTTTACATTTTATATTATGATAGTATGTATTTTGATAATGTTTTTAAGCAGGATATATAATGTAATAGTCCAATATAAAGCCTCCACTAGCCTCCATGGTGTCACTGAGACTAAAATAGGTTTGTTCGCGAATGTTGAGTGGCTGGTCCATGCTGGCCCGTGCTCAACAAGTTTTACAATCAACACCCACCAGGACCGTCCCGACATCAATGCCGAGAGGGAAATGTATAGCAGCATAGCGACACTGTGGCGGTGGATCACACATCTCAATAGCAGTTTGTGTCGTGTGAAAGTGTTTTCAAATTAATTATAGAGCTCTGACGAGGGGCACTGAAGACGCGATCACCGCTATGAGTCTCATTTTGTCCCTAGGTGTATACCTGCCAAGGAGACGGGGTATTCTGAGCAAAGCCTTCAGTCAGCAGCTCCCGCTTGAAAAAAGGACATGGCCGCCATGGCGCTCTGGTAGGCCTGTAATGCTCAGACGGTATGAAATACAGACTTTGGATGGATGATCATTGTTGGACACTATGGCAGCCTTAAAGGTGCAATGGATAGGATTTATTGTCATCTAGCGATGAGCTTGCAGATACACCAAACTTAATATCACAAGTGCATTAGTCTCAACTGGAAACAACCTGAAACCTGAAAAGGTGATATGGTTGGCCAGTTTTTTGGAAGGGACTTCAAACTCAGTCAAATAGGTTATATGTCTGTCGATTATGCTTTCATGGCTTCAATCTTACATAAAATAAAATAAATTGATTACTACTGGGCAAAAACTTGGACTGGAACCAGGACTACACTCTTGCCTTAGAAGAGTTGAAGGGACCTGTTGGCATAAGCTGCGATTCAGCATAAGGCGGTGTGCACCGACGGCAAGACTTTTCTACAGCGCTATCGCTGTAGTGCTGCCGCAGCTCATCATATTTGGGGTCTAATAAAAAAAATATGTCATCTGAAGCACTCATACTTTTCCTGTAGCCACTGAGGAGACATGCAAAAATGTCACCAATCTCCTTAGACAAAGTGTCTTGTAAAGGTTTAAAAGGTTTTAAAATCAAATACATTTGTTAAAGTCTACTACTGAAACCTCCATCTTGCCACTCTCGAAAGACTTTCTCTCCGAGGCAATACCTCCGTAACAAGGTGGACCCAGCATAACTCCAGCCCTCCCACTTGCTGCTTTCCAGCATCGGCGCTGAGCAGCCTCACTCCATATGTCTGACTAAAGCATCGTCAAACTTCTGGATCGGAGCACGGTATGTTGCTAGCAGGTAGTTCCAAAATGATGTATACGTCTACGACTGCATCAAGTAGCGTGTGTCAACTGATGAGGTTCATTTTTGCATTTAGTTATTTAGTCTGTAAAACTATAGGTCATAGCTTACAAGATAGCAATTATGATAAAATAATGTAAACGCATCTTCTTCTAGCGCTGTTTCACCATTCTGGGCTGCTTAAGATAACCCTGGTGGTGCAATATAGCGGGCTCCATGGAAGCAGCCCCACTCCACATGCGGATATCAAGGGCTCATTCAAGGTAACAAAAAATAAAAGAATCTTATTTCCATGGGATTACAAACTCATTTAAACATACTTATGAATATTTTATTCCATTTCTGCCAGGTCCATTATGCCAAATGGCACAAAATTGTACCGACTACACCTCAATAAGTATTAAAAAAAGTTAAACAAGCACAAGAGCCCTCATTGATTTGGAGTGTGTAGTTGATGAAAGATCTTTGGTATTTCTTGCATCCCTAATTCCTAGCTGTGATAGCATTGACCTCTCGATAATATTTGAATAACAGCTCCATGCCATATGGAGACTGCATGCACAATCAGGTTTATACCCTTCTTCATCAGCTGTCCACTCCTCAAGATAAAAAAAATCACGCCAAAACACCATATCATTTACATAGAAATAATTTATAACTGTTTTGCTCTTGGAAAAGTTATATATACAGTGATTATACATGTAATTATAAGCAAATCTTAATCAAAGAAACAGACCATAAGGGACAGGCTGGAAATCAGTCCCTCAACATATGTTGAGGTCAGAGTGGCTGTTTGTACAAATTAGATAGATATATACCCTACTGAGCTTTGCAGGGGAGAGAAGTCATATAAAATATTGAGCTGAGAGCATTTTGTTATAAAAAGATTTCTCATTAAGTTTGCATTCCAGGGACAGAGCACAGTGGCCAGACTAGGAGTTTACACATGTCCCTGGACACTTGTGCAATGATAGGGTCTGAAATTAACAAGGCTGATGATGACAATATATCAATGGGTTTAAACGTTGTATATCTGGACTGGGAGATATTATACAAAGTAGCTGCACTGGAACCGTGGTTGCATAGCTAGGCAAATATGGGTGACATGCAGACACAATGGAGGCTTTCTTATATTCATCTTCTTTTCCTAAGGTATATGGGGACATGCAAGATTGCATTTAATTTATTCTGCAGGGTTATTTTATTTTAGTCTTTTTTATTTCTCTCTCTCACTCCCTCTCTCTCTCCATTACTCATGTAGGAGTGGGATAGAATGAGAGTGGGGGAGAGAGGGAGATAAATATGGAGAAAGAAAAACAGAGACAGAGGTGATCTCAGGTGAACCAGATACAATCGTCCAAAAAGTTGACCTCAGTGAAAGTACACAAGGATAGTCTGGCTGGGTAACTCGGTTTGAAATACATACTGTCAATGTATTAAGGGTAAGGTGCAGGGGCAACTGCCAACTTGTGCTGGTACCGGTCGCAGATTCAAACACTTCTGAAACACACTCACACATAAGGAAGATCCCGATGAAAAATGTTGGCTCGCTGAGTCTTTTGGCCCAGCACTTACCCAAGGCACTTAGTACAGCTAATGCTATACTGATTAACATAAATAATGATTAGCATTATTTCATGTCCGTTTGCACCATTATGTTGCCAACACTTACTATTATGCCGCAAATTGAAATAACTTGTCGACTTGATGTGATTTAAGCTAAGGCGTGTGAGGGATGTGTGGTAGATTGATCAAAGCGATTACACTACATGCCATCATATTTCATCTCTTTCATCGGCAACCCCACCATGAGTATTTGATCAAAACTGCTATTATAGACAATTTCAGATGTTGAACTGTCTAAAAGACTGAAGAATTTTGAGTGACACTGCACTCTCCGAGCCATTGTCTGTTAATGACTTCAAAAGGACCCCCACGAGTTGCAATGGTGCCGTAATGTCAGGGATTTTGAGTTTTACGTGGCTTGACAAGTCCTGTGTTCCCGTGGGGTTGTGAATGAAAAAAAAAGAAAGACCGAGCAGCGAGAGACAGAGCAAGACTACAAGGAAAATGAAGACAGAGAGTCAGAGACCAATGAACAAAACAATCTTTTCAAAATGAGTCCTTTTTGTGGGACCGCGTGCTAAAAAAAAATTGACACGTGGACATGTATACCATTTCTTTCATTTCGCTTTCATTTTTTACGCGCCACGTGACTAGATCCCATGGAGCTCAAGAGTTTCAAAGATGCAGAGAATCTTCGGTTCCATTTCCAAGTCAAGTTGCCTCGTGTCTGAGTTGATCAAACTGACAGACTTCCCGTGCCCCCAGAGATGCCAAGCATGCCAGAGCCCTCCTCTTTCCCTCTCGTCTCCAACCAGGCATTCCTGTTGACAAACCCGATGTGGCAACTTGGGTGCAAGCATTTTCATCATTGCCGCCTCCACCCTTACACCCCCCCCCCCCCCCTCCCCCGATTCCCTCCCCAT
>JAOPUD010000145.1:13227128-13244588 GCA_027122715.1 Trisopterus minutus | reverse complement strand
ACACACACACACACACACACACACACACACACACACACACACACACACACACACACACACACACACACACGTCAGGAATGAAACACTCAGAATTGTCACTTGCTGGTTGAGGTTTAATTAGGTGTTTACTTACTAAAATGCTATTACATTTTCAGTGTATAAACAAATGAATGAGCATAACTTTTTAAGCTTTTCAAATCGTACTTCTTACCTTCCAGATATACTGTATATTGGCATACCCATGTTATATAATGGATTACAAAGGCACACAAGATTGTGTTGTGAGAAACGCTGTCTAGCGTTGTGTCTCTTGTGGCTTAGTCAAAAGTGTTTCCATGCCACATCACACTGTTGAGGTTCAGAAACTAAACAGCGTAGCAAATGAGGGACAGGATGTTTGTACGATGCACAATTTACACGGCTCTTCCTTTTTTTTCACGTGTCACAGTCGCACATGTGCGGACCATGTGTCCCGGGATGAGAGGCGTCCGCTGGTAACGGTGATTCAGCACTATGAGGACGACAGGAAGCAGGAAATCCTTGAGATACATTGTAAACAAAGAGCTAGCCGATGTGTCTGGATGGACTGTTTGGTCTAGTTTGGTCCCGATATAAAGTCTACATCATCTTGTTTGTGCCAAAGCTGGAGATTAATGAAAGAATATATAGAGTTAACAGTTTAAAATAAGGTATTTTTTCTTATTTATGCTGTATGAGACAGACAAGAAAATAAAAGTCTGTTGAACGGTTGTTTTATTCATTTTCAAAGGATACAGAAATGCTGTATCCCTTGACAAAGACTTGTGTTTCCCAAGTGCTTTTCTTACATAAGCGCATGAATTGGGAGAGATTCCATCATCACATGACAAGCAAAAGGGTATTCTTCCTCCAACTCTGGAAATGAGGAGGAGGAGAGTGACTGGGAGTCGTTTGTTCCTTAAAGGTACAAGCAGTAACATAGATCCACTTCAACCTGTCTAGACCACCTTTATAAGACTATATTAACTCTGGACACTGTTGACAACACTGAATTGCTGAAAGGAAGTTTACTAAAACCAGTGCAGCTCCACTCCATCTGCACACGATAATGAATGCAATAGCAAATTGCTTTAATTTAGTACTTCTTTGAGTACGGATTGAGTACAGTAAACATGGTTGTCAAATGGGGATTTTCCCTACATGCCACCATGAAATTTGGTTAATATTTTTGGGAGTGATCTTAACTTGATGATAATGATGATGTCATGTTCCTGCTCTCTATATAATAGAGAGCAGGAAGAGAGCCTGCAAACATGCAAACACATAGCTGGCTATGTTTGGTTATTTTATCAGCATGCCTCAAATCTTGAGGCATTCCTCCTATTTTTTGTTCCACGCTAAGCCCTTCATCACATGTTCTCCTGTATTGCCAGAGGGTCGACAACAACTCTCATGCTCTTCTGTGTAGAACATTTTAAGGTGATACTCAATGTGCAGCTCCTTTTTTTTTTACATATTGATGACATTAGAGATGACTTCTCCAGTGGTTTTTCTTTCGTAGGAAGGTTGGTTGTTCGGAAGATGTTGTGATTTCCGTTACTACTTGAAATTACTAAATGATGTGTGTGTATGCTCTCAATTGAATGTTATAGATCTTCTGTCCAGGGGTCTTCCCTGACCAGCTCTCAAATAGCACCATTCACATTCAGATTTCTATTCTGTTCACTTTATGGATTATCAGTCAACCCCAACAGCTGTTATCCCTGTCCCCATCGGCTACAGTCCGTCTCCTCCAGATTGCGTTGTCAGCAGAGCGCTGACGAGTCTGTCCGGTGTGTGTGTGTGTGTGTGTGTGTGTGTGTGTGTGTGTTCAGGTGGGCGGCACCAAGATGGGCGCAGTGCGCTACATCGGCGAGACAGACTTTGCCAAGGGGGAGTGGTGCGGCGTGGAGCTGGACGAGCCCCTGGGGAAGAACGACGGTGCAGTGGCCGGGACCAGGTATACGTGGATGACACGTAGCGATGTGCAACACAAGAATGGATGAACCAGTCCAATGAGTGCTATCGCTTGCTGATAGCTCGCTGATATGTATCATGTGGCATTCATCATGAGATCCAAAGAACTGTCTCCACCTTTATTCGTTTCTCGTGTCTGTAAATACTCTTTTCGACGTCTTTAATCCACTTAACATAAAAAAAAGAGAGATCCTCATCTCATGATTTAAATCGATGAAGCATCCACTGCTGACAGTGTTAGTATGTTGTGCGCTGAATCACTAGAAGACACTCATTTCCTTAGTTGTTAAACAACTGCCTTAGCAGCATTTAATTTCAGTAGAAGCAGCAAACGGCAATACCTAATCTAAAACGGACACCGAACATAAGTCATGCATGTTCATGATGACTTCATTATTAATTGCTGACAATTCAACTTTCATCCTAGTGTCCAGAAAAAAAGACTGATACAGCTCGTGTCGATAAAGGATTTATACATGGCAGATGGCAGGCAAACCATTTGCATTAACAAGCTAAACAAACAAAACAAAAAAAAAAGACCCATACCTTTTGTTGTTCTGAAGAAAACTCAGACCTCACTTCCTGTCCATCTACATTCCATCTCGCACAGGTACTTCCAGTGCCTTCCCAAGTTCGGGCTGTTCGCCCCCGTCCACAAGGTGATCCGCATCGGCTTCCCCTCCACCAGTCCGGCCAAGGCCAAGAAGAGCAAGCGCATGGCCATGGGGGTGTCCTCCCTGGCCCACAGCCCCAGCAGCTCCTCCATCAGCTCCGTCAGCTCCGTGGCCAGCTCCGTAGGGGGGAGGCCCAGCCGTGCAGGGCTGGTAAGCATATTCAAGCATAGAACATTCTTTTTGGTTTTGCAAGAGCAAGCCTGTGTGATTAATATTACATGGACCGCATTTATTTTGCACTTTTCTTACCTGTGGCCACTTTTTAATTCCTCGTGCCTAACGTTCACCCGGTCACACACTGACAGCGAGGTCAATCATGCATGGCAACAGCACACTCGTTTAGGTTTAGGGTATTTAGGTCGAGGTGTCCTCAACGCTTTGCTTGCACTCACAAGTCTCTGAACGCTTAGCAGAACCAATCGATAAGAAGGGTGGCCATTCATATCAGAGCGGTGACATGCAGGAGTTGTGTGTGATTGTAAATACTTGTCATAGCAACGCGTCTTTCTCGTCCTGGGTCCAAGTTGTTTCACTGCGGAGGAGCATACGGATGACTGCATCATTTCAACTAAGGTGTAATTTCTGTCAAACGGAATGGCGGGTAAATCTTTTAGCCGCCCTTCAAACAACTATCTTGCATTTACAAATTCTCAGACATTTGGTAAGCGCCGAGCCGAGCCACGGTCTGCCCACATCCAATAATCTGTGCTCATGAGAAAGTGGAGAATGTTAACAGGTTCGGGCTGACTTTAAACTAACCCACGCCCATTGTTAAAACCATGTTGCCACAGGAAGCCAGGTGTGAGGATATATAAGGTCCGGGCTGATTTGCAGCCTTTTATTATACGCCAAGGCTGGGTAAATCACAGTCCTATCTTTAATGCAGTTTGGATCTATTGCAATGAGAGTACTACAGTGTACACTTACAGATTGAACTGATTCACTTACCTCTCAATATGGCTTTTTCAAATTGGGTCTTTGTTTAAGAGTTGTTCTACCAGATAGACCTCGGTAGAGGTAGCTATGCGTCAGACAATTATGGAGCAATATGACATCTGTTTTGCTGCCAGAACAGAACAGTGTCCAATACCTGTATCCATATAATAATGTCTTAGCTCTAGTGTAGTCCTCTGTGTGTATTCAGTGTGTTTAGTAGTGGCATTTAAGAAATACAAAGAGAAATACCAACCATAGATGTGCAATAATGCATTAAGAAATGCGGTCTATTGTTGACATGCGAAAACTGCAGTTAAAAACATTTACACATAACTAGGTAATTCTTAGTTCCCTTGTGTTTAGTAGTTGGTGGTCATTGTGTTAGAAATAAGGGAAGCACGACTCCCTTATTGATGCAGGGATCCTCAAGGTTGGTTTCAGAGCTGCGATGGCTTCATTTCTTTTTGAGGTTTCCAGGCCATACAGGCGTCAGAAAAGCCCAGTTCCCCGGTCCCTCGGTGCTAGAGAGCCCTGCTGTGTTTCCTGAACCCAGCCACTCGCTCTGTTCAAACATAGCCCAGGGGGGACGGAAGTAAAACCCACCATTTGCAAATCATCTGCCATTGAGCTACACCGATTCAAAAGGTCTGCTACTAGAGTACCCTCTAGTGGTCCAGAACTGAAAAACATCTTCCTTCAACCCATCCTTTCTCTACCGTGTACAGCCCTCCCGGTCCACTTCTCATTACAACACATGTATTTCCGCTCACTTTTTCCCTCTCTTCTCCGTCCCCCTGGCCCTCCTCCCCCCACCACCACCCCCACCACCAACCGACCGCTCTCCTTCAACTGGGTGTGCACTCTTCTCCTGCGGCTAACGCAGACAATGCTACGCTGCTGTATTGTAGATGAATAACAGCACCATTATCCCTTTCACGGTTCTCCATCCAGATAAGGCTGAATAGCTAATAATGTCCAGGCTCTCCTGAGGGATTGAGCTTATCATAATATATTATCAGTGTGTTTGGTAGTTTGGTAGTGGCATTTAATAACTGCAATGAGGAATGCAAATGCAAAGATGTGTGCAGTAATGCAATTGGAAATACAGTCTTATTGTAGTTGTTGTTGACATGTTTAAACTGCTTTATATGACAACTTAACAGACAACATTTACTTTTACTAGGTAATACTTAGTGCACTTGTGTATAATAGTTGGTGGTTATTGTGTTAGAAATAAGGCAAGCATGGCTCCCTTAGCTTGTACCATGCAGGGATCCTCAAGGTTGGTTTCAGAGCTGCGATGGCTTCATTTCTTTTTGAGGTTTCCAGGCCATACAGGCGTCAGAAAAGCCCAGTTCCCCGGTCCCTCGGTGCTACTAGGCTAGAGAGCCCTGCTGTGTTTCCTGAACCCAGCCGCTCTATTCAAACATAGCCCAGGGGGGACGGAAGTAAAACCCACCAGTTGCAAATCATCTGCAATTGAGCTACACCGATTCAAAAGGTCTTCTACTAGAGTACCCTCTAGTGGTCAAGAACTGAACACTGTCTGGTCTCATCCAACCCATGCTACCTTGTACAGCACTCCCATGCGTCCTTTTATTACAAAACACGCCCAAGTCACTTTCTTTTTGTCCTAATATTGCCTTTCCCCTCTCTTCTCCGCCCCTCTGGCCCTCCTCCACCCTCCACCACCAACCGACTACCCTCTTTCCACCCGGCGCTTCCTCGCTGACTAGCGCAGACTATACAATGCTGCTTCATGGGAGATGAATAAAATAATCAATTAATTTGTAACATATTCCTTCCAAGTATAGCTGAATTAATAATACCATCCCGGCTCTCCTGATCGATTGATCTTGTTATATACGGTTCCCAGACGATATACTTTGTGCCACCATCACCACCGCCACCGCCACCACCCGCCGCTCTCATTTAAACCCGCCGCACCCTCTTCTCCTCCCGCCAGCTGACGGAGACGTCGTCCCGCTACGCCCGCAAGATCTCGGGCACGACGGCGCTGCAGGAGGCCCTGAAGGAGAAGCAGCAGCACATCGAGCAGCTCCTGGCCGAGCGGGACCTGGAGCGGGGCGAGGTGGCCAAGGCCACCAGCCATATCTGCCAGGTGGAGAAGGAGATGGGAATCCTCAAGAACCAGCACGTGCAGGTGAGCCCCCTTCCGTGGCGCGTGTGTGTTGTTTACTATGACGTAGCGATATAACGTAGGTCTGAATGTATTGAACGAGAGCCGAGTCATCACGTTTTACTTTGGGGGGGGGGGGGGGGGTACAGGGGGTTGGTTTGTTATGACTTATTAACATCACACTTGATGGTAAAATAAGGGACCCATAAGCTGTGTATGGATTAAAATTATTCCTTGGCTGTAGTTTGGTTTTATTTAGTTTTATTTTGCTTGCGGAGGCTGAGGCCTTCTATGGGTGAGAATAGAGGATGCCATTTGATGTTGAAAAAGAGGGAGATATTGAAAAGTCAACTAGCGGCCATCATAATAGATCGGGGCAGGTTCCGCACTCAGTTCTCACTGATGTTATGCGCCGAGATGGCCGCTAGGTGAATGAGGCCCACCGAGGATCGCATCATGGCCAAGTTTTGATTCATTTAAAGCCAGCCGCTCCAGTGCCTGGAGAGCAACAGCAGGCGAGTGAAGGCTAGACTGGAGCTAATGAGCTGATTAGCGGTCCACTTGCCTAAAGGTTTATTATTCTCTCAGAGCTTTGAGCGGCTTTGAGAACGTGAAAGTCTTCAAACGAACACGTCCTTGCACTAACGAAGACGTGTTTTTGTTGATGTTGTCTTAAACACAGTATGTCACGGAGAATGAGAACACCATGCAGCAGGTGAAAACCCTGCTAGCCAGCACGCAAAAAGACAAAGTGGAACTGGCCAATCAGCTTGAAGAAGAGAAAAGGTATGCAAGTCACATCACCATGGCAACTTCTAGACCACATATGTTGTTGGCACAGTTACTAGTGTAATGTTTACACTATTTTGTGTTTAGGTCACCTGTCGGACGATTTAAATATATCTAGTGTACACATGTAAGACGATGAGGTGCACATCATGCTTCGTGCTAACTAAAATATGTTATTGTGTTTCAATAATTACAATATTCCATACGAAGGTTGCATTGACAGTGTCATGACAATGAAGAGGCCAGGAGGTAGACAGGAAGTGGGAAGCTGTTCTGTTACCTCAGCGTGATTTCCTGTCCTCACAGGAAGGTGGAGGACCTCCAGTTCCGAGTGGAGGAGGAGTCCATTACCAAAGGAGATCTGGAGGTATTCTATCAGCACACACAAACACCAGACCCCCGTTGGATCACCCCGGGTGGATTCATGAGAGACAACAAAATATTGATGGGCAGATATGGTCTGACTGATTAAAAAAATAACTGAAGAATCAAATGCTAGATAGATATTTGTTCCACCATGTGAAACAATGGGTGCGTTCTCATCCAGTCTGCCACAAGTTTATCTGAAATTCATTGGCCAACATTTGCTCCGGCTGCATCTCATTGGATATTTTATGTCCAACTTTTTTGTAGACAAGCACAAGTGAGGCTTTGTATGCTCTTTGTGTGTGCCGTATTGTACCTTGTGTTGTATTTGCGTACTGTTTCTGAAATACAAGCAATGTTGACTTATGGAGGAGGATGAAACAGATAATTGGCGGAGCACCCTAATAGGATGAGGCATGCTATAATTATGATTCAAATTCTATCTGACGGAAAAGGCAGACTCAGGTTCCTATTGGTTGATCATCGTGCCATGGAGCCATGGCCGAGTGTTATAGTCGTTTTGTCTGACAATATCGATGACATGGGTAAGTACAAGCTTAACAAGCAAGACTGTTTCATCTTGATTGAGGGGGATTCTGACCTAAATCCCCAATCCAAATCCCTGCCCCCGACCACCATCCTCTACCCACTCACTCTAGTGATCATTGGGTCTTCACTGGCAGTTCAAAGCCCTGAATGATCCAACATCAACAGCTACGCTGTAGCTGATAATTTAACCCACTGGCAAGTTTTTTCTTTCAATTACCCTGTGGTCTCTATCATTTCTATTTCCAATCCCATGGGATGAAAGGTCTGACAAGAACACAGGAGAATCACGATAAAACCAATTTGGTGTGGACATGCTGCATGTTTTTCTGGAACTCACTTATTCCTTTAATCATGCAAAGCATTCTACGTTTGTTTTGAGTAGAGGTAACGCACAACCACATACTCAAGTATATATTCCTATTTTTACCAGATGAAAACATTGCATGTGAATTTCATTCCCTTCTGAACTTTTTTCCACATGGGATATCTCCTCGATCTGTATTCTGGGTTTCTTGCCCTGCGTTTTTTTTTTTTGTCCTCTTTCCTCTCTTACTTCCTCCACCTTTCCCTTTCTCTATTTCTATCCCCCTCTCTCTGTAGACTCAGACCAAACTGGAGCACGCACGCATACGTCAGCTGGAGCAGAGTTTGATGCTTGAGAAATCAAGAGCAGGGGCGCTCCAGAAAGATTTAGAAACCAACAGGGTAAAACCCCGAGAAGCCCGGTGCCTGTAGCCTCGTTCGACCAGAACATCCTGTTGTTTGGTTGCTTTTTTTGTCGTGCCGTTTCGCACCCATTTTTCGGTTGCATTCGTGGCTACATCAGTTCCAAGTGATCATGCACTGCTCTCTTTTTATTTATCGTTGTACTTTTACACATTTCATTTGCCCGATTATTATTGTCTCATTCTCCAAATGAATTCTCCAGCATGGAGAAGGATGTCTGTGTAGACATTGTACAGGATGAAACAACAATATTAATCGTGTCATTTTCAAGATTTGAGTTAAAAATCGCTCTTATAAATTTATATCGGTCCATACTTGGTTGGCACACGTGGACTTGTTTGACTCTCCCTTCCTCTGACATTCAAAATCATTCCTCTGTTGAACTCTGCAGACATACAAACCTCAGTTAAAGGATCTAATTCACAGGTAAAAAATATGTAAAGTTGAGATTTCAAATACGGTTTAAACGACTGTGCCTTGACAAATCAACCATGGCGCACACAAAGGTTGAGAGATCTCGGAATAATCAACACTTCTACCCAAATCCATACAAAACAAAAAGGTCTGCTTTTGCCAACAGGGAAGGCCCAACCATGATGCAGCGGTCTTGAGGTTGGGTAAGAGAACCAAGGTGAAAAAAAAGACTTACGCCGTGGCACTGATTCTCTGCTGACTTATCTCATGTCTTGACTTCAAACTGCCCTGTGACGTCGCCAAGGATGTCACACCTTTCGTAGACCTTTCATCTTTTTCTCTCTATCACGTGTTGGTCCGCAATCTGATATTGCCAGACTCGATCAACCGCAACACTGCAATTTAGTACACTTTGTGTCCTGGTGGTTGAAATTAACATCTACACCCCTTTCTCCTCTCTTTTTCCCTTTCTCTGACATTTGAGCGATAGGTATACACTTTAGGTTGTTTGGTAGTGCCTGTCCATAGGTAGATGGCAGCATTACGCCACAAGATTCAATCTTTGCTTGTTTGAGTCTTTCTCCTTTGATTTATTTCCTTTTTGCTTGGCAGTTACTAGGCAATACGAATGGCTTTTGCTATCCTCTTAGGCTCTACAAATCTTGGCGACAGTGGCACATTGGTTTTGGCTTTTTGGCTTTGTATTTGTTAAATTCATAATAGATTCAAAAAATATTTTTTCTTGGAATTTGAGATATTTGTATGAATAAAAATATATTTGCCTCATACATATTTATTTTTAATATATATTGAAGTACAGCGAGAGCTAAACCAGAAAACAATCTGCCACTGTTTGTTACTGATGATGACTCTCTTGGACTGTGGGATTGTCATGTTGTCCTTAAAGTATCAATGTTACTGCTCTTAGGGTGGCAGGCTTTGTGCTCATGATACCTTAAATTATGTCGGCGTGCTGTTGCTTTTGATCGTGTCACCCTAGCTAGTGTGGCAACCATTCAACATACCGCCATTGAACAGGAGGCAGGCGTCATCCCTGGCCCCCTCTTCTTCCCTGATACCAGAGATACTTCTCGTCATGACGGCTCCCCCTTGTCTCTCCATCCAGCAAACAACGGTGGAGGAGAAGAGCCGCATCGTGCAGCTGGAGGAGGAGCTGACACTGAGGCAGGCCGAGGTGGCTCAGCTCCAGGCTCAGCAGCTCACCACCGGCGAAGACGGCCAGGGCGGTCAAGAGGACTCCCAAGCGGTGACGGGCGCTCAGCCGGAGGCCGTCCTCCGGGAACAGCTGCTGTCTGCGGGCCGCGAGCGCCTCAAGGAGAGCAGTGAGCTCAAGCAGAAGCACGAGGAGGCTCTGGCCGCCGGCCGGCAGGAGATGGAGACAATGAGGGCGTTGGTGGAGCGGCAGAACCAGGAGATCGGCCTGCTGAAGCAGAAGGTCCAACAGGCCACCAGGGAGAACATGGAGATGATGGACAGCTGGAAGGTAACTTTTTTTTTTTTTTTTACGTGAGGCATTCATGAAATTGTAATAACTACCCCGATGTAAAAGCAGGGCGGTGTTTTGTGTGTGCGCTGAAATCGATTCAAATCCTCATGAAACTGACTACTCCCACGGCGTTTGACAGGTGAAGCTAGAGACCATGGTCAGTGACCACCAGCGCTCCTACGAGGAGCTGAAAGCCACGTTGACCGGCGACCGGGGCACCGCGGCCGGCCAAGAGCAGGACCCGCAGGAGCTGAGGGCCTCCCTGGAGAGCCTGAAGATGGAGCACATGCTGGAGGTGGAGAACCTGAAGGCCAAGCACAAGATCCAGGCGGCCATCCTCACCAAGGAGCACGAGACCCTCAGCGTGAGGCTGCAGGAGGCCCGGGAGCAGCTGGCCCAGGGCGGGGCGGCCGACACCCGGGGCTTGAAGGAGGCGGAGGAGCTCAGCACCGCCACAGAGAAGCTGCAGAGGGCAGAAGAGCGGCTGGCGGCGATGGAGGAGCTCCGGGCGGAGCAGGAGAGGAGCGGGCAGGATCTGAGAGGGAGGCTGGAACTGTCTGAGAAGAAGATGAGCGATTACCAAGCCCTGCAGAAGGCTCAGACGGAGAGCCGGGAGGAAATCCAGAAGCTGGAGGAGAAGCTCAGGGTGATGGCCAACAGACTCCAGGCCATCCAGGCGGACCGCTTCATGTCCCACGATGCCAACGTGGGTGCAAGGGGGCTCGTCGTGTCTAGATGTTGGTGCTCACATGCTCTCTCAGCTATGGGAAGAGAACGTACCCATGTCTGTGCCATTATATAGATAGATGCATTTGCCGCCCGCAAAAGTGGTCTTCAATTTCTTAATTTCATCTACCATTATGTCATCCATTGTTTAGGTTATAGAGGACAACGCACTCTCTGATGAAAAGACACGGAAACTGAATATTGAAGGTACTTTGTGTTTACATTGTTTGAGCACATGGGTCGTATTATTTTACTGTACTGTACTATTTATGTAAAAAGACAGATGGCAAAAATATGTTTCTATTTTTTCCAGAAACAATGGAGAAGCTGGTGAAAAGGGAAAAAGAGGTCTCCACTCTTAGTACGCACGTGGATGCACTGAAATCACAGATCTCTGGTAAACTGACTCCACGTGAATGTTTATTGTAACAATAATAATAATCACTAAATGTTCACGTTGTCTAGGCTATCATGACTATTATGACTTATTAGTTTGGGAGTTTATTTCACAATGATTCTGAAATGTTTAGGGTGTGAAATGTTAGATTAGATAATTTGATTATTATCTTTCCATCTTGAGTGTTGGTTGTAATGTTTAACATCAACATGCAAAACCATGTAAAACAGTGACCATAAACAATGACGAGCTGTTATGGTGTGCCCTTCACATCAGCTCTGGAGGGCAAGGTGCGCTTGGGGGAGAAGAGAGCCGACGCCCTTGCCAGGGAGAAGCTGCGCCTGGAGGCGGACCTTGAGTCCATGACCAAGAAGTCCCATGATGCATCTGGGCAGCTGGTTTTCATCAGCCAGGAGCTACTGAAAAAAGAGAGGTGAGCAACTGCTGCTCAGGCCAACCCATATGTCCACCACTGGTTTATTTTGAGTTGATTGGATTGCACCTTTTAGTTTATGACTGTTGCCTAGATACATGCTCATTATTTAACACCTAAAGTAAATCAAATATTACAAAAAGGAAAACCCACTATGATGGGTGTGCGTCCATATACAGACAACACATCAAGAGCTACCATGTCCATTAATGTCTATTATTATATTAAAACTGTTAAATTTGAAGACGCCATGGCATGTGCCTATTTCTGGTCTTCGTCAATATTTAAATAATATTTAAGTATAAATTCAGTCTAAATAAATATAAATATTTATTGTGGTCCAAAGGAAACCCCGGACCCTGCTCACATTGCCCACTAGGGTACACGTAACCTTGGTTGGGAACCCCTTTATAAACCATGGTGTTCCTCTTTTATTCCCCACCAGGAGTCTGAACGAGCTGCGTGTGCTACTGCTGGACTCCCACCGCCACTCGCGGGACATGGAACGAGACCTGGAGCGGGACCTGGGCAGGGAGGTCCACAAGGCCGAGTGGAGGGTGAAGGAGCAGAAGCTCCAAGAGGACATCAAGACTCTGCGCGACAAGCTGCTCCTACTGGTGAAGAGGGTGTGGTTGTGTGGGTGGCGTTGGGGGGGGATGCTAGGATTGTTTCGATGGTCCAGAGGATTTGAACCAAATCCTTGAGTGAGACTTGAGGAACAGCATCTCGTGTCCAGTGAGATTCATCGATATGAGGGGGTTGTATGTGAAGCCCGGGATGCACTCGACTTGCTGGCTTTCCCTGTGGTTGCTCTTAAATCAGTCCATTCTCCTCTATAAAATCAACTAATTGGTTTGGGTTATACCTGCATTGCAACAGCACTAGCACTATATTAGAGAATGTGTCATGGGTTTGAGCATTAAGAAGTTTAAAACATTTTGAAGCACACTGTTGAGGCAGACCCGCATAAATGCGTTAACACAGAACTATAATTTTGAGAATTAGATAAATGATTAAAAAAAAGGTGTTTCCATTTCTTGTTACGTGACTGAAACAGTGGTGGGATTTATGCAAATCTATACATGCAACTACAGATATTGTGTTTGATACTCTTTAGTTGAACTGCAAAACAATTATCCACAACATAAACATAAGAAACCGCAACAAAACAACGCTGACTCCTTAAATGTGTCTCTCCCCCCCCCCTCCCCAGGGTCGGGAGCGTTCCTCCCCAGACCACCGGAGGTTCTCCATGCTGGACCCCTCCACCTTGGACTCTGAGGTGACGCGGCTGCGCCAGAGGCTGCTCAGCACAGAGGACGCCCTGAGGAACGCCATGGAGCACAACCAGCACGTGGACCAGCTGGTGCAGGCTATGGGCAGGCACCCCGACAAAAGCCCCGTAAGACATTGATGTGGCAGTAATACCAGTGGTGCCTCATATGACGTGACCCAAGATAAGCTAGGGTATTAACGACCAGCTCCAATAGTACACAGATCTGATGCTAAAAGAGGGAGCTATACAAAACCATTGGTATTTTTCCACTTTTGTTTTTAATGCAAATACTTAGTTGTATAACTCCTAGTAGCTCCTTGTTTTTGTTTATTGTCCGAAACTAAAATAGTGCTGGTATTTTATCAGCAGGGAAATTTTATTCTTTATACAAATTTTATGGAGTTGGGTTATAACTGCTCCAGTGTCCATTCTAACATATATGTTTTGTTTGCTTCAATTATTTCCAGGTTCATGGGGCAAATTCAGCTAATGGCATTCATCAGCAAGAGGCCGACCTCACCCAAGATGTTTGTATTTCTTTATTATTGTCCTTTATCATGGCTGTTAGTAATACATGATTACATTTATACAGAGTGGCTACCTCTTACATCACTCTTTCTTTCCCAGGAACATGCCAGGATGAGAGAAGCTTGAATTGGGTCACACAGAGGTACATTTCCAACATGAGAAAATAAAGACAATTTGACGTTCACCCTAATGCTATGAAGGACTCCTGAAGAACTTTTCTTCCGTTTGCAGTTAATACCAAAACAATGATCCTTCTAAACTGATTTTATTTGTTACCGGAAACACCTATTAGCCAATCGCAGACAGAGTCAGCTCAATGTACTATGAAATGTGGATGGCAAATGGACTTCAAAGTGACATGGTATTATCGTTTCAAAATAAAAAATTGGGATTGGATAGTTTGTGATGGACAGCTTGGATCCAGGTGTTTCCTAGGAAAACCAACCCCAAACTCCTGAATCTTGACTCTTGTATCCTGAGTTGGTGGACATTTGGTGGACAACGACTGAGAAGAACCCAAGGTGTCCGATGCACCCTGCCTCTTTAATTTATTGCTCATACTTTGCTACTATGCCTTGTAACAATGCTCTGTCAAGTCAGTGGTGTTTGGCCAGCGAGACCCCCCCCCACCCCCAACAAGTGGCTTAATCTGAGGACTGAAAATAAATGGATGTTAATTAAATTGAGAGCCCTGCTGTGTTTCCAATGTCCACTTGTGTCAATGGAATGACTAACAAGTCGTTTTGTAATGAAGCGTTCCATAAAAACTCAATCTACTACCATTATACCTCTTGCCTCCAGTGATGTTCTCCTTCTTTCCCTGTGTTCCTGTGCATATGACTCCTTCCATACCTCCTTGTGTGATTAAATGTGATGCTGAACATTGTGCACATCAAGGCCTTGCTTTTGCGGTAGAGATACAAAAGGGCTTAAAGTAGAAGGAAAACAATGGGAGTTCTTCACCTTGGCTATTATTTTCCAACATGCTACCAAAATCTTAATACTGTAAGTCTTCCAAATATTGTAAATTCCAAATCACCGCTAATAGGATCAACTAGGATGTAGGCGATGGACACTCGGAGGTCCTTCTGTGAGCCAGTGTTACATGGACACAAATTCTTATCAGTATTGGGGGGGTCAGGTAATGTTCTTGTTTTTCATGGAATACTTTATAAGATATTCTCCAATGGAAGATTTATACCCTTGATTATTGCTGCAACGGTTTCAGAGATTGAGTCATTAAATATTAACAATGTGGGCAAAGCGTTGTGGTGTTTTATTTCACTGAGTTTGTCAGTGCATTATTTTTCTCAAACTTTATTTTAAGTAAAGCCCAGTCCTATTTCAATTAAAAATATATAAATTAACATTTGTTTCATTAATAACGTTCCTTATTTTTTTGACATCAAATGAGGAGTAATATAGTGTCGGTAGTCAGTGTCCAGTGTAGCAAAATCGGGAAAAGTGACAATTAATCACAAACAATACAAATATATATATATATATTTTTTCTTTTTAACAAACCACTATAAAAGTAAAAGTTTTTCGATAATCACATTTGTTTACCAGGTCCTTTCACTCCACAACAGATGGGCTTTAGCTTGTTAGATGATTTTTATTAGGATTTATAGCGTCTACATTGAGCAAGGTGTAACAACGTATAATTAAGTAATGGTCGGTGTTCCAAACCCTAATTCATATACACAAACACAATTAAAGTTGTTCCCCTTTAAGTGTGTAAAGCACATTTGCCAGAGTTTTACATCTCACTTAACAGGAAAATACATAATTCTTCCCTCCCCAACTGTAACCTTTGGACTGTTTGTTGTTATTTCCCCCTTACTATATACAGAGGTACACGTATTCCCCCAGTCAGTACATGGCTTTCAGGAGACCTCTACTGGGAGGGTTTTGAAATGCAAATAAAGGTTTTCGTAATAATCAATTCATTGTGGGTCTTCGGCAAAGAAACGGAATAGGACAGAGGCAAGTAATATGAGATTGGATGTTGAATTATAGCTTCAAAAATGTTGGAACATGTAGGCCTACTTGATGACATTATAAATATCCTTACTATGCATGACAAAAATGGGTTAATTAAGTTGAAGTGATATTGTGTAGGTAGATCTATGTTAATTCAACGTTAGTATAATCTGAAGTTCATAATTAGCCATTCAGTAAAATACATTTTAGCAATCAAGTGATACATTCAGGGAATGCGGGAATGGGATCAGGATCTAAAGAATATTGTTCCACCACTACAATATTTTTTTAGTAAATAGAAATAAGTAATTTATTACACATTTATGACCAGCAATCAGAGTCAAAGGCTTTTCTGCTTCTCACAAATCATCAGTGACCATAGTGTCAGACGATTAGACGAACACTGTATCGCCCTCACCTATATTAGAGTTAAACAGTTTAATATATATTCATGATTTCATTTTTGTATGTATTTTTGTATGCATCTATACATATACTTTCAAAGATCTAATCTTTAAAGGCTTGCTTTTTACTTTTTTCGAGTACCTTACATAAAGATACTGATTAGTATTTTGCATGGTTTTATAAAAATATGAGAGACAGAAAAAGAAAGAAAGTGAGAGAAAGAAAGAGAGAGAGAGAGGGAGAGAGAGAGAGAAAGAGAGAGAGAGAGAGAGAGAGAGAGCGCGTGCGTGTGTTATTTTGAGACTTGCGTGCCAAGTATTTACACTCTATTAGTTGACAAAATACTTCACTATTTCACACTTTAGTTTGATACCTCAATAGGTCCTCATGTTTATACCCCACTATTTTTGTTTATAACAAAAACGATGCGACGCGGTCGCAGTGCGTGCTAAAGGTAAACGCCACACAATCATAATAAACATGTTTTTTTTTAATATATATAAAGGTCAAGTTAAATGTGAGCTTTGTTAATTACATCAGGTCTTCAACCCATTCCAGGTAAATTCCCCCCATTGTTTTTCCCTTCCAGAGGTTCCCTAATCCTATATGTAAATCGCAGCCAATAGATGATGTTGTTGAGTTGGGCTGGGATTAGCAAAAGCGAATGAGTTTCAATTTTACTGGATTACAGAACAAAGAAAGGGGAAAGGATAGACTGCTGCTGTTTCAAAAAAAGAAACTGAAATTTACAAATAAACAAACTGGCCTGTGACCGAGTGTGTTGTTGTGATGCCTCAGATTACGGTGTTTGAGCGGACGGCGGCGGTACATTGTAGATGGGAATAGTGAGCGTTTCTGATGGATTAAAACGGGGAATAAACCTATTCCGGGATTGACAGTAGCGACGGAGATATTGAATCGTTAATTGAGGTAAGGTTTTTAAGAATTCATTATGTCAACCAACATGCCAATAGTATGTCTTTGTGGAGCACGTGACTTTTCACGGTTGTTCATTTTGAAATTACAGATTATAACCCAATTCGACAGCGGGGAGGAGATGAAAGCGGAGTGCTAACGTCTGCTAGCATGGTGGCTAACGCAAAGAGGGGGCTAACCAGTTAAGATGGCTAGTTAGATAAACGTTCTGAGGAGCCCGTTAATTAGCCTCCGTGATTAAACACGCATACTAATTATCGGTATGACAATGTTCATGACTTTTGCCACCGCGCACTGTCCGTTTGACCCCTCGCCAGTGGACCGACCGGCAATACTATGTTTTGTTTGGAATTCATTTGTCTGTCATGGAAGCTAGCTTTAGCTCGTTTAGCTTTGCGGTACAGCTCCGAGAGGTAGCGTTATTATCCATGCATGGCTGAACCGCTGGTACAACAAAGCTGGCCGTCGCTGTCATGGTGCTTGCTCTTCTTCTAACTGCGAGCTATCTGGTAGGAGAAAATAACAAATAAGCCACGACAATACTGTAAACCTCCCCTCTTTGGAAATACACAGAGCCCCATAGTAAATATAACTATCTCAGCCAATCTAGTAAGCAACACACACACACACACACACACACGCACACACACACACACACACACACACACACACACACACGC
>JAOPUD010000145.1:13216186-13227028 GCA_027122715.1 Trisopterus minutus | reverse complement strand
TGTGTGTGTGTGTGTGTGTGTGTGTGTGTGTGTGTGTGTGTGTGTGTGTGTGTGTGTGTGCGTGCGTGTGTGCGTGTGCGTGTGCGTGTGCGTGCGTGCGTGCGTGTGCGTGTGTGTACCTCCTCTGCTGTTGGCCATCATTGTGAGTTGGCAGCCCACGTTGACCATCTCCTGGAGCAGAGCGGGGCTCTTTCGCACCACAAACCGCTGGTCTGTGAAAGGACGAGTGCCACACAATACAAACACTGTCAGCGCCTCAGGGCCAGACTGGTGTACAGGGTCTCAGAGCAAGTCAAAACTGTGATCCGTTTAACACATGAATGGAGTAGCCAAGGATAAAGACAATATACACCAAACTCAAACGAGTGTAACCGCTCATGGTAGCAAAAAACAACAACAATTAAAACAGACCATTGCTGCTGTTTTGTTTCAGGTTGCTGCTCCCCAAACAATCCCATTGCAATAACAATATACTAGTTAAAAAAAGACTAGAATATTAATAGAAATCATGAGACACACTTGCATCACTGCCTTGGGAGCAGCTCGCTAGATCACACATCATCATGCGACGCTATCACACTTCCAACAAATCCAATGTAAGAGAGCTACTGCGATATCCGAGTTAAAATGGGAACCAACACCCCTGAACACTGCCTTTAAAAAAATGCAGGTGAGCAGGTGTGTTAAGAAGACATCGTCGTCTACTCGACTGGTTGGTTGGATCCACTCGACTGGTTGGTTGGATCTCCTGTATAACAGGTTGTGTTGATTCAGGGATTCGGGGTACCCACCCTCTTCCAGGTCCTCTGAGATGTCCATGCGGGACAGGTGTGCCAGGACCAGGACCCTGGCCTTCAGGCTGTAGGGGTAGCAGAACGGGGGCTCCTTCTTCTTCACGTTGATGTTCCCCAGGTCCCGGATCAGCTGTCACACAAACCACCCACGGATTCAGCTATTTTGCTTTTTTTTTGGTCCCACAAAATGAAAAATGAGCCCGGTTTGGTCAAAATGTGGTGACCGATGAAATACCTCAATACCACTTTATACACCCAAAATGATTCCACGTTGTTGAATCGTGTTTTTGGGCGCATATATTTGTGCCCAAAAATATATTTGTGCTTGAGGCTGTATAACTTAGTTATGACACATGCCTGCGAGTGGTGTTAAACCGACAGCATTTCATCTGATTACATGGCTCTATTGTCAACTGTGACATAGTACGGCGATGGACCGATAGCTATGTTTTTTGACCGAAGAAAAAGTGCTAAAGAGCTACATCCTGCTCCAACCAAAAAGAATTCTGTTGAACGGGGCCTTTAAAAAACACCTTGAGATTCTAACCATTTCTCATGCCGTGTAACGCCTGGGGACAGCGCCTACCTGGGGCACCTCGATGTTGTCCGTCGGGCGTATGGTGGCTTCTTTATTGCTGCGAGGGTCGAACTCAAACGCTGCCGTCAACACCATGGCTAACCCTACAGGGAGCAGAGGACACCCAGGGGTCAAAACACACACACTTTTTGAGAAGATTCAGGGGGGGAAAAAAAAACATGCATAGGAGATGGACGTCTGTGGGGATTTGAAAGTATACAGAATCATAGCATATAAGAATCACGATTCTTACGCCGATCGATTTACTGTCCCCACCCCTATTTTGAAAGGGGACAGGACTTTCATGTATACGAGTGATGTAGAGCATTCAACTCATTGTCACGGCTCATCCGCCCCAATTTCACTCGTGGTCATAACGTCCACCATAACCGTGAGTCGATCACCTTGAATAACCTCATATGAAGGCCATGGATTGTTGCATGATTGCGCAAGTTTCGCTGGGAGATTAACCACCACAGAAAGAGACACAGTCGTTTGTGAGAGGCGAGGCCAAGAGGCGAGACTCACGTTTCATGTTCATGTTGGGGGTCTTGTACATAAAGTGCATGAAGAGCTGCGTAGTGTTGATGAGGATCTGGTCACCGCTGTAACGGATGGAACGGTACCACCAAGTGCCCTGGAGAGAGAGAGAGAGAGAGAGAGAGAGAGAGAAGGAGGGGGAGTCAGAAACACGCAGCACCTCACCTGACCCGAGAACACACCAGAACAAGACCGAAACAATACTTAATGTTTTATAAACACTCACCACGACAACGGGAAGGATGACCATGAAGGCTAGTCCGTAAACCAAGAGCACCTAGGATCAAACAGTGGAATATTAATGATACGAGAGAAAACTGTTTTAATAATATATTAATATATTTATAGAGTCTTCTTTTAGGACACAATTCAAATATTTAACTAGGGGAGACCACTATTATGAAGCTATAGATGTATATGAATATCAACATAGAATTACCAGCATCGAGTTCTTTTGGTCCACAATCCATGCAGGCAGGGCGATGCCGAAATTGGTGGCTGGAATCGAATACAGATAAATAATCAACTGAAATACAGGACCAATTAAAATAATTGAATATAAAAAGGGCAACTTTTTCACTTTGCAGCCCGGAAATAAGAGGCTAATTTCATATAGTTAGATAATGAGGCCTGGGCTCTGAGGTCTTTTCTGTTCCAGCTGCTGAACTGCCTGCTGTCAAACCGTGTTAATAAAAACCCTGAGCTAATGAAATTGATTAATGTTTTACTCTGAAAATAACCAACATAGATTAGGTGACTTTATTCAATGCCACTGCTTCCTACTGTGAGCATAATTACATAATAACTATTTATACGTTTTTCATAGCGGGGAAATTAATGTAACAATTAAGCCAACGCATCAGGCTAATTTAAGACAACACAAAAAGCATTGTTGGTCAAATATTGACGTCACCCTTAGTCGATATGTAAGCATACATGTGTGCATAATCTTCAATGGTGCCATGAATCATTTTTTACCCTTTGCTTCTGTAAGCAGCAATTGTAATGGTTTCCCTTGGTTATTGTTATGCATGTTTTAACCTCACAAGCATTAGGCTATCGGCAACCGCAGCATTTTGAATAGACAAGAGTCTTAATATTAAGGAAACCCAGGTGCCAAAGCCTCATTCTAGGTTTTTATCACTTGTTTAAACATCTGGAAGCTTTTCTTTTCAGGGGATTTCTTCATAAATAATTGGTAGCAACAAATCTCTTTTATTATGGTACACATTGAATCCTGTCGGGGAAAAGTCTGCCAGGCTTTATTGCCTTCCTTTCAGGGTGGATTTATTTTTCTCCAAACCTAAAGCAGGATTTGCAGATCATTGAACATCATGCTTTATGACTGGTGATACAAAAATCGTTGAGTTAGATAAATGGTATTTGTTCTTTAATTCTCATCGACAACATTTTAGTAGATGAGAATTTATAGACAGAAGGTCTTTGAATCTGAATGATCGGTAGAAAGATCATCACAAGCTATTTTCCACCCTTTGGATATGGTTATTACATTGACACTACTAAAAGGAGGGAGAGAGTCAGGAGTCAGGACACAGTCTCTTCTGCCATACTGTTTACAGTGTTGTTGTCTTTTCATCTACAGGAGAAGGGATCTATTGGTAGGCTTTTGCTTGGTCTTGCCTGGGGGCAGATGTATCAAAGGAGATTTTCCTCCCTTAGATAACAAATGTGACTTTGCATTATATCTCCCGGGCTTTGTACAGTGGTTTGGTTCTTACCCTTCTTTGAAACCTACGACTTTTCGGACCATCTCAATTGTTTTCTTTACAGTCTGAGGAGCCAATGGTGTTCTAACAGTGTTTACTGAATGTGACACAACCTATCTTTTGCAATGAAGGCAGACTTGGGCTGGGACCGTTTTTACTTCTTGTGAGCCTGAGCCCTACTATGCACGGGATATGAATAAGTCACAAGTCTTTTCATATGGATATTTAAACCACCACGCAGAGCCTGGTTGATATAGAAAATGTGCTTTTATCTATCTAATTCAATTAAACTAATCTAGAACCCAATGTCCATGATGCCAATAAGTAACTTGATGCCAATAGAATTCTGCTTCGTCTTGTGTCGTAACACACACATGCACGCTTACATGCACAAGCGTACGTTACCATTTGTTCATTAATCATCGAATTAACGGCCATAAAGTCCCTCGCATTTATTTTTCACAAATGGGGCCTCAACTCCAGCACAGGAACAAAACCACATTAACATTACAGACCATTCCCGACCCCTTCTCTCATAAACACCAAGGCTGACGAAGACGTACACGCATGCCTCTCATCTCCGCTTCCCTTGTTGCTCCCTTTGCTTTCAGTACATGAAGGGAAGGAGGAGGACGTCTATTTCAAGGCCGTCATCATTTAAGAGAGGGGGGCTAATGTTTACCGTGGCCCCCAGGGAAGGTGGATTTAGTCGGGCAAACCGACCTGGCATGTTGCAACCGGTGCAGCGGAGTCTCTCCCTCTCTTCTCCATTTAGTCTGTGGGTTTTGGTGCTCGCTGGAGGCTAACATAATGGCTCCTAGTGTCTGGAGAGATTAAAGGCCAGACCTGCATTGTTCGAATGCCCCGAGATTAGTTTCCAAGGTGACGGATTTCAGTTGCCATGAGAAAACACTGCCTGGTTTTAGGATGGCACCTTTTTTTTTACCCTCTTTTTTTTTCTGTCTTTTACTATTTACAATTATCTTATTTGTTAATTTATTTATTTATGGTTCTTTGTATTCTACACATATCCCTTATTAAACCGGTTAATGATGTGTCCATGCCTACAGTGGTTCCACTGGGTTTCAGTATTGTGGTCATCCTTGTTCAATGCCCGTCTCTGCCCCAATTCATGGCTGCTGCAACAACCCAATTTCCCTAAAGGGATTATTGAATTGCAACCTAATGTAATTTAATCTAATCTAATCTCGGTGGTCAGCAGTGCTCTGTAATAGGAGTCATCCGGATACATGGCTGTTCAAGCCAAAAGGCAGATGGGCTTTTTAGCACGATGGATAAATATTGTATTTGTTCTTTATTTGTTTATTTGTTCATTCTTTTCAGTGGTAGGCCTAACTTTTTACAATGTGTGTCCCTTCTCATGGGAGGAAATCAAGGATAGAGAGAGTGAATCAGATTTTGCTTTTTATTACATTTGTTTGAGAAAGTATTTGCATTTCATGTAACCTGCTTGCTGCAGTCTTGGCTATTTGCTTAAAATAAGGCTGTTATCATCACATAAGCCTCTTATTTGAGCAAATTCCCCAGCCATGTTTATTTTAATTGTTGACTTTATTCATTTCCATTTCCATGGTATCTAGCTAGCTTCTGGAAAGACTGAAACGAAGCTATAGCACTTCTCCAAAAGGGTATCACTCAGTCCTTTGAGATTAGAGTTGATTATTGGGAATCAGATACATTTGTCCTTTCTTAAAAATGGCAAACTGGCAAAACAATACTCCAAATATATAGTGCAAGTGTGGTTAGCCATTCATGTACATTTGTGCTTATTTACATTCAATTATCCTTAATGGGAAAATACAATTCACAAGAAAAAAAACATGAAAACTGTGGCCATGTTTGAAGGAAGCCTGAATATAAACCACGCCAGAATCCAGCCCACTAGAACACTTGCTATAACATGTTTTTTTCCTGCCTTTCATAATCTGATCTTTGGACTGGCCATAATAGTCCCACTGTCCTGCACCGTTTCCACCAAGTATTTTCATCATATCAACATAAGACATGCCAGCATCACTACACTAAACCACCAGTATTACTAATGAGCCCACATCTCGTTCTGTCTTTCTGTCTGTCTGTCTGTATATCTTGTCTGCAGCGGCATGGCTCAGATACGAAAGTCTGCATGTGAAGGTGTCAGGACAAACTTCCGGGCAGACCATGCTGGCCCACTGGTCTCCACCAGACAGGAGATCCTCACGAGCCTGGTGTCCGCCCTGGACTCTGTGGTACGTAAACAACGCATTGCTCTTTCAATATGCCTATGCCTAACTTTAAACGTTGCATACTGCAATTATCGACATCAGTATTCTGCCATGGCGTACGGTGAAGGCTATGAATATAATTATTTTTTGGAGATTTATTGAGAATGAGTTGGTCATTTGTAGCTGCTATGACTGTGTAGCCTATAGGTGAGCTTGTTTCGGATCAACTTTCATCACCAACCATGCACATACCCTCATGGGGATATGTGGGTTGCTCTTAAATGTCATAAAATATTGAGGCAGTCATTTTGGCTTTGTAATATAATATAGATGTTGATGATGTTATATGGCTCAAATTTTCCAGCTCCACCAAGTACAACTGCTAGACTAGGCAACTGCAGAGGTTCTAGCTTGGCCTGTTATAAAATCCATGCTTGTTTCGATGTCTATCATCAGGGCCATTGTCCAGACCTCCAAATATATTACCTGCAGGCTATGTGTTTCCCCCAAACACATAAACCTACGAATGCTTGTAGCAGTGTTTAACTTAGTAGGGCTGAGAGCTCACTTCATAAATCGCCAAGCCCCCAGCTCCTAGCAAGGGAGTATGAGATACTAGCTCGCAGAGGAAAGCTCCCCACTCTCTCCCAGCTATGAATGGAGAGCTTTCCACCCATAAAGGCCTTGAGGCATAATGTGTTATCATGTACCGCCAGAATGCTTTTCAACCAATGTAAAGTTTGACCCCTTTGAAAACACTGATGTTGGACAAAGACGTAAGGCTAAACTAGATAATAGTCAATTATTTCTGATTAAGTTTACATTATTGTGTTCTTATAGTTTAGTTTTAACCCATTATCTAGCCGTCATTTTGCTAATTGCAAGAATCCTGGTGTTACCGGTCACTGAAGTGATTCTTAACAGTGGATAAGTGAAAGATGACCCACTTGGGTCGTAAGCATCCCAAATAGACTCCTTGGTTTCTGTAACGTTTGACTAGGTTTCTATGTAAACAAATGGCTGTCCTGTCATTCCAGTGCCTGGCCATGTCCAAGCTGAACGCTGAGGTGGCGTGTGTCACCGTGCACGAAGACAGTGTGATCGCCGTGGGCACAGAAAAGGGCAGGGTGTTCCTCAACTCCCGGCGGGAAATCCAAACAGACTTCTTCAAGTTTTGCCGTAAGATTTTCATATTTAAACGTTTAAAAAAAATAAAAAATTATTCATTGTATTCATTTTGAGATTAATTAAAATTTTTAGACTATGGAGGAAACGCTGTTTAAAATTATAGAAGGGAATACGTATGCATGGCTAGCTGTACTATTTATGGAAATGATGTGGTGTACAAACATCGCTCAGTTTCAATCTGCATCCCGTCGTGAAATTAGTTTTCCAAACTAATAAATGATGGGATGCTTGAAGACACAACACATTATTATTGTTTTGGCAAAGAATAAACTCCACGCATTGGTTCATTGTGAGTTGTGAAAGTATCCTGAGATTAACCAGAATATCCATATAAAATGGTTGTTGAATTTTGTCCACAAATGCATCAAAGTGCAGCAACATTGTGTGCCTGTGGCAGTACAAAGCAACTAGATTGCCTATGACGTGATCATTTCATTTCATCAAGGGAAGACATTAATATTCTTCAAATGAGGGGACTCATTCATCATCAATTCTTAATTTCAATTACTTGGTTATTTTTAGTTCATATTCACTAGGGCTGTAAAAAATGCCCAAAAAAAAGAACTTCTTAAGAAAACACCTAGGTTGGAACCGTTTGAATATAATATGTTTACCATTATGTCCATAAGCGGGCAAACCAATGCAAGGGACTGCTTGTATAGGTACATTTGTTTATTTTAAAGATCTCCATGCCGACAAAAGAAACAAATAAATAGTTTCCTATACTGTAAAACTTACTTTAAACACTCTCTTTCTATGCCTCTGTCTCTGTTTGCACCACGGTTGGTGCAGGAGTGAGACCTGAGAACGGGCTGTCTCTCGGAGTGAGACCAAATCAATTATTGGTTATTGATATCCTCATTTACAGGTTGGGCAATATTCATATTGGTTTGTACTGACTAAAGTACCAACATAGTATTGATTGCTATGACTGCAAATGAAACCCTCTCTCTCGCCATATACACCACACGGTTGTTGAATTATGCGCTTGTTTCAGCTTGACGGACATTTCATTTTCAATCAATGAAAGTGACGCAGTGTGACTCCTGTCCGTCATGCAGTGCATTCAGTGCATCGGCCCAAATGATGCAAATGATGCACACCGTTGAATACTTTTTAATTTCTCACATCAGGGGTGCCGTGTTTGCAAAGTGCCACACACACGCCAGCCAACACACACATCAAAGTCCAGGAGGGTGATGTGAGCAAGAGCCTGGAGGGTGAACCCCTGAAGCAGAGGCCCAGCCACACGTCTCTCTCGGATCCCCAGTCCAACATCTTTGTCCTGATCAAGATGGTGGAGGAAGTCTTCACCGTGCTTTACAGTAAGAAGAGGCCGTAAAGCCTCTTTAATAGGAATAGTGTCATAATCATTGTCATGATAATTTAGTCATTTTATTCAAACAAAGACTGTATTTATGAGCGCTTTGTAACAAAACAGGATTTTGTAATGATCCAAAGCGAGCGTAGAAGGAACATGTAGGGAGAGTGGAATGAGTGTGAGTAAGGATTATGAGAACAATAGAATACCAGACCATACCAAAAAGCTGATCTCCTCCTCCTCACCAAACCGCAGCAGGCCTAAGAGAAAACTCTCTTTCTGGTATCAAAGTTTCGAGTGTCGACCTTGGCTGGACACAAGGACCGTGAGGCCACAGGGGAACAGAGGCCCCTCGGAGAAGGTCTGAGGGAAAGAGGGGGATGAGATCTAAAAAAGCTATTGAAATCATTTTCAACTGTGATTCTCAGAAGTGACTGACAGCGCTTGTGAAGATGCTACAACAGTGATATGATATTATCATCAATCCAGGCATCGGGTAGAAGCTGAGCTAATTACCCTGTTTTTTTATTGAACCTCTCTTTTGAAGTTGTTAGTCACATTTGGACACCCACTGTCTCTCCTGCCCCACCATTGTGAATATGCTCAGTCTAAAGCGCATGATTGAATGCGTCAAGCTTTCATATTCTGAAACTAGCAGATACATTTTATATTGGAAAGAAAACCAACCACTACTGGATTATGGATTATGCTCCCAAATACTTTTTCCAATGTTCAAACATCAACAAGCGTTTATTCCCCCGTTTCCAAAAAGCCAGTTTTCGGCACAGCTCCTCCGGGTTGGAGCCTATGGGGTTGCCCTGTTCTGGGGGGACAGTGGTAGTAGTAGCAGTAGTAGGTGGTCCGCTTCCCCATGATGTCTCCGTGGTTTCTGCAGGCGAGGCCGTGGGACAGAGCAGCCTGGTCCCGGTGCCTTACGAGTGGATCCAGAAGGAGCCCGGCTGCGTGGTGGCCCACGGGCTGCCGGAGGGGGTCTGCCTGAAGAAGCCCTCAGAGTACGACACCAAGACCCTCATGAAGATCCTGGAGCAGAGCCACCGCATCCACTTCTCCGTCAAGCGGTGAGTCTCCCGAAACCGTGCGTCTGTGTAACAGAGGGAATCGGTTTTAGCTGTGAGGTTCAATGTTGAATTTGAGTGGGACAAAATGAGGTGATATTGTGTTTCACAGCCCCGAGTGAGTGTTGCTGTTCAAAACAGTTTTGAATCGGGCGATGCAGGGATTTCGCTGAGCATCTGCAGCAAGTAGACGGCACTGGCACTGTCAAAGATTGGCAATTTTGGTTGAGTTTGTCGACCTATTTTTAAGTCTTATGGTAAACGACCTGAGGAAGACACCTTACGATAAGTCTTGATTCGTAGCTTACACTGTAACCCCCCCCCGGTCGAAAGACGCTAGTGGCTCCTCTTTAACACAAACAATGTGAATGGCTCATTAAGGCTGAATTACATGAGCGGAATAGCCTGTCTTCATGGCTAATGCAGCCACCGAAACATCCATTTGTTTTATTAAGCCGTAAAAAGAAGAACTTCTGTCCCATTTTGAGAAGATGAAGGCTCCATCTCGTCATTAACATAACAGATGTCACACATCCCCTCCCCTACAAACCTAATGCTTTTTTTTTTTTTTTTTTTTTTTTTTCTACACTCGGTGGGTAATAGAGTTTAATGTGATTAGGCTGCATTCGATACACTGGCTTTCACGAGGTTGGAAAGTCACACATTACCGCCAAGCAAAGAAAACTGAAGACGATGTGTGGGTGGTTTTCAGTATACCACAGTATAGTTCATTATAATGTAGTAGTAAATAGTCTACTGAAGTTTCCCTTTGGTTTATAAATCAAGGGAACATGATTTATAATATTTTTAAGATAGGTTGGGTGGATGATCATATTGGATTAGATTTATTTTATTCCTTAAGATTGGACATGGTAGTAGTAATATGTATTCATTGCGTTTGTGTTATTAAAGCTTTGTCCTTGTGGACAAAAGCTATCATTTTTCTAACGGGTGAGGCTCTGGTATTTCAATCTAGTTTAAAGGGTAACAATTTGCTATGCCTTCATTATCTGAAGCAGCATGTTGTGAAGGCTAATTCAATCGGGTTCATAGATGAATAACTAACACATTCTCTTTTACATAAATTACGTAATTGAGGGCCGGCTAGCACACAGAAAATATAGACAGTGCAGGAAGCAAGAGACTGCCCTCCCCCCAAAGACAAAGATTGTAGGGGTAAAAGCAGGAAAGCTATGCCTGGTAAATTGGCTAAAATTAACTTAACTGGAGGCTTTATTCATGGTCTCTCTCTGTGTCTCTCTCAGTCTCCCTCTCTCTCCCTGTCTATCTAATAATTAGGCTGTCTGGGCCCCTGCGCATGATGAGCTGTTGATGGAGAAGATAATTGTTTTGATTAGATGAGATAAAACATTCAGATCTCCCTGAGGGGGAGG
>JAOPUD010000145.1:13046737-13065135 GCA_027122715.1 Trisopterus minutus | reverse complement strand
GGGGGGGGGCCCCCCCCCCCCCCCCCCTCTCCACGCAACAACCTCAATGGCAAACATTCAGGACAAAAGACGCAGCCAGTGCCTTGGAAACATTCCACACCAGGAAAGAACGTCGTTTTTTTTTTTTTCACCAGCCATGGGAAAGTCTTATCCCTCGGATAAGTATCTGTGCCTAGAAAAGTGAACATTCTTTTAATCTCTTCAGCTATTTCTTTCACGTCTTCACGTGGCCTCACAGATTAGTTTGAAAAGATCAACGAGTAACCCATCCCGGGGGAAAAAAAATGCTCTACCACTCCATTGCGAGCCACCACACGCGGCGCGAATGCTAATCAGCTCGGAGCTTATGCAGCAACAACACTCCTCATGTCACAAATATCAATTATGTGAGCTTATGCTTATTAGTATGGGGCTAATGAAGTAACGATACACGTTGTCTTTGTCATTACAGGCTTTTAGGCGTGTATCAGCAGAAGCCCTGCCCATTGTCGCTATACAATATTTATTTAACTTTATAGGAATTTAGCAATCAATTCTTTTTTTGTTGCATCAAATCGATAATGAGTTTGAATCATTTTGTTGGCATATAGTTTTGACATACAGACATTACAACTTTGCAACGTTTGAGTAGCCTTAAGGTCAGGTTGGCTGTTTGTGTTGAGCCTAATTATATCAACAACACGATAACATCACAAATCACAGATGGAAATAACCCTCATTTTGGAGGTGAAAATGTATAGTTACTTGTAATTGGGTTTTAGAGTTATTTAGGTTACGTTACAATTCAAACTTTATATGCTGTGTGCCTTGCGATGACCTAGCATAGCAACAACCACAAGTAAATAATATAAAGTAAATACCAATTATAATAGGCTTGTTCCTATCAGAGTTTAAGGTGAGAGCTCACTTTTCCTTGCTTCTCGTTCCTGCCCTCATGGTACTGTGGCTGCATGGAGGCAATGAGCAGAACTAATGTTGATACCGTATTTTAACAACCCTTCCTATGGTCACTGTACTGTAATCTCTGTAGTTTGGTCGTAAGCCGACGCCTATAGATTATATAAGTGCTAATGTGGCTGTTCGACTCCCAGTTCTAAGTTACTGGGGTGGATCCCAATTTTCCACAGACCTGCCTCTAGGCACCCTTGAGCAAGATGCCCTTACCCTTGCCTGCTCCTTATTAACATGAAACCGCATTCACTCAAGGTGACTTTGGAAAAAAAAAGCATCCAATAAATGTGAACGTAAATTAACCCTATGAATATCAGCACTGAAATTGAGTAGGGGGAGCAGCCCATCACATGGCATCCCCACATAGCAAGGCCTTTATGTTCCTGGCTCCAAATAAAGACAAACACTCTGCTAGTCGGTCCCACTAATCCGATGGGGAGCTAGTACTTCAGTCCCAGGTCTACCGCCACCAGAGGAGTGTGGGTGAGAGAGAGATAGAGAGAGAGAGAGAGAGAGAGAGAGAGAGAGAAAGAGAGCGAGAGAGAGCGCGACTGGCAGAGCAGACACGCAGATGGGCTCCAGCATGGAAACCCTATCGCTTCGCTGCTCCACCCCTCCTCGGACTATTAGTCCTCAGGGCCATATTGAGTCGAAGGCACTTCCTGCCGTGCAGGACGTTATATGAACCATCTGTTGTCTATGGGATGTGTGGGGTTACCTCTCTAAGGCCTCCGTTCCTTTCATTAGGGGTCTTGCTCCGATGGCAATCAACACAATTATGGGGTAAGGCTGGAGTCTAAAGTTATTCATTTAGAATTGTGGTAGGTGAAATAGTAAAGGCCTTTAAAAAGAAGACAGAAAACAAGGGAAGTTTGAAATTAATGTTGATGATTTTTATTGTCTCAAACGACACATTACGTGAACTAGGATGACTGATGAATGGCTGAACTGAAGCTGAGGGGACATTTAAAATGGGTAGTGTTCGTAGGTAAAGGCTTTATTATGATGGGTCTCATTATCTTGCGACAAAGAGGAAACATAAAAACTAAGATGGCTTGACTGTATTGATTATTCTGCACAACTTGATCACTGTGGTACGTTGCATCGATGTAAATGGTAACGTCAAGACAGAAAGAATAAAATAAAATAAAAAGATTTGGAGGATAAAAGGGTCTTCAAGTGAAATGTCAGTCAAATACGAATCCAATGTGAGTAAAAGAGCAACTGCATAGGGCAAGAGAGGGAGAATGGGGGATAGAGCAAGGGAGAAAGAGGGAGAGAGAGAGAGCAAGCAAGCAACCTTAATTAACCTAGTTTTAACCACCTTTCAGTTTCAGAAAATTGCAGAAAATATCAATACCCTGGTATTAAGGCTGACTTAATTTTTTGCCTCTCACATTCACAACATAATAATGTTAATAGAAATGCGAGCTCCCTTACTATGCAGTTTAGTTTCACAGTATTTTTTATACATTTGAGTAAGCAAATGCAACTTTTCAACTTTTTGCTTTTAACTTTCATTTCAGAAGTCTACATTTACATCTGTGCTTTGCCAAGACTCAAGTAAAGACCGATGATATAAAATGGCTTGCATTAGCGTTCAATTAACTGTGAACTCAACACAAAGTGCAGATGAAAAGATATCATAGCCTGGGGAACATAACCAAATGAGCACACTGGTGGATTTGCTCCTATTTTTGCCGATCTCAGAGGAAACTATTTCTATCTTTGTGAATCGTGGTCTACGTTTACGTGCAGGTTGAGACTAAAGTACACACTGAAAAAAGTCAGACTAAAAAATATATTATTTCTAATATTGAATAACAAAGAATTGCTGTTTCTTCCACAACAGAAAGTAACATTTAACTTTTGAGCATATTTGGTCTTATATAAGGTCTTATAAGGTTAAACAAAAATCGGGTTTGAGATATCCACACAGAATCGGTTTGTGCAGATAGAGCAGTGACTCAGAATGCTGCTGAAATTCTGCTGACCCAAACAATGGCACGACTCGCTGACTTATTTTAATGGGCTTTTGAAGAAGTCTATGCCACCAAAGGTAAATATAATAAAAATCGTTTTGCTTTACACCAGCCTCAGTCTTTAATACAGCCTTTATGGTACCAAGGAGACCAGCAAAGTCATCGCTATGCGTGAAATATCTTCTGTACTCATTTCCAACACTCTTAATTCACAGGGGAATTAGCCATGGCCATCATTTGGTCATCACCAGCTCTGATGAGCGAACGGTCTGCCAAATGGCCGTGTTTGCCATCAAATATTTACCAACAAAACATGCAGTTCAAAACAGTTCAAATGCCCCTTTAAATACCTCTTTCTGAGTCCCTGCTGTACAGAAAATAAACGAACATATTACGATCACATTAATATTCTCTTTAATCATGAAAGGGCCATCTGGAGCAGAATGCCACTGTCCAAGTGTGCGGACAGCTCAGAGACCTGATCACGTGAACTTTCATACTAACTAGGCTGTGGGCAGTTTGTGGGGCCGATGACTGGGACTAATAGAGTGCCAATCAAGTGGAAGGGTTGCTAGCCCTCTGCCCCTTTACAGTGCATGGTTGATTTAGTGATTAAAAGGCCATCCTCAGACATGGAATAGACAATTTAACCCAGGCACTTCACTTCACTTTTATTTAGAGAGTCACAAAAGGAAAGAGTGCTGAAGAAAAGACAGCCTGAACTCCACCGTTGAAGCATAGTGCTGTGCTGCCACTTATGAGGTAGTAGAAGTTTAGCCAAGTTCACGTTTCGAGTCTTGCGTGCGGCATAGCATCCACCACATGTTTTATCAGCTGTGACACAATGCTTGGAACACATTTGCAGACATTATGTTTTACTTTATTACATTACATTACAATATGTGTATTTGAGGAGTATTTATGTTATGTGCAATACTTACAAATGCAATATATCACCATTCAGGAGTATGCAGATGATGTGTGTCTGCTTCTTGCAGAGTCAAAGGGCTTTACAATACCACATTTCACTACAGTAAACAAATAATGGGTGACGAGACAGCTGCCCAAATGGTGGAGAATATCTCATAGTTTAGATATGGAATCCAACTTTACTGGCCTTATTTTACAGTATGGTGATAATAGCCAAACTCACTCTGCATGTGCTAGTCCATGCCTGTTTGTTTTTTCCAACACATTTGTATTAAACTGGAAGCCAATGCAACATTGCCACAACAGTAACTATGTAGTTTTAGTTTGGATTCTGGCTGCTGCATGCTGCACCAGGAGGCTCTGTGGTCATCATCGGAGGCCAGAGAGCAGCACATTGCTCGACAGACCACCAGCCCTGGCATCTTGTCACAAAGGTATAAATTACAGTCTCTGGACCAGTCATGGGTGAAATCAGCTGTGTTTCTCGCAGTATTGCAGGGAGGGAGGAATGCAGAATGGCAACCGGAACAGGACATTCGGGCCAATGCGGTAAAACAACAACAAAATAAGTAGCGATTAAATAAGAAAGCGAGGACTCCTGCTGGTGTCAGTGTGTGTTATGCCTTGCTTCTCCGCCCCCCCCCCCCTCCTCCTCTATCCATCCTTTGTGCTCCTGGCTGCCAAACAGCGGCTCGTAGGCATAGCTCCTGCATGCATGACCAGAATGTATTGATGAAAAGATGCAAATGCCCCGTGGGCCCGGCTGCACAATCTGTGCTGCAATACGATCCAGGGTCTGACGTGATCCATAGAACCCTTAGACAACACCAAGTCCCAGAGGTAATGGGCCTTTTGTGGTATGGACCCGGGCCTAAACGTCCAGCCCCCCCCTCCACCCCTGCACCCTGTCCGATGCGTGCACGCTGCCTCCTATATGCGTCGCACTCGAGGATTCTGAAGCTAGAAGGAGCCCGCAGCAGGTCAAAACCTTTGTCTAATGATGTGTGTATGGACTTGATTGATTTTGTGTTTTTATGGACTGTTATAGACTTTTGGGTTAATTGCTGCTCTCACCTGATGGCTCATCGAGATGTGCTCCTCCGTTAAGTTAGGAGCAAATACAGGGGAGAGATAATGCATTAATGGAAATTGAATGATTTTATTCAAAATAGGGCATACATGTTTACCACACCTCTTTATTACATAATTATTTTGACTAATTTAAGTTAATGATTTGGCATTGAGTAGTTGCTGTAGATGCTGATGTATATCTCCTACATTGGGTAGTGTTTCATAATGTTTAGAGTTATCAAATCAGAATTCTGTCTGCATGATCTCTTGCATTTCTGATTATTTCACTTGGATTTGTTCTTTATAGCTTTAAAATAATTGATAATAATTACATTATGGTGAATTGCAATTATTATCTTAAACATTAAAACAAAAACAACAATTATGTTGAAATGCAGCCAGAAAGTATCATTATACTTGTTATGACAGCCCATCTGTAAAATAAAGATATTTAATCTGCATCTTGTATAATATATGTTGATGTTTAGACTATAAACGATATATAGTTATAAGTCAATGCAATGCACATAATAATGCTTGCAATTAATTATTTGACACTGAATTATGACAATTATTTTCAGTACATTCTGTGCCTTTTATCTCAACTAATGAAGACAAACAATTCCAGCTTATTTTTGTTTCTGGTTGGTTAACCGTATGACTCTGCTGCACAACAAAATGTTAAAACGTGTTTCATCAAAGACCACAGTTATTTGAAACATTTTGGGATGTGGGATCTTATTTCAGGCCCTCTGCCATTCAGTTGTTAGAATTCAATTAGTATAGTATAGTATTCATTAAGCCATTACCATAGAAAGGTCATACCGTCCTCACCGCCTCAACACCTTTTCAGTTGTGCTGAGCTGACCATGTTATCAATGCAAGGCCAATACAAAAAGTACAAATAAAACACCTCCTTGATATAATATTTTAATCGTAATTCATGGCTGGCCAGCTAAAGTCAGCTAAACTTTTGTCTGAGGAAAAACACATTAAATGTTTTCAACAATGAAAAAGAGGCATGATTTTGGCTTGGGGATAAAGTGCCTCTTGATAGGGTAAATAGAATCAGTCTGTAGACACAGCTCTCTGCCTGTAGGGGGGAGGAGATGGATTTTCTTTCTGCTCTTAGTTTCCCCTCCCTCTGATCATTATACTTTCTTGCTCATGGCAACATACGTATACTGTTCTGCCACATCACTGAACTTGCTTTTCTTGTACACATTTTGTAATCTCACGTTTATTTATTTTCTCCTATTTTGAACTTTATTTTACGTAAGGAGAATGTGAAGCGGGACAGAATGCATGTGCTTCCGAGATTCATTTGGTTCACACCTTAATGACGCCAAGATCATTATTTCAATTGTTCACTGAGGCAGTGGGAGGTAAAATACATTGCTCAAAGGCCCCATGACTAATATTGTTCGAGGTTACCACAGCATTCAACTTTTCTATGCAATAAGGTGCATCTGAATGAATATTGGATATATGAACGTATGTATATCTTTGAACCGCTCTATAGAAATGTTTCTGCTTTGGTGACCCATTTGAGTTGCATAGATTAAATATTAAGGCCGCAACCAGTCACACCATATAAATAGAACGACAACTAAGTTATATACAAAATAAAATTTGTGTATGTTGTTGTTGGAATGTGCCTTAAGAATGGCCTACATTGCTTGCACGTTCTGCCATTTTACCTTTAGCTTTTTTTATGACACTTTCACAGTGGTTACTTTCTCAGCAAAAAGGCCATAGAATTCTACGGTGATCACTAGTGAGCACTCTGTGATCACGTTTGATTGCCCTTTATGTTTCCCCCCCTTAACTTTCCCCCCTTTAAGGGACAATTCCGGTATTTAGCAAATTGAGCCCCTGTTCTGGTTTGTCTAGGGTGGCATAGAGACAACATTTTTTTTGACCAGTGGTCCTGTCTCAGGTATTTGGCTCATTTAGAATCTCATTGATTTCTGTTGGAAGACTCATAGTTCGTTGACCAGAAACGGAAAGGTGGGCTGTTTACCTTTGGGTGTAGTCTTTTCGCTCGGTTCTCCGTCTCAACAGTAGGGCTAGAACAGAGCGAAATGACTACAACCAAATGAAAAAAGCCCCCCTCGTGCATTTTCGGTCAACAAGCAATGAGTCTTTCAACAGAAATGAATGGGATTTACAAAATGCCAAATAAAACACGTCAGAAAACACGCCTCTATTTCGTTATGAGACTTGATTTGGAACATCAACAAACACCACTAACCACTCGGTGAGCGAGTGGTTAGCACACATTTCTGAAAACAAACGTTTAGGTTGTTTTAAGGACAGGTTTGTGAATGCACGTAGCCAGCCATTCTAAACCAGGCAGGAGTGATCTAAAAGAGCCAAATACCCGAGACAGGAACAATAGTCAAAATTCCGGTGTCAACCACTCTATTTCATCCTAGACAACCCAGAAAGGGGGCTCAATGTTCAAAATACTGGAATTGTCCTTTAATAGACACAATCAAGTGCAATTAAATCTGATGCGGCTGGCCTTTCGAATCAATAAAGCGCTTCCTCTCTCTTACTACTCATCATACACCCACAAAACATACGCCCCGCTGGGCACTGATACAAAACATTCGAAAAGAGATCTGCTCAATCCAAAACATTGACACAATTGTACGCCGCAACTGCCACCACATTTTATTCTCCTATTGCAAGCTCCCATTCATGCATTCGTTATTAGTTATGCAGCTTTAGCTGAACAGTTCCTGATATTTATCATGCTTATTTGTATTTTTACTATTCATCCAAAACTTCCCTCCGTCATACTTCATGCTTGAACAATAACTTAAACTTTGTATACTACCGTCTTTATGTGTTGCCTATTAAAAATAAAAAAACAAAACTGTCCCTTCTTCCACAATATAAAGACCTTATAGACATAATATATGTACATCAAAATGTTGCGGCTCCTTGCAGTGATTGTTCGACCCAAATTCCAAACCCAAAATCCCTCTAAGCAATGCCGCTAATAGTTTTTACAAGGGGCAATTTATGTTATTCAGATACACACACATTGAAATCTGGTTCAGTTTAGAAATAAAAAGCTGTTTAAAAAATAACATAATTCACTAGACTACAACTATTCTTCCCAAACTTCCATACACAGCACCTCCTTTATACTTCCGTACAATAACTAAAAATATACTTTTTTATAATTATTACACTTTCATACCAAGATCCCCAAGCAACCACTTAGAACACCCTAGAAACCACCTGGAACACCATAGCAACCATCCAGCACACAACAGCAACCCACTAGCAACCACCTAGAAGTACACACTAGTAACCATCTAGAAATGCATCCAAACAATCTTTACAATCATACTTTTTCTAGTTCTGGACTAATCCTAGAAGAACCATGAATTGTCTGACAAAAATAAACAAATGTCATTTCATTCTCACCTTCCTTTTCTAGATTTGTGAGAGACACGCAAGATCATTCCTCAAAGGCCCCTAACAAGACAAAAGTACACAAAATGAAAATAAAAGTAATAGCAATATTGGATGGGTTGTAATGAGCTCCATGTGTGTAACCCCCCTCCTCGTGACGTTTAGAGGCGCGCTGTCAATGAACATAGCCTTCACGCGTCTGGGGAATGGAAAAGCTTTGTTTCAAACTCCTTCATATGACTGTCACTATTAATAACATCTTTTAGTTGTGCAGTTCCCATGGTGATGGGTTACCCAACTCCTTGTCAAATCTCAATAACAACAAACTAAAACAAGGGTGTCGGAAGATAGTCCAGGCTCGCAGGCATGTGGTTGGACAATGCAGCAAGTTAGCTTTACCAATCTAAATTTACGTAGAGAATCTTTATTCAATTATTTGTATGGACCAGAGACAGGTTAGTAGTGCATACAAAAAAAACAATGAAATGACTGGAACATAAAAAAGCTAACAAAATTCAGTGTACGTTTCTGTGATTTCAGTGTTTGCTTTGTCTGTATTGACAAGCCATTCATTGAGATCACTGGATTTGATACCATTTTAAAATGTTGTTGATATAATAGATTGATATCATGGCATTGAAGTTCTAAGCCTTGGGGTACATGTGTCATTTCATGCTCATAATCAAAGGACCTTACTTTAATCAAGGTACTGTTTTTACTAGGATGGGATCACATGCACTTTTTCTAAACAGAATTGTAAGCAGGAATTGCAACAAAAAAGCTTTCCTCAGTGTATAAACAAATCGCAATATAATAATTTAACGTTTTGACTGAACATGTATATTTTTAGACGAATAAGTAACAATTCAACACAAGGTGATATTTAAAAAATATTTTTGGAAAATGTATGTTAACAAAGTACCTACTCTCCCTTGATGTTTTTTTCTGCTTAGTTTAACACAGCAACAATATTTGTATATAGAGCTATTTGAACATGATACCGACATCTTCGATACCGGTAAAAAATACCGGATGAAATTCGCCATGGGAGCAAGGAGCAACAAACTCAGGTTAGCGCTCGGGTCTGAGTGACGTCTGTGCACCACCACGCACTCACTCAGGCAGACATCAGTGAGGGAATGACACGTAGCACCACAGGTGGGTCTGTGCTACATGTGACCTGGGACGTAACAAGCCACATCGCCTACACAGTAAGTGCACTAGCAGGTTGAGGTTAAGGTAATTAGTGTCCATCTGCGATGTGTGATGTGCAGTGTTCTCTTCTAACAAGCCGACAAGCCCGTCTGTGAATAGTGATCAATGCCATCGGATCATAGCTTAACGCTGAAAGAATGACGTGTTGCAATGGCTTTGATAACCTCTTTGGTCCTGTGCCTGTCAAACTTCTACTGGGGCTACTTTTGCAATTCATCCACCCACCTCATGATTAACCTATGCAAGAGAAAACTCTGTTGTGTTGCACTGTTGGGTTGGTTCTATGCCCTCGCATTAAAGACAACATGAAAACTGAACGAAGATTACATTTTTTGGCAGGTTATTTCCTCTGAAAAACCAATAGATTTGTGACTGTGTGACATCGAGGGTGCAAGCGACCCGGCGTTCCAACCACAGATAATATTGATTTGACCGTTTGGGGGGACCTCCAAGTATGCCCCCTGATCGCAAATCAAATCCTGATGGTTCAATTAATCCTCCCTGATCTCGGCTTCGTTTAATAGCAAAATAACTCAAAACATATAGTTTTACTTGGAGAGAATCAAATCACTGCATCAATGACATGCTATTTGGGGAATTCTTGCACATGAGACATCTTTGCATCCGTCATCAAGTCATACATTTCAAAGCCATCCATTAACCTCTCAGGAATGAATATTATCAACGTTCTTAAAAAGGCTAAGTATACTGTATATATGATTAACTTTTTTGAGTGCATACATGCTGACTTGCTTATCCAATTGTTAATTAGTTCAAGCTCTAAATATGGTGCAATATGCCATAACAGTAATATACATATATAATTTGTCAGTACCATAGAAATGAAGCACATTATAGTCCCGTGAACAATCTGCATCTTACTCCTATTAATTACCAAATGAATAGGAAACCCCATATAAATCTAGGAATATCTTTAGCAGAGCTTGTGTTCGTATCAGGAAAGATACATTTCAGGACTGATACCTTTTATGACTGGTAGCTTTCACAATAGTGAAAGCTAGGCCAAGATACACTGGTTTGATATTTAATGAATGCTACACTTTTAAAGATACTAATCATTCCTGGAACTGTAAAATTAATAAAACTGATAATAATGATAATAATAAATATACTCTTAATACGGAATACAAGCATATAAAGACATATAAAGAATCCCCAAAATAATGTACCTAATTTAAAAAATCACCAGAAAGTTTATATTGTGCTAGCTCTTCTGCCGCATTTGGTGTGAAATGTTGAACAGATTTAATCAGAGTTCAGAAGACAGATTTGCACCTATAAAAGCCAAGCAATCAGGTGCAAATTGGGAGTTATTTAAGGAAAAGATCTTTCTTCTTTGATCTTTCTTTCATTTATATCTTCCAGTATAATCATTCCTGCTTTACACAAAAACTTTGACAAGAATTGAATACTCGTAATGCTGTAAATTGTTATATTATAGAAACTGGAAGACGTATATGATAACAATGCAGCACTTGTAGAAAATTAAGAATTATTATTAAAAAAAAGAAAAACGATGCACAACAAACCAGGTGTGTAAAAGGAAAACAATTCAAAGTCACTGACCAAGAATGATTCCTCAATCTCTCTGGCGATATATGGCAGTGCGGGAAAACCAAACAAGCAGGAAATGTAATATTTAGGAACCCCTTAATAGTGGAGAATGTTTTATTGATTCAGTTAGGATAAAATAACAATAGAGTCTGGTATTTACTCAGAAGTGTGTATAGAGTGTTCCATCGCTGGAGGACTGGAGCAGACAGAGAGAGCCCGGTGAGGCCTCTGGAGCCATTTTGCTGCTACGCTAGGCGGGCTAAGGTTAACACGCTGCTCTGAGAAGCTAATGGAATTCACCAGAGCACACCACTTAGAGGCGTGTATGGGTCAGTATTCGCTATCTGGGGACATATTATGGCATGGGGTCTGAAAAATGAATAGGGGGAAACCGTAAAGAGGCAGCCCATTTAGGGATCAAATGGCTGAGAGACGGGAAAGGAATAGGTGGACCACACAGAGTAGAGCAGTGCTAGCGCGCATGCTAGTTAAGTGGATGCTGTGCACGCTATATTGGAACATTGTTCTTGTGGAAGTTGCAAGGGAATAGGCTTGTGGTTTTGTGTCCAGGCCATTAAATACTAGCGCTGGCAGTAGCAAGATGCTACACAGGAGACTGCAGTGATCCTGATAGTTACTTTTAAGGAAAAAGGGCCTTTGGTATTGTGAAGCGTCGAGACCTTCCGGGCAGCCAGGAAGGTTTTGCATTTAAATGGACGTAGAAAGGACACATTAGTAATGAAACCAACCAAAGATGTCAATGTTGTTTTCGGTTCATAGCAGTTGTGCGACTTGGTGGTTAAAGGATGTTTACTTCCTATTAAAACAAATGATTTTTTTTTTTTAAACAGCAGTTGTTGAGGAAATAAATCCCATGGATGCCTACAGCAGGCCACAGCAACCTGCTGACTCTATGGGTGCTTTTAATGTTACTTAGGTTTTTGTGGGCTTCATTGAGACTATAGAGACAAATTGGTTGTCTAGCTTTTGCCACGCTATGTACACTGTGCTGATCCACTTGTCTGAGTTCCTGAACGGGATGGCCAATAATTGGTTCCTGGAGCTAAAAAGCCTGCCACATGGCTAAACATTTCAAACATTTGGAGAAATGTGGAACAAATGTGTTCTCTCTTTTTCAACACAGGACCACCTCCCAAGGCCACTAAAAAGGCGTTCAATACAAAGTGCACCGAGTTCTGGCAAAAGCTTTTCACCGCCTGGGAAGCACTATCAAATAACTCGCTCTCATTCAGGATGATAAGATATCAAAGTGTGAGATTAGTGGTGTGAGTGCGGATATGTTTTCAACTCCCTAACAACTTCAACGGCTCCTTCGAGGAAGTCTCAGCGAGGGAACAGTTTACCACGGACAGAACAAGTGGTGTGGAAAATGGTTGAGGCGTGTAAACAATGACAACATGTATCCATGACCTGTCGAGTGAGGCAACGGTAGTTGAGCACGTTGCCAAGCAACCTTCTGCATGGTGGTAAGAAAAAGATTGATCCCAGACAAATAGATATGCTGGGTATTTTATAGGTACATATTGCGGTACAGAACATATGCATCACATGCTGTGTTATGGAATCCAGACTATGCCAAGCGCCGTACATTGAGGCGCATCGACAGGGATACGGAATCCCATCATTTCACTAATACGCCATACGTCCCCCTTGCAGCTTCGTTTTAGTCAACACCAAAGCTTGGCGGCACAACAATGTCTAGCGGAGCGGTTAGTCACTGAAAAACAAAAAACAAACAAACCACAAATGCTAAAATGCTTTTTTACCTTCCAGTCCTTTCGGTGAGACAGAAAGGAAAAGGTCTCGGTGAAGGCGGCGGTGCCTTCAACTGTGACATCAGCGCGAGAGATAGCAGATAGCATGCTGACAAGTAGTGGTGTGTAGCGCAGGTTCAGTCAAACAGCTGGAGGAGTCTGCCCCACTTTGCCCTCCCAACCCCCAACACAACAGGAGCGCGGGGCCCACGCTTCTCCTGCCGTCTGCGCAGAACAGGTGGGAACAAGAGAGCGGCTGCTGGTAGGCATTACAGAATACAGCTCCCCGTTAGCTCCCACAGAGCTACTTGGAAGCAGGGCTAAAGGGACGGGTAGGGACATTAATCTTGTATGAAAACAGCATCAAACAAGCGCTGAGGTTTTTGTTTCCGCTTTAAGTGAGTGTAGATGGGGTGAGCTTCAGAAGATTGGAAGTTATATATAAGTTTGTCGGTTTAAATATGAATCATAGTTTGGGACACCACGCATACGTTACATGCAAGAGTGTGATAAAGTAGGCTTAACAAGTTGTTGAGTTAAATAAAATAATAAAAACAACCGATCACAAGGGCGCCGGGCCCACAGTCAGATCATTTATTTGACGCCCTGCTATCTTTCCCAGTGTGTTCTGCCTACATTTGCTCTATTCTGCATTTTCCTCACATTTTCTAAATCCCACGCCATACATAATGGTAGCACTGATTTGATACCCTCCATCTTCAAAGACGTTAGCTAATGAGGCACCTCCATAGAGCAGCAGCAGCTGACTGCTTCATTTTGGAAAAGAAAGGTATGGGAGGTGGTGAGGAGTAAATTCATTTGATCAGTTTGGACTGTGGGCCTTTTTTGCCTAGCCGCCATCTTGGTTCTCAACTTTTAGCATATAGAACCGAGATGGCCGAAGCTGAGAGAGAGAAGCACACTGCTTTGGAATATACACTTTCTAGTGGATGGGAATGGTTTAATGCACATTGGGTATGCATACAAATTAAGTATCAAATTAAGTAGTGTGTCTAAGCCCTGTTATTGAACAACCATGACCTAATGAATATCCATATATCTTTCAAATGCTATGCATTATTATAATTTGAATTGCACTTCTAGTCATGTAGATTCCTTTCAATAATTTCTTTAACTAATGACCCCTGAAAAGGCCTATCATTTTTGGCAGTACCCATCTTCTAATTACCACCTGACATACCAGCAACATCGAGTGACAATTAGCATAATTGAGACATAGCTTCAAATCCTGTAAGAAAACATCTGATTGCTCTCATTTGGCTCTAAAATCAAACACGAACAACATCTTTCAACAGTATCTCATACATTCAACTTCTGTGAAGGAGGAGAAAAGGAAAGGAGCAAAGGGAACAGATTTGATTTGATATAGTTATTGATCCCATGGGGAAATTCAACCCCTACATTTAGCCCATCCTATCTTGGAGCCAGGAGTGGTGGGCTGACACAGGGTGGCACCGGGAACACACTCCAGATGTAGTGCCTTGCTTAAGGGCAGGACTGTTAACTTGATTGTTTTTTGCGATACAGAGGTTGGAATCGAAAACCACCAGGGGAAATAAAGGCACGCTGTTTCATCTGCAACCACTGGAAGCTCACGTAAAAGATTAGTCCATGAGGCAGCAAGGTTTTTATACTAAAAGCCTACCCTTCACATAAAGTGGAGCCAATGTCAAGAGTCTTTGCCACAAAGAAAGAAGAAAAAATGGATTCTTAAAGTGCCAAATACACCGGCAGCGAAGAGCGCGTGTCAGACCAACCGCTCCCATTATTTCCTACGTTCAACGCGCGCCAGCACTCGTCGGCGTGCCGCCCCGCGATCCTTCACGCTACTGTCCTGTTGCATAGCGTCACTGCCCCTGAAAAAGCCTTTGTTTTTTTTTTTAAAGCTATTTTGTACATCCCGGCTTGATACAAGGTCCTTTACATATGGAGATTGTTGATGCATTAAATGAATAATTCCACAATGCAAAAAAAAAATTTGCAATGACAGTAAACAAAGTGACCGACATTACATAAAGTGACTATGTATTAAACTGACTATCATTGTATGCACAAATGGAGGATCATGTGCATCAGTCCCACATATTTAGTCATAAAACAACTGGTATAACGTTATGGTAGCCTGCCAATGATGTACAGTTGATCTGCTGCTTTTAATACGTTATCTCAACCGCGCTGCAGTGCAATGCTTCCTATTGGTGCTAGGGGCGGCATTTAACGCACGGAAAAAGCGCGGTGTCTGTGTGTTTTCGGCTTAACACTATAGGAACAGGCACTAATTGTTGAAAAGAAGTGGAATTACTCAATGGGTAGAATGCGGTGCATAAGTCAAGTTAAAATTGAAGAAAAAGAGAATGTCGGAAGGTGCTAGTGTGAGAGAGATTGAGGATATGTTTCTAATAGGCCTCCAGACATAATGCGGCAACATTCAATGGAACACTTCTTAAAAGATCAACAGGAAAATCCCTTGGCAAAGTATCTTGTTTAATTTCTCCAACAAACAAACACAAACACACAATATACCTTCTACTGTAAAGCCATGTGCTGACGTTCGATGGCTTTATCCCTGTATGCAGTTTTAAATGCAGAAATAAGCACATTCTTGCTCGTTCTCATTATAAACCATCGGTAAAATTTATGGTTTCAACTTTGCCGTTGACTCTCAGGCCCCAAATCCTGTTCACACATCACCCTTTTAAGATGCACCTGTCCGTTCTCAATAGAGCGACGGACCCTTTGTGTCGTCGCTTAGTTCCTAAACTAAACCTGTCTCCTCATTATTGTCACCGACAAACATATAGTCACCCTTCCTCGCACACCTCCGCATCTTTAGTGTTTGAGCAGAGGTGCTTGTTTGAATGCCAAGACGTTCAGACGCCAGACTCCTAATTAAGGCTGCAAATCTCTCTGACCAATTTCAAAGTGCCATCCCACACAGACCTGTTCACAAAGTGTTTCGATGCTGCTTAATTCTTGAGCACATGCAAAGATATTTGACTGATTTTTCTTAGATATAACCAGGCTATGGAAGAAAATGCATCATATTCTTCCGGTTCTACAGATGAGGGTGGTGGAGCTCTGCCTTCCAACTGCTTTCCCCTGAAAATGTGTTTACCCTTTATCTTCATACATCTTTGAAGCCCTAATCTCACCCGTTTCCAAGCTGTCTGTCAATGTTCCTGACAGCATAATAATGAAACACATCCATCCCCAAATATGCAGAATGTTGGGGTTTGTTTTGCACTTCCTGTCTGTGTGCCGGGAGCGATACCACAGTTGGTTCTTACTAAATGACTGTTCCCAGAGGGACCGGCCTACGCCATCGACACATCACGATCTCCCACCCACCGCTGTAGGCTGTGGAGGACCCCTGGCACACACACTCTCAGCCACTCCTACGCCTTCCCAAGTCAACCAAATTAGCATTCTTCCAATTTGTGGGGACGGTCCCTGTTGTTGCTGTTGCATCCGCGCTCTCGTGTGTGCGTCTGCATGCCTATCTGTGGTGGAGATGTGTGCTTCTGTCGATTTATATCCATTGGAAGAAAGAGGGGAGTCGCTCATCTTTTGGAGAACACAAGACCATTGATGCGGGTTAGACTGCAGAAGCCTTTTATCATAATAAATGGTTCATTCAATGTGGTTGCTTTCATGTGAATAACTTCGATATCAACGGAAATGTGATATCGATATGTTCTGACAATTAAAAAATATCCTCCTTAATTCAATTAAGTTGTATTCTATGTAAAAATATTTCATAATACTTTCCAACATTTTTAAATTGCATATTGTTTCTTGTTTAGTTTATTAAAGAGTAGCGCACAGATCGTTAAAATGTTTTGATACACACATATTGTGTGTAGAAATATTTTGAGCAAAAGCCAGTGATGACAACCATAAGCTGGTTTTGATGACTAATTTCTGTGTTATAATATGCTTCTTCACAAGAAGAGTATGATGCTACCGGCTCATGAATAGATGTTTTAATAAATTATTCCATTAGCAAACCTGTTAAGCCCAATGGGGACACTAAGCGTTGTCTTGTTGATGTGAAAATGCCTTTCATCACACCTAGAATCATTTAATAATATTGTGTGTTTAAAACACATCAACACAAAAGCTAATTAATCGCCTCTGTTGAGTTTCCTCTGTGCATGCGCTAGGTTGAAATTACGCTTTTACATTGCACAAAGATACATCTGTCGCATAATCCATGATCACAATAAGGATTGCTCTATTGGGTATTAATGCTAAAATATGAAAATTGAGAGTACTGCCCGCTAGACAACCAATGAACTGTGAAAAAATAAAAAACGACAGTGTTTGGCTTTCACACTTAAAAGGCTTTGCATATATATGCAGCTCTCATTGTTGATACCCAGCGGCATTGCACCATTCAAATCGGTACTCTATGTGGATGAGCAAGGAACAGACCACCTTTGTAAAGGAGGCCCTATAAATTACCTTATACTTGAGTAAAGACATTGAATATGTGCTGTAGTTTTGAATGTCCCTCTGGGGATGATTTAAATAGCCATCTAATCTAACCTCCGATAGGTGATGTGATTTGCAACCAAAACCTAAAGGAAAACAGACATTAATTACATTACGAAAGAAAAAAGCGATCCCGCATGATCCATCATATAATGACAGATCACAAAGTAGTAAAGTATAAAGAGCGGCTAAATCAAAGTTATGTGGGTCAGAATGACAAATTCATTCTTTCATTTTAATGAACGGGAAGAGAATTACATTGACAAAACGTGATTGTGATATCAAATTAAAACACGGGCCACGCACCAAGAAACCAAGAAAGTCAAACACAAAAATGGCTCTTCTTCCTATCAACCCGTCAGTCCTCATGGAAACGACAGCGACTTGCAATGAATTCCGGTCAGGATACATGGTGTTTAAGCGCAGGTATAGGGCTAGGCATATTAGCATCAGGCAGGGAACCATCACCACAGCAGACCTTCCCCAGGAACAGAAATCCGACTTGATGATTACAATGATTAAAAACATGCATGCGTCTCGCTTGTGTTGTGCCAATCATGCACACGTTGTCGTGTTCCTCATACATACACAGAGGAGCACTGGCCTGCTAACTGGCCGGGGTTATTGCTTTATTGGGGCTGATCCCCAACCAGCTAGAGCCAGTTGCCTGCTGCTCACGCCATCCGGTGTGACTGGCATGAAGAGCGGTGTGGACGGGGTATGTGGCAGACGAGGTGAACTTTGTTCGTACTCACACAATAGAGCGATGCTCCCAGTTTGGTAATGGGGAGGGGGGGGGGGATTATAGAGCAGAAGGAGAGCAACTGCCAAACTCAGTCACTCAGACACAGACAGCTCCCTGAGTATGCAAGCGTATCAAAGGGTGTGTGTGTGTGTGTGTGTGTGTGTGTGTGTGTGTGTGTGTGTGTGTGTGTGTGTGTGTGTGTGTGTG
>JAOPUD010000145.1:12910328-12922406 GCA_027122715.1 Trisopterus minutus | reverse complement strand
CCTGCCCTTCAGGTACAGAGGAAGAGCATCTTCCTCACTGCTACTTCACTCTCTGCGCTGAGTCTCTGTGGCAGCCAGGGATGGGAGGAGAGACAGAGAGAATAAATGACTGATACAACTTAGGCTGTTACCCGTATTGGATGCCTTTATTAAAAGGCCTCGGATTCGCTCCAACAGAACAGACCAGGGGCACTAGGTAGCAGTCATTAAACTGTGAAAGAATCGTTTCAAAAGCTGAGGGACATATCTAGGTGAAAGCATTGTTTCAGAAGCTGAGGGACATGTCTAGGTATCAAGAGATAAAAGACAAGATTGATAGACAAGCATGACAAATCTAAAGTCGTTCTTCTTGGAAAATAATCAACTGTGTGCCGGGAATGACATGTAGCGTAGTGTTGTCGCTCTACTTCCAACTATAAAAGCGTGATGTCGAGTTACGTTGAGAACGCAGCTTGTGTCCCTAATAAGAAACCACCAACATACCAAATGACAAGTGACAACCTTCTACTGAAATGACAGTACTAACAGCCAGCGTGGCTCCCTGCTGCTTCCCCTGACCATCTTATGGTTTTCTTTAGTTTAGCCGACACCAAACAATACAATAATGGCTGCTCAGAGGGGATTCATTTTACAACAAAGTCTTGTTACGACACAAATACAATGAGAAAGAAAATAATGTTGCTGTTGTGATTTGTTTTCGCCTCCACACCATACTAGATGGTTTTTCCTTCCATTTTGAGGCAATTACAGACCAGCCGGGACACGGAAACGACTAATATGCAAAAGATTGAGTTTGTTATTTACACACACATGCATTTGTGGTGTTCCATTGCGGCTAGTCCCTCTTAAAAGCCCCATTGATCCATCAATGAGTCTTGACTGTACGACTGTCTGTGTTTATGGATTGCCCTGTGTGGTGCAGGCTTCAGGTTCACAAACAGGGATGTTAGCCTGTTTGTTAAATCCTTGAAGGAAGATTTTAATCAATACAATTAGGCTGCAGCATTGTCGATGGCAGTGCACTATTCATAATGTTAATAATGGCCATGAAGATCTGTAGAGCACAACAGTTTAATATCGCAGAGAGTTTTGCATCACATTTTCTATTAAAAATGATCTGTGCATAAAGAAATATGGATCCACTGTGCTGGTATCATATCTATAAAATCAGTGAATGAAATATTCTTTTTCCTGCACTCCCCTTATGTGAACAATGCTGCATGTTAACTAAACACTACGACAACTATCTAGCAAAAAAGCTACAAAAAGATATTTAACTATTCAGACAAATCAACCGAAATTAAAATCTGTATTTAATTACGTGACTTCAACCACCCAGAGTGGTGGACAACCGAGGAAAAAAGGGTCACTTGGAGGTGAGGGAGTCATCAACTGCCACAGCCTCTAACATTAACCCTGAGCCCTAAACACTTCCATATCTGGCCTCTGTTCCCCATGTAGTTCCCCTTGTTGTTTCACCGGGACTTATGTGATCCGATGCACCAGGTCGGAACATGACGTCCACACATGATACTTGACCGGAAGTATAAAAATAATGTTGTACCATGAAGTTTAAAAGAAACATGTTTATAGAATGCTACTAAACATGCACTTTGCTGAATTTCCCCTTCGTCCTGCTTTCTCGGATAACACTTTGTGTTTCTTACCGTCCCCCCTGTCCCCTACACATTAAGGTTTTATCTAAGCATATTTTCGGTCCCCATTTTATTATTTATCATTTATTGATTCTCATTACTATACATTGGCTTTCAGCATCTAAGCATTCAAGGCGGCACGTATTTCCATGTCAATTTGAACATTGGGTTCTACACTTACTAACTTTTCAACCAGGTTGTTATCATCTTTAAAAGAGAGTCTAGTCTACAAACAGCAGAATATGTGTTTGGGATACAATTAACAAGCTGTGCCAAGACATACCCACAGAGAGAGACCAACACAGAGAGAGAGACACACACACAAAAAACAGACAGACAGACAGACAGACAGACAGACAGACAGACAGACAGACAGACAGACAGACAGACAGAGAGCCATTGATAAAGCTCAGCATCTATCCTGGGAACAACAACTAAAAAAAACTGGATGTGACTTTCCTGTCACAGTCACATCATCAGTGATCGCTCTTGGCGTAGTTTTGGGGCAAAGTCCCATCTGGAATACACAAAAATGTTCCGGATAGACATATGCAGACACACGCAATACAATCAACCAGATACAGAAAACACAACAAATAAAAGAAAGGAATGATGGTCTACATTGGTGATTGCAGGAGGACTCACCGTTTGTCAGTTCAAGCAGAAGGCCAGATCACATGATGCTTAGAGAGATTAAGACCCCAGTGCTGCCCTTAAGTGGATTAGCTGCCAGCTGTGATGACATTTGATATGGATCATATTGAACATCATTTTGACACTTTGTCTGATAAATATGGGTTAATTGGTAGTTAGCCTAACGAGAGCATGTGCCATTGAATTTAAAAGGAGCCAAAAGAAATTCAGAGAAATATAACAGCACGGCGACGTTTGCTATTGCTAACAAAAAAAGAACATGAATATGCGACAATAAATCTTTATAACCATTCGTTGGAATTTCTTCTCCAGATGCAGTGCTTAGGTGAGTGTGAGATGAACTATGCTGCGTGATGCGGAACGGGGCATGCTCTATGTTGATGTGTGCATTCAATGGTATGAAAATATAACGGAAAAAGATTTTAGTCTGCAAATTCTTGTCATCCCATCATTGCCTGGGTTGCATTATACTCTTGCTTCTGCTTCACACAAAAAATATATAGGGTACTTTTCATTTCTATTTCTTAGCCCCATTATTTTTCTCTTTATGCTCACATTTAGTCTAATGCCATTGTCAATGGTAATTAATTGCATGGCTGATTGCAGCTGGATGCATGTAGGGCAGGGGGCCCAACCTTTGATAGCAGGTTCACCCTTAAATTGTCCTCGAGACCTTTCGTGGATTACCTCATGTGCAAACAGTTGAAATTTGATAAATAAACATGCAGTGGCTGAGTCAAGAGTGCCAGTGCCCCTTTTATACACAAGTATTACTGGTAAAAGGCCATGGATAAAGTCGGCAATTCTGACTTTATCAGCATTGCTGATTGTGTTTATTAAGGTAAACACAATTGAACACAAAACATCAATGGAAAACCTTACAATGGAAAGCAAGATGGAATGCACATAAGTTCTGTTACCTTTATTATAAAATTGTGTAATTTCTAGGTTTAAATTTCCATGTACAACCTGCAGTACTCCTCCATGTACCACCAGTGGTACACGTACCGTACTCTTAAACGTTCATCAACATGTTAATCTGAGAAATCAATAATAAAGTAATGACAAAGTAGGCCAACTACAAAATTATTAATTTTTCAAATAGGTTTTCTAATGTTTTTTTTTTTTTTCATTGAGAGGACATACTTTTAACAACTGTAATTGAAAGTCAGACTTTCTTCGCTGGTTTGTGTCGCCGGGACGATTTCCCCTGTGGCCGGAGGACTTTATTTCAAGGCTTTGGAAGTTTTATTGTTCAATTGCTGCACACGCTTATCATACATGACTGCCAGAGAGGTCGGGAGCTACACATAATTACCATTTCAAAAATAAATAGGCAAAACTCTCAGCTGAAACATTTGGCAATGTTACCATTGCCAGACAACATTTGGCAATGTTACCATTGCCAAATGTTCCTACAGAGTGAGAGAGTGGTGGTGGAGAGACGGCGGCCATCTTTCACACATTGGCTGTAAAATGATATGGCACCTCAGAAAGCACAGCTGGAGACGAGTCTGTACTAAAAACACTTGTAAACACAACATATTTTACATTATTAATAGGTTATTCTAGACAGCCAGGGGTCTTCTCGTACAAGAATATTTTGTTCCTCTGAGAAACTGAGGGTAAAAAAGGACTGAGCTCTGATAGTGCGGCAGTCAAGTAATGCTGAACATCACACAGAAACACCAAAGGAAGCTATTGATTTAACAAAAGCACACGCACTCAGAGCTCATCTGATCTCTCACTTTCCCTCTCTCCCCGTCTGTATTTCTCTGAATCCCTGTGTCTTGAGAGAAGACTGTTTGGATCCAAATTATAAATGACACGCATCAAATTGGGAGATTTCTATTCAGTTCTATTCAGTGCAGTGATTGTCGTGTCTTAAATGAGAAAGGATTTGGCTTCTTTCTTAAGGATGCCTACAGGTCGACTGCGGACATTGAGATTCAAACCTCAGAAGACAACCATCCGTCCCCCGCGTTGAGTGGAGTGCCTCTCCTCCATTTGAGTGTTTGCTTTTTATAAATGTTGACACATTTAGCATTTTATAAAAGTGCACTGCCAGCAGTTCAGACCGTGGCTGGTAATACACTCAAGTGGAACGTTTAATTGTTATAAGCATTATCAGCTCCTTGATAGAGCAGAAGTTAATGTGGGGCACACTCTAACCGCCCCCATCCTCCGAGACTTATCTGACTTACTCATTAACCCTCTTCAAGGTCGAAATCAAATGCTAGATTTGATCTCCAAAAGCAGATAACATAAATAATTAGCATTTAATTTTAAGTCAAGTCAAAAGTAGGGTGTCCGTGTATTTATCATTCTATATATATCTATCGATACTTATTTTATTTTGTGGAAAGATAATGAATTATTAGCAGAGCTGTCATTTATTTTATGTTTTAACTGTGTGGGTGACTTCGGTGAGTTTGATTTCTTTCAGGAGTTTTTTGTTTCAATAAGTGTTTTGTTTTCACACTGAGGTGTTGGTTTATGCTCATTATTTCTAAGGTAATTTTAAGTCATGTACAGGCTAATAACCATGGTAGATGCAGTAGGCCCTACTTATTTATTAACCCTATCAATCTCCCCGCACTGTCCAAAGATAGTAATCTCTAATTTAAACGTATTTGAGGAAATAGGGGGGGAATGTAGGTATTAAGGCATCCAATCGGAAATTTCTCACTCGGCAGCTGTTAAGCTGGCAGCCAGGGGTTTATGGAAAAATCTGATATAGCACATTTAAGAGATGGAATATTTTTGGATTATCATCAATTGGATTATTATGTGAGACACAGTTTGGTGACTCGCATCATGAGTGGAGGATGATTGTCCCGCAACTGCCACCGGACTTGGTGATGTTTAGACTAGAAGTAAGTGGAAAGGTACTGCGTTTTGTTTTTAACCAATCCCCAACATTGAGGTGCTTATGCATTGCCGTTGGCTTCCAAGGAATTAACTTTTAGCATAAGCGTACTTTATCTTTTAACCAACAGACCAAGTGAGAAGTGAAGCGAACTAGGGCGTGAGACAATTCAATTCTTCTTTGTTTTGGTTAAAAGGCGATTGGCAGGAAATTAAATTGAACCCAATAACTATATTAGGCAATCTGTACGTTTATGCACCAGGGATTTGATTTAAATGACATGACTCTGGTCTCTTGAGATACAATGTTATGTTGTAAAACTTGCTGGATTCGATAGCACTAATGATAAGCTGGTTGATTTTCGGGTGCTGATAACTTTGGACCCGGGTCCTTATAGAACCAGGTCTTGAAACCCATCCGTAGTCAAAAGTCTAGTTCCTTAAAAAGCGTCAGTGTACGTGGCTATATTATAAACTAAAAGCCTTTTTGTTTCATGTAGAAAATGGTTTCTTGTGTTAGACAAAAATGCACACTTCACAAGAATCTATACTGAACTCTATTACACTTTGGGTGGGTGGTGACAGTTTAAGTGCAAGCCGAGGTTATTTTGAAACAGCACTTGAGATGATGAAAATCCACATAGGATTGTATAGGGTTCACTGGACGATGTGATGTGGTGGTGTACTAGGAAGAAGCCCATCGCAGCTTTGTTCGAGGACATATTATTCAGACGATACATTCTTTCAAATACATTGGAACTTCTTCAAATACCACTGACATTAATTAGTCAACCGGGAAACATTTGATAATTAGATTTCCACCTTACATACCTTTTAAAGCCACAGAGGCACTGAGGTCATTTTAAAGCATTTTAGCAACACAAAAGCTGCCATCGCCAAGAAGCAGAACTTAAAGGAGATTTTCCAGTGTGAGATTTGCAGACTGTGTGGTGCCAGCCAGTGCCCAACACTGAGGCTTTCAGAAATGGCAGGCTTCCAGCAGAATCATAAATCCTGCCCCTACTGCAGTAGCCGCCAATAATCCAAGGTCATCACTAGCTTCCCCTCCAGACTCATTGATCAGCTCTGGTCTAATTGTAATACAGCTAACCAGCACCCTGAGCGGCTACGTCACATCAGGCTGTTTAGAGTAGATTAAAGCATATTTCCCACTGAATACATTTAGAGACTGTGGTGGATGGACCCTGATCCCTCTAAAAGGGTCATGGGGCCCCTGGAAAAAATATTGATGATTTTAGCCAAATGCATCAATCTATTATGCAAAACTAGATTCCCCCAACAATGACCAGGTTCTCTAACCTTATTTTTTTACTTTCGTTTTAAAGTAAGTAATTATATGAGAATCGAATATATGTAAAAATATAGCCAGAGGCATTGAAAATTTGCTTAAGAAAAAGGGGAAAATGTAGCCTACACTAATGAGCCCCTGACGGTCACACTGCAGAGCGCTTGCTGAGGGCCCTACTGTAGAAAGCGCTTGCTGAGGGCCCCACTGAGAGCCTGGTCCCACTGTAGAGAGCGCTTGCTGACAGCCCCACTGCAGAGTGCACTTAATGACACTACATTGCAGGCCTACTGCACTGAAATTAGGGTGGCCGTTGATTATTCAAGGCTGAAATGTAAATTTGGTGTTTTTCCAAAATTCGTTTTTTGACTGGGCCCATGACTACCCACAGTGGGGCCAAAATCATGGTGCCCTCGGAGCTCCGGGCATTCGAGAGCGCAATCCAATGCGACTTTCTGCATCGCGTTGATTCTCAAGTGGATCTGGCATCTTGTGTGATTGAGCATATGGGTTTCGCACCACTAGAATATCAAACACAGTTTAAGAGTTATTGGTATCAGCCACCTCCACCAACTGCGATATGATTGCAGTATTCGCTCCATGACTATTTGATTTGGCATTCCAGCCACTATTGGTGACAGAAGTATACACAGACCTCAAATATTATACATAGATGCTCCGATCGATCGGACACCGATCATGATCGTCCGATATTGGCAAAAAAAAAATAGCGTGATCAGAGAACCCCAAAAGCGCATCCAAAAAAGCTGATCACTTGGCGAGGTCAGATTTTTCAAATCGGAACTTGCCAGTGGCAGCATAAGTTCTCCCGTGTAAAACATTGTGCTACACTGCTAGGGTTTCATGGGGTCAATGTAATTATAGCAAAGGAGGCAGGTTAACATTAAGTTTCGCTTAAGGAGCACTTGCATTGCTCAGTATATGGCAGGCACATTTCAGTACTGTAAAAACAGCAGTATGCGCGCAGGCACATTTCAGTATCGTATATGACATGTCATATACAATATGATATGTCACATTCTGTGGAGGCTCGATGAGCGCATTGAGCATGTTTAATTATTAGACCATCTCGAATTATAAATGATTAATTACTCAAGATGCTGTGACAGCCATTACGCAAAGAAACAGACACATTTGTGATTACTTAGAAATTCCACTTATTTGGGTTTGAGGGGGACTTCAATATGTGGTTTCCTTTTTAAGTTATTCTAATTCCCCTCCATCTCATGTGCATAGGTAATGAAGCAGTGCACTTTGCCTAAACTTATACTGTTACTTATTAATGTATTAAGGAAACATGCCAACGATTCCTTATTAATGCGGGTGACAGCCAGGCCTGATAGTTAACGCAATCAGTTAAATTTAATAATAAGAATGAACCTTGCTACTTTCGATAAAATAAAGATTATGATGAAAGCTTACAAACATGTTTTGTAAAGTTATGTCTCATTCAGTGACATATATATCATTAGAGTGTTCACTCACATCTCATATTAGTATAAAGAGCATGCGGGCTGGCTCATTACTTTTGATAGACAACTGTGCAACTTCTTGTTGTTGACTAAACTAAAAGGCCAAATGGACATGAAATATTTGGTAATATGCAGCAACTTTGCAATTTTCAGGACAGTTCAACAACTTTTTAAAATCCAGCTTTTCCAGAACCCAGTTATTAGGTTGCATTAAGATGCCTTCTTCATGTCGGCAGGATGATTGCATTGTACAGCAGCGCCAGCCCTACACAACAGAGAAGAGGATATTTATCAAGTAAACAGTAAATCCTAACCCTAGTGCATTGGCCTAAAAAAATGAATTTGACGTTTTTATAGCTGCATTTGAATTAATTTAATTATGTTTTTGTTTTGATCTAACATGCAATAATATCTTAATTTTATTTAATAGAATAGACAAGCTTCTGCTTGAGGCTATTTTGTATTTATTTAACAAAAGGCAGAGACTGTGGAGGTAGAAATTAGCATGTGGCAGGCCGCCACAGTCTAATACATTAATGGGAAACCCTGAGTCAAGTGAACCATCACACCATCATAGGTTGTAACCTGAGGTTACCAGAGCAGGTCAACAGCCAGTGGTTGCTGGGCCCATTGCCACCTGGAGCCAACCCACCCGGTTAGTCTGAACTAAATGTGCGTGTCGGCACTTTTGGGAAAAGCGCAACCGTATTTTTCCCATTTCAATCCACTGCCTTTGCTCAACCTTTCAAATTTTTTTTACCAGTTTACTTTTGCCAAATGGTAGGCCATCACATGCCATGATGCACTGAACATATGGAGACGTTTGCCACAAACAGTGTGTCCGCGTATAGCTGACTAGTGCACTAGATGCTTTACCAGCATGTATGAGCGTAATCAACATGGCTGAACCTTTTGGTTGATCAATATAGGGCGGCATATTTAGCCTTACTCTTTAAAGACACTGCCACATCTTGTTGGGAGTCGTCCATCCGTCAGAGGTCATTTATTGGTTCCATAAAACCAATAAATGTAACTATTATGGATGGAACCATGTAGCTGCTAAATCAGTAGTAAAAACCGCAGTGGTCCACAAGAGAAGTTTATAACGTATCACTCCCTGGGCCCATGGAGGCGCTCGGGGCACAAATTTATTAGTTCCATTACATTCTTCTCCCTTCTTTTCTGTTTGAGTCCCTGCCAAAGGCCAAGTGGTGGTTTGTATTTCGGAGGTATGCGCCTATATCTGCCACAGTGCTTTGCTTGGAAATCATAGAAGTGCAAGAAAGACCCATTTAGGGTTCCGTCTGTCCCGTGTTGGACTAAGGGATACCTCACTATATTGGCAACCAGTATTGGCCAGAACTTTCAACTTTGGCATTTTATTAAAAGCATTGTCCCCTTCACCTCTTTCGATGCAAAAACATTAGCCACTAGTTTGCAGGTATGTGTTTCAAATAATATAGGTTTGTTTGCCAACTTTTAGTGGCTGGCACCTTCATTCAACACGCTCAAAAATAACGTCCCGAGAACAAGGCAAAAGAGATATTTAGATATTTGATTCGAGTTTTGAGGCACTTCTTGCAACCCTATTTAAAACGTGCATACTTACACCCTTTTCATTGATCCCTAGCTTAACATGTATTGCAAATAGCAATCGTGCCGTCGTCCTCTGAGACCGGGAAAACATCAAAACAGGTTGATGTGTTTGCCGTTTTCCAAAGTTACTATGACAACACCGCATGACTACTTAGGTTCCATTAAGTTCCAAATAGCTACATCCCTTGCTGAAATTGATAATCATTCTGCGTATTTTGGTGAATAGTATTTGTAAAGCCCTTGATAATAGTTAGAATAACAAAGTCTGTCACAGACCCACATCAAATGACACCAACCCCAAGCCCTCTAAAAGGGCAAGAAAAAGACAGGTTTTTTTCTAAAGTAACAGAAGATGGATACCTCCTCTCAGGGACAGTTAGGGTGCATCAAGCGTCGAACGGGCAGGACAACTTGATATTCATTTATTCATTGTAACTATTTTTTATTATCCTAAACTGGCTGCATTTAGACACCGATTTGGTTATCACACCGGCCTTGATGTGGAAGGTAGGAATATTCCCAAGCGAGCAGTGATGGTTTCAGCCTTTGACACATAGGCCCTTTTCACCCAGCGCCATCCGATGAGTTCATGAATCCTTCAATTGAAGCTCAACTTAGATTGGCATTAGAATTCTTCCCCCCCAAAAAAGTGTTCTAATGGCCAGAAAAAAGTCACGTGGCTGCCCCCTCTCCATTGGTCCAGGGAAATCAGGCCCACGGCATCAAGTTATTGTTTTTCAGATTGAAGGCTGAAGGTCTATGCCTTATTGTATTTAATCAATGCATTTCTACGCCTTATTATTTATTTACTTCATTTCTAAACAGGACTTAACAGCAAAAGCATATCTGTACTCTGATAAACGCTGCAGAGTGCAGATATTATAATCTAGCCTTTAACGGTTTTCCCTAAAAGACTGGGGCATCCGGTTTCACTTTAAACAGCCTTAAAGAATCACACACATTCAATTCATTGAACAATGGAAGGAATACTCACTGTAGATCTTTGAGAGTTTCCAGCTGATTGAAGGGAAAATGAGCACTAGCTCTGTATTGTAAATGGCTGGCTATTAAGGCCGGCACCGCAGGCGTGATATAGAAACACACTGATCATACGCTCATCATATGCTGTACATGAGAGCTCAAACCACAGCGTGCACGGAGATGCATTGTGAACAATTTGGCGGTTACTTAATGAACAAATGAAAAAGGTCATTAGCTCTCCAAGCCCTCAGGTGGAAGTCTCCTGCATTAAGACAGGACTGAGGGCGACCGGCGCTGCACAATGGACTCCTTCCACTGCTGATTGACTTCCCTTAGGACAGTGTCTGCTCTATAATTGCCACAATGCAGCCACTGTCAAGAGTCTGCACAAAACCATGTGTGTGCTTCAAGTGGGCCAAAGCCATAGTCTGGTCTGATGATGCTACACAGGGACCCGATAGGGGAATATAAGATGCCATCAACACAGATCACTCGCAGGGTGTCAATGTGGTCGTCACATTCATAGTAAAGAATGGTTCGTACCTTACCGAAGCCTGGCCAATTCTCTACCAGCTTCTCCAAATAAATGTTGCATCGTATTTTGTCCCTTGCACCTTGTTGTTTACAAACCCGACAGTGCGGTACTTATAATCGCATCACAACTATATTGCATTGTGCGCCCCTGGTTTGGTATGCCTGTCATATAGTCAGGACAGGTTACAAATACGGGCCACGCCCCACGCTTAAGGCAGCATTTGTCACCTACCCTCCCCCCCCCCCATTGAAGACAGATGTACTGTTAGTACAGCATTCATTTTTAAAGCTCAACCCTTTCACACATCATGAGAGATTATTAGGCCAACTTTGAAAAGGGTAATTGTGGTGTTGAGTAACGATGCGTGTCTAATAGGGTCTGTCCTTTTTGCTACCTGCTGTGCGTGACATAGACTGTGTGGGAGGTACTTTTCTTTTTTCCTGGCACTTAGTACATTAAATCTGAAATTATATTTCCAAGAAAAAAATAAGAAAAAATATGAAATGGGTTTTTGGAGATTGTGGGATAATAAAAAAGCAACACTAAAACGGCCCTTTGACTCAAGCTTGTGCATTGAGCTGCTTAATAAATCTGAAAAAGATGCTATACTTTGTGAACCCAAGGCATAGGGTGCACACAGATCCACCACCAATATAACCACAGATAATAAATCACCACCACTGTACATCACAGTTCAGATGCCACCGACGCTAAATCGACATGACGCACTGATAAAAATAAAAAATAAAGCAAAAAAAAACCTCTGTAAGCAAAATGAATACACCAAGAGCAGCCTGGGGCAGTTTGACCTAATGGAAAGCATCGACACCAAGAACATGGCGATTTGTCCATCAAGTGACCCCCCGCCCCCCCCCCCCCCCCCCCCCCCAAACAACCCAGCCTTTGTGTGCCAGGTTAGGGTTAGGGTGGTTAGGGTTAGGGTGGTTAGGGTTAGTGTGGTTAGGGTTAGGGTGGTTAGGGTTAGGGTGG
>JAOPUD010000145.1:12892746-12904690 GCA_027122715.1 Trisopterus minutus | reverse complement strand
GCTTCAGTCTATACAGCTGTGTGCATGCTGTTTTGACCCAGACACAACATAAATAAAGAAACCCAAGGTAAAATGCATTCCTGCACGCCGCTTCATTATTTAGCAAATGGATGGCTCGTTACAATATCTATTGCGCTTGATTAGGCCTATTAGCCATACTTCAAGCACACACCGCACTCTCTTAGGAGGAAGTATTCTATGTAGGTGTATAGTGGAGGTCTCAAAGTTCTTCAGTGGGTTGTATTTCATCACTTAACCAGGCGCTGTTGGCCATCCGGCGAGTACTACTTGCCCAGCACACCGCCTTCCCGGTCTCCGGAGCGGACCTCTACGAGGAGCTACAGAGCTCCACGGCCATCGTCTCCACCAGCATCCCCAGGTAGGCACACAGAGAGCTCCACGCAAGCATCTTCACAATGAAATGAAACAAGCCCAACGGATGTTAAACACTTTCTCTTTGTGGGGAGGAGAGGCAGGTGGAGGGACGGGTTGGAGTATTGTTGGTTAACGTTGTGAGATTTGTGCTCCAAGCCAGGAGGACTGCCGTTAGTGCAGTGGGAATATCAGCGCCGAAGTGTGTGTGCGCACCATGGAGAATTAAAGTCCAAGGCTTACTCGAACAAAGACGGCGTGATGCTCCGTGTCATTAAGTGGCGCGACTCTGGAACTGAGCAATTTACTACGAACACAGAGGCGTGTGGTAATAGCCTGTTCTCCATTGTGCATCAGATGGAAATGGAAGTTGGAAAGTCCCTCTTTCCATTCTTCATTATTTCTTCTGTTGAACCCCAAAAGCATATTGAGTCATGTCGGTGTGCATTAATGTTGGCCAACCGTTTTTTATTATTATTAGCTTGTATGCAAAAATAATAGGGTTGTACAAGGACTTTCTGTGTGAACCACTTAATATAGTATTTCAGTGCCATAGTATTGGGAAATACTATGGCAATACTCGTCTTATAGTCGTACACCATTTGCTCTCTAGTGTCTATCAGGTATATGAAGGGACTTGATATTATATTGATATACCGAGAGTGTGCAAGTAACACATACCCACAGAGGTTATTCAATGTGCAATGGCAAATATGCTTCTGAAAGTTATGTAAAACATCCCATCTCATAGCCTCCTACTCATAGCACGGCTTATGGCAGCATTGTGTCATGGTTGAAAATTGCACTGGAGTTGGGCGTTCCCGTCTGTGATTGGAACCACTATTCGACTGTGCTTGGCCCAACTGTGCAATGGACCAATCCCAACTATGATTGGCCAAACATTGCCTTCAAATACAGGGACAGATAAACTCACCCACACTCGGCATGGATACACACCGTCCGTTGCTTCTTTCTATGCATGCGATTTCTCACCTGCCCCAGTTGGATGAAAATTTGCATGACCAAATACTGGTAGATAACAAGTAGCTTCATTGTCTACGCTTCACAAAACGCAAACAGTCATTGCAGCTAAGTGGTTTCCACATTATGCATTGACCTCTAAAATGTGCCCCCCTTAAAAATGTATTGGGTCGGTGGTATTTTCAAAGCTGTTTCTATTAAGTCTTTGCTCACCAACACCTTATAGTGGAAGAGGGTGGCCGTGATTTTGAATTGCAGGACTCCTGTTATAAACCAACCTGGCATAATTCATATTATGGTAGAACTTTAAGTGAATATTTCAGCGAAATATACATGGCCACATATGTTTTTAACTTCTGAAGTTGGTTCTGATAAATTACCCATTTGCTATGACGTTATCTGGATACAAATGAACCGAGCCATCATTTTTGACTGCATGTGCTTGCCCTCTAGTGGTGGGAAAGTGAATCGCTTGAAATCGTCAGAAGTGAGGTGAGGCGCCGTTGGTTTGAAGTGATGTCTTTCAGATGTATGAATCTGCGCAGTTTCCTCAGTGCTGCATTTGTTTGAATACCATAGTCTGAATTCAGTTGCATACGACGAGCAGTTGATTTCTAGGGAGATCTGCACTTGTGCCGCAAAGAAACACCAAACATAATGTACTATAAGTTAGGGAAAAAAGAGAAACTCACCTTATTGATTATTGGTAGTTTAATTGGTATGTGCAAACAGAAATTATGTTTATGGACCGGCTGGTGCATGATTCAATTTGTAATGAACTGAATGCCAACATGACAGGTCATCAAAATGAATATTAATGAATGGAGATTTTCACAGACGTTCATTAAATACCAACAGACTGTTGGGTACAAAAATAAATGGATACAAATGTATAGTGTGTGGACATTTATTGAACATCTCCATAATTACTGACTCAAATTCAAAACCAAAGTGAAACAAGTCTCACAAAGACCTGCGAACAAGCAATGACATCAATAGCGGCAAGTTGTCATGTTTGGATGGAGTTTGAATTTTAAGGGTAAACACAGAGGGTCATTTCACGTTTGGATTTATTTTATTCCAGAAGTGCTTCATATTCAAATAACATTTTTACTGAAATGGAAGCTGAATTCAAATTCAATTTGCTCTAATTTACCCTCCAGTAACTGTGGAAGAGGTGAAATAGGAAGGTGTGACTGGGTGTGGATTCCTAGCTAAAAGATATTGCCAAAAACATGTCTGATGTCTTTAGGGTCCCTGTCCTCCACGGTTTTTACTCAAGGACACCAGGACAAGTCAGAAAAAATGGAAATAACATCCATACTCCCAAGACGGCAGCAGAGAAATACAAGTTGCACACTCACAATGACGAACAAGGGAGAAGGGAGAAAAGTGCTAAAATAGTACATTACAAATAGCAAAATCAATTCATCTGTTAGGACGGGGGTGTGAAGTACTTGACACGGTCTCGTCCCAAAAAGCATTTGAAGGCCATTGTTATCAGCCCTCTCCACAACAGGGACAGCAACCCTGCGGAGATGCTTGTCAATACGGCTTTAGAAGGAAAATCATTGAGATCGGCAAGAGTGCGTTTAACACATTCTACAAGCCGGCGCGCCACAATGAGCCATCCACGATAATGCCGGCAGGAGTGGCACAAGGGCTTGTGATCTGGTCAATATTCCTCTTCACAGTCAAGGTCTGCTTGAGCCGCCAGCAGCCAGCAATTGAACTGTCCGCCAGCAGCACTCATGCGCAAAAGTTGGCAAAAAATATAGATTAAAAAAAAAAACATTAGTGTGTGTGTGTAAAGAATAAACAAAAGTTGTTTACCTTGGCTCAGCTGCTACCTATGTTCCAACACTTTGCTAAAAAAAGAATAATAAAAAAAAAAGGAGACTTTTACCGCGCCCCCAACTGTCGTTATTTTGTGATGCGTTTCGACCCAGACCAGGAAAATGCCGCTTCGGTCAATCCCAACGCTTTATATGTCAGATTTTGATTTGGTGGACCCATTCATCCCTGAAAGGAAACCTGGACCTACCTCCCAAAAGCTTGCAGCAAAAGAAGCAGCCCATGGTTTAGTATGTTTCCACGGTTACCTAATGTACAGGCCTTAAGTCTGCCGTGTTGGCTGGCCAGGACGGCTCTGCCACCGCACACTAATGGAGATCAACATGATTGAGAGGATGGTGCAGCTAACCTACTTTCTGAGATTAAGGGCATGTTGACTTTTTGACGGATGGAAATTGAGACGGGGAGTGGCCCTGATAGTCAGCCGAAAGTCTCCTAAGGAAAGCACAGAAAACCATGTTTTTTTTTTGAGAAGGACGCAGTTCATGGTTTCAAAAGATGTGAACTGTGAACCACCTGAAGACAGTCCAGAGTGTAAATAAGACTGTAATGTTCAAATCCACCATAAGAGGATAGATCGGCTGACTCTGCAAGAGTCTACACTTCCATTCTCCTTTGATAGATAGGTGAGCACTGCTGATAAAGGCTCATGGTTCTTTCTCACTCTCTTCCTGTTCCTTCCCCAGCCTGGACAAGCTGCTGGATTCAGGGCTGTACACCGGGGAGATAACGGAGCTGTCAGGAGGCCCGGGGACCGGCAAGTCTCAGGTGCACTCTCTACCTCATCATCATCATCATTTCCCAACCCATCCCTCATGCTATTGTCCTTCGAATGAAAATGCTGGTATCGCTTGCCACCTCCTTTTCAAACCCTCACTTTCTTAACACTGATGAAATTAGTTTAATTTGCCCGTGGCTATAACGAGATCGAACGGTGAATCTCCCAGTGGGCTCGGCTTTTTCTTACTTTTTTGTTAATTTATTTTCAACACAACTCGTGTGTCATCCACCAGTGACTGCGGTTTACCACACAATGTATTTATACCTTTGCCGCGTCGCAGGTATGTTTTGCGGCGGCCGTGCACACGGCACACCGACTGAAGCAGAGCGTGATCTACATAGACACGACAGGGGGTCTGTCTGCCAGCCGGCTGCTGCAAATGCTGCGAGTCCAAACGGATCATGTTGAAGAACAGGTGAGCTGAATAGAAGGGGGGATGGCAGAGATGGGAGAGGGGAGATGGGAGAGGGGAGGAGATGAGATGAGATGGGTGGGGTGGGGAGGGGAGATGAGGCCCTGTGTTTTTCAGGGAGAAAGGGAAAATCAAATAAGACAGCGTGTGAAGGGGTGTGGGGAGGTGTTTATGGCTTTAACGTGCGTGACATTTCACAGATGGAGGCTCTTCAGAGGATTCGTGTCTTCCGCGTGTTCCACATCTTCTCCTTACTCGGCTGTCTGCACACGATCCGGTGCGGTGGCCCTCAACAGGTCGGCTTTTTTGCGGTTTGATTTATTATGGTTCATTTTGATTCAGTTTCTGGTATGTACACACATCTTCAGGTGGCTAGTTAGTAGCCAACCATGAAACTTTTAATTACGGGATACTTTTTGAGGGACGGGTCCAATGAGCAATATAAAAAAATAAAGGGCTGGATTGTTGACAAGTATTTTATAATTAGGCCTCCCTTGGCGGTGGCTCTGTGAAGGCTGTGATCGTGGACTCGATGTCGGCCATTATCTCTCCAACTTTGGGAGGCAAACAGAACGAAGGTACCCACTCTAATCTTCTGGCCTCCCCACACATCGAAGGCCCTCTGGGCTCCTGTAAATGTCAATGTACGACAGGGATAAACTAATGATGTGCTTTCACAGATGTCCTGCAAAGTTACTGAGCTTGGAATGGTGTCACGCTTTTGTATACAGTTTACCATACGGTGTTTTGTCAACCACTGCTGCAGCGTACACAAAATCATGAGATCAGGATTAACAGTGCGTTCACACCAAACCACACATTTGCCGCTTGAGTTTTGTCGCGCGTCAAGTCATACTCCGGCGCTGTAGTGATGTGTGCAAGTTTTATCAAGCGAATCTAGTCCCGCGTGTGTGAGGAAGTTGAGTTGTTGTGGAAGTACCAGAGATGTCGGAGAACCCGAGGTCTATTCATAATATCATCCGGAGGCGCACACAGCTTTTGGCCGTGATGTTATATTATATAGATATTTATATAGTATATTATATAATATCATAATATTATATATACAGCTCCAGGAGTCGCAAACGGCAACAATCACTTTCCTCCATGCTGCCTGGCTGGTTGAACGCTGATTGGCTGTTACGTTACGTCACTCAGGGAGTGGACGCCGATCGGCTGTCGTCACGCGACCGCCGCAGCAAAGGTCAAATATTTCAACCCGAGCGGCGACAGTGTCGCTTCGCGTCGCGCTACTAAAGTCCTTGTGAACGCGCTCGCAAGTCAAAACCAGCCGCAGGTTTTTCTAGCGACAAAAGTCGCCTGATACGCACCTCTGCGTTGACTTTGTACGGAGTCCTGTCGCCCCGCCGCGTTTGGCGTGAACGCACAGTAAAACCCCCCCCCCCCAAACCCTTCTGTGAAAGCAGGTCATTTAAATTTGTCACTTTGGCGTACGAAATGGCTTATGATGATTGGCCGGCGTGACTCTTTGAGAGCCCGGTGCTCGTCTGCACCCCGTCGAGTTCTCTAGGGTTGTGCTTCGTCTCCACCTGGGAAGGCTCGCCGCCGCAAGGTCCTGCTATCGACCGTCACGCGCGCCCGCTCTCTCCAAACGGGCGGCGTGGAACACATAAAGCAGTCAAACAATGGTCCGCACAGCAACGTAAACGGCAACATATAAATTAATTCCCCCGTGGGTTTTAGCTTTTTATGGCGCGGTTATTGCCGTCGATATGGTTTGTGTTTCCACAAGGTGCTAAAACCTGGAATAAACATTCTGTTTATCGCGCAGGATCTGAATGGCCACAACAATGGTGGTAGACGACAAAGTCAAATGCTGGGGATGATGTTGAATGCCATATACAGAGGGATCTTTTCATGTGTATTTTAAATCAGTGATCATCCTCCTGCAAACCATCATTAAAACAAAATAAATTAATTAGGTAACTTTATATTTTTCGGAATGCAACCTTTCTTGTCGCACGGCTCCACCAAAAACACTTTTGTCCAGATGCTTGTCAATGTTACATTGTGAAAGTGGTCAATTAGAATTTTGTAGCCCATATCAAAAATAAGCTTGGTTTGGTTGGGAGGCTGCCTCACTACTTAAAGTAAAACTGCCACATAAAATATCATTGGGAAACCACAGAGCTGGAATTACCAGATGAGCCCCATTGAAACGGGTTGTTAAAGTAACATATGTACTGAGACAAAGCCTGGTAATTGTCTGTTTCTCCAGGCATGTCCTTAATGATGCAAGTCGCAGGAGCCCTGAAGACCATCGCTAAGGACTTCAATGTTGCCGTTTTGGTGAGGATAACAAGGCATTACAACATAGTCTGCTTTTGGCCATGAGCTGTGCAACGCGCCCTGGCATTTAGAAAGAACTGCAGCGATCTTGCTGTCCCAACACTGACACCAGGCCATAATAAATAATTTAAAGGTACCCTTATTTCTGGGACACACAGAAAACATGGGGCCCAATTCAAACGAAACACAGCTCTCCCACCATACTTCCCTGACCGGAAAATGAGCACAGTGCTGACAATGTTTGTTCTTTGTACGTTATTGGTGATGTGGTGCTTCAATTATTCAGCCATATCGCCTGTAGCCTGTAGTAGACCCAGCGCTGGATTACAATGAGTTTGAGGGGCGGGGTTAATTTTTCAAACTGTCAAATCAAAATGAGAAGGCAGCAGCAATCACCCACGGTAACAACGTAAATCGCTAATGAAGATGGATGATACTCGCATATCTACAGTCCCAATCACAAGACTCAAGTAGGCCCCCCCCCCCCGCCCGTTTCCACCAGGTGTGGTCTTGCATATGTTTCAAAATCAAACCCTGAGGGATAACACATGTGGAAGTGTCCGGCCAGAGGTTTGTATGCATCGTCCATAAATCAACCGTACCGGCAGCATGCATCTGGGTGGACGCTCCCACTGGGGTGTCACTAATGGGTATTGTGGTGTAGGCCAAACCTGCAACAGTTGCCACCGATGATAAAATATTCGTTACTTTCCTCAATAAACTTGTTCATTTATCGAGTGAAGAAGCAGAACGTAATATTCTTCCGCGGCACTTTAAGCATATCGTTTTTATTATTTTGTCAACCAACGTTTGGTCGATAGTTATATTCTTGTTAATGTTAGATAAGTAGTGCATTGATTTGGAACCGTCAAAATGCAAAGGTATCCAGTAATTGCACAAATATTGCAGAACCTATTAACCAACCAGAATCAATAAGAATCAATTAACCAACAACGCCGTGAAACAATGGCTGATAAGCAACCCCCACAAGCGTTAAAACGTGGGGGGGGGGGCCCATTCAACGGAACGGACCAACGCCAATGACCCCCGCTGTGCTCCAGGTCACCAACCACGTGAAGCGAGGCGCTGGCGGGGAGCTGCTGGCCGGCCTGGGTCTCTCCTGGAGCCACGTCCCCCGGACCAGACTCCTGCTGGAGCGCTCCGGGGGCCCCGGACCCCTGCTCGGCAGCACCCGCACCGCCACGCTCGTCAAGTCCTCCAGACAGGTGACGTCCTACAGGGGGGGGCCACACTCGCCTCCCACGTTGGGACGCGTGGTGGGCTTTGACGTTATAGACTGCCATAACATGATCTGCTGTGACAAAAAAAATCTAACGAGAGCGTTGTTATTCAAAGTCACTTTCTTTTGTGCATGCCTATATTTGAATGTCTGGAGGATGCGTCAGCTGTTGCGTACTTCCTTTTATGCTTTTTGAGGGTGTTGTTCTTTACTAGGTCTGTTCTCTTTCCGTCTCAGCCGTGTCACATCAAAGCCGAGTTTGACTTGAACTGGGGGAGCGGGCCTGAAGAGGGACTGCCGGGAAGAAAGAGAGCGCGAGACTCTTCAGATTCCTGACTGCGTTCGTACAACAGCGTCAATACTAGCCTGCACAAGAAAGCATTATGCAAACAATCATTTCAAGCGGGTGTATGTGTGCTTCTTTGTATGCTCTTGTTTTTCCAAGAAGGTGGCACTTGAATTTATTTTGTGGTTTCAGTTGAAGTAAGACTTACTGGTTGCAGTTGGCCCAGGAAAGCTTTGCCTCAGATTGTGTTGTGTTTGCGACGCAGCACTGTAATTATCCCCAATATTCTGTAAATATTCACGCTTTCATGCTGAGGTGTTGAAGCAGGCTTCAGAATGTGTGGATTCCTCGATATGTAGATGACTGTTCTGGTGCAGTATAATTGTTGCCCAATTTATGTGCAACACACAGCCGTGTTGGACAGCAAGGTTTTGTGTTTTCCTTCTGTTGCTTTTAAAGTTAGACCAAAAGAACACAAACATATAGATTGGTGTTACCTAAATTGTTTATTACCTATAAAGGCATTTTGGCATATTATGCATTACCAATTGCAGCCAAAATGTTTGTATCTAATTCATGTTGTTTCAAACATAATAAAAAAAAATGAACCAAAACCCTATTAACATTTCAAAGTTATCGGGATACATAGATGGACCAATGTCCTCATAGATATTCTATGATCTGCTTGAACAAGTCAATTATTACATTTTCCTTGATGCAGTTTCTGTTGTGAATCAAGAAAATATTTTCTACAAAATAAATGTGTCGATAGTCATAGCTCATCCGTTGAGATATAACCACCATACCCTCCAAGACTTATACACACTGATCTCAAAGAGTTCACTAACCAAAACAAAATATAACAATAGTACAATATTTTGGTACCATGTCTTTTTCGCGTATCTGAACCGGAAAGCAAGGAAAATCATATATAAATATGGATGACAAACATGATCTACTTCATCCATGGCACCAACAATTCCCTTCCCCCCCGGAAAGCGGGCGTCTCACACAGCGGTCATTATCCTACAGTTTATTAATACGACGAGCGGTTCGTACGCTAAATGGGTTTTGGTGACGGCAGCGTATAAAAGGCGCGGTTACTGCGTTGGGGGCCGGAGTCCCCATCAGCAGGGAGGGACGACGCGTCTCTTGCGTATGCACTCCCAGACCCAGTCGGGGCTGACCTTACGGGCCTCGCTGTCCTCGCCGGGCTCGGCCAGCGTGTGTGTGGCCGAGGCGGCGTCGTACTCCGGCACCAGGTCTCCGTCGTAGGCCACGAAGTAGCGCCGCAGCTTGTCGTGGTCGTCCGCGGCGGCGGGCAGGAAGAGCTTCACCCCGCTGAAGATGTCCAGCAAGGTCTGGAGAGGAAGCACGCACACAGACACAGACACAGACACACAGACACACAGACACACACACACCGGGATCAGAGGTGGGGAAGCCAAGCCCTGAACATCCTGCACTAGCACTTTAACGACGGCGACGTGGATATTGACGTGGTTTACCGCAGGGGGGTGAAATATTCATGTTATTTTAATCGTACTTGAGGCTGAATAGCATTGAAAACATGCGGCGCTTTGCTGAAACGGCACTACCGTTTTTCCTCATCTGAAGCTAAACTACATAACATATTTGCCATAACATTAATCCTTTTAGGTATTCTGCAGGAGAGGCTTCCCCCACAGGGGATTAAGGAATATCAACTTGCTACTGAGAAAATCAAACAAGTTGAAATGAATCCTTTAACCCCAACCCCTCATTTAAAATGATCTAAACAAGCTGATGATGGGACTTTTATCTGAAAGAATATATTAATTTAAACCCTTTTGAATCATACATGTCTCACTCAGAACATGGTGTGCACTGACCTTGTCCTTCCGCGGTTCCAACACGCAAGACGTTGCCTTTGGCTTGGCCTGGCCGTTGCTGTGAGGGCTTTCCACTTTCACTTCCACTTTCACCTGGGGTGAGTTTGGAATAGATATTCGTAATCACATAATTAAACGGGTGTACTACTCCAAAGCACGTGCCATTAAACTCAATTCCTAAAACAATCTTCCCATTATACCGTTTGGAACGGTCATAATAATATGCAGCTTTTTCTCCTGCCAATGTTTAGGCATGGGTTGCTGAACACATCGTTTTTGAGCCACTTAGTGAGCACAAGTGAACAGGCTGGAAGTCGACTTTCATGTAACCTCATTAACCTCATCGCAAAAAAAGCACAGCGTACCTTTTTTGGACTGGGTCCCTTTGGAACCGGCGTGCGTGGCTCAGACTTCACCGCCTTGGCTTTGGCCGTGCCATTGTTACCTGTAAGCACAAACACATTGGCGTGGGGTATAATTGAGGAAACTCGCAATTAGCGCACCAACCTGTCCGAGGCCCCGTTGCTTATCACATAATGGCGCCCAGGCTAGCGTTGCTCTGTCCAAACCCAATTATAACTATTAGCTTTTTTCATTGCCTGTGTTGAATCGAACCGTGAACTACAATCAAATGATTACCCAGTCACCCAAGCCAACAGCCCTGCAATTATTCACCATTACCCCCCCAGCCCCACGCCTGTTACTACCGCGGTGGATGGCGCCTATGGTCAGAGCTGTACTCACTGGTCTTCCTGGGTGGAGGAGCCGGCCTGGGGGTGGTGTGGGAGGAGGACGGGGACGAGGGAGGGGAGTTGCCCCCGCTCCCAGACGAGCCTTTGTCGTCGTTGGGCTGGGACGGGCCGGCGGTCACCTCGAAATCAGTGTTCTCTTTAGATATTCTGAACAACTCCTGGAATTGTAAAATGAGCACATGGACATCGGCCAGCTGTTCTCTTCTGACGGGACGGTTAAGTGGTAGCGCTATGTCATTTAAAGCCAATATGCTTTTTTTTTTTTATAACCCAATGGTGTGTGGCAGGGCATTTAAAACCAAGAAACTGAAATAACATTGTATATATTGTCCAGCCACATAATGAACCACATCCATATCGACATTCAAAAGTACAACATTTCACTCAGTGTTTGAGGCTGAACTGGAGCGTGTGGCTGCTGTTGCGTTTGCACCGCCACAGCCATTTGTCATCTTCCCCATCTTGTCATCCTATCAGAGGAGCTGATGGGATCCAGATTGTGGCTGGTCTGACAGTAAATCGGTATGAGGGAGTTCTTCCGATGTCGGCGGGGTGACGAATGAATACCTTCAGCTGGGGCAGGTTGGTGGCCGTCTTCCAGTCCTTGTCGTCACGGACACGGGTCATGCGGGGGAAGCGGATGGAGATGCCGTCGGCCGTGTGCATCTCCGACTTGGAGAACTCTGCGCCTGTGATCTCCCACACTGGTGCTTTCTGGGTCGAGAGAGAGAGAGACAGAACACATGTTTCCACTGCACCATACGGAGTCAAAACCCTCATGTCGATCGTTTTCAATTACAGAAAAGATGAAACGTTTCCTTTTACCAAAACAATTTGGTCTGGCCAGGAGTGCACGGCCCCACTGTGAGGTTTGCTTTTGTGCTTTTAAATCTTGACATTAGGCTGCTCACCGGCGGGAGTAATGCAGCATATCATGTAGTTCCGCTGTGTTGTGTGATTGGTTCCAGCTACAACAGAGGCCAGCCAGCCAACCTGGCTTTTATGAAACCCCGCACACCCACCACCCCCCCCAACCCAAACACACACAACCACCCTCACACACAGTCGGTTCTCTGGGGAACTTA
>JAOPUD010000145.1:12871376-12886668 GCA_027122715.1 Trisopterus minutus | reverse complement strand
GGGGGGGGGGGGGGGGGCAACAAATGTCTGCAGGAAGTGCCTGTGATACATCCTGTTTGGAGATCAGCTGCATGACTTCCTCTGCACACCACCTAGACATGTATATCGCACAGGGAATGGGGGGGGGGGGGGTCGCAGAAGATCAGTGTGTTTAAATGTATGTAAATGTATGCAAACAAGCGCGTGTGCACAGTGGGGAGAGGTAGAGGCAGCGAGGGTGCGGGGAGCGAGCGACGGCGGCCCTTACTTTGTGCGGCAGCACGGGCTTGAGGCTGCGGCTGAAGTAGCTGAAGTTGTCTCCGTTCTTGTGGACCTGCACGCGCTCGCCGTCGTACTTGATCTCCGAGTACATCCCGTTGGGGCACTTCTTCATGGCCATCTCGATGGACTTGCATGCCTCCGCCTGCGACAGGAGAAGAGGGTTCTTTCATCGGTTCACTTGTTCACATAACGGCACACTGACTGTTTTTTTTATCTTTACGAGTTGCCCACCATCCAAAAGGTTCAAAAGAGCCACGCGCTATGAAAAGTCCGTTTTTTTTGTGCTCGTCTTTGTGGGTTCAGAAAAAGGTTGCTTTAAACTTTCCTTTCATGGGATAGAATTTCTTTTTTCATGACCCTCCATTTTGATATTTCCCCATTGTCATGGACAGTTCCTCACCAGCATGGGCTGGACGGGGGTCATGAGGGAGGCCTCGATCGTCAGCAGCTTCCTGGGCCCAGAGCCATTGGAGGCGTCCTGCTGGTTCCTCAGCACGCGCTCTATCACATCGCCCAGGTTACGGGAGGCTTTGAAGGCATCGTAGGCGTTGGGGTCCACTGCGTCCAAGCTGAATTACCATATCAAGGGAATTGTCAATTTTTCCACATGAAAGTTAGCGTTTTTTAAACATGCTTTCTACAATATATGACGGTCGCCGTCTGTCTCGGGGGATGCTGGGATCTCACATGTGCTTCGCTCCGGCGCTCATCTTCAAATCGTGTTTGATCAGTCGGATGATACATTTCAGGTCGTTGCTGGTGCACCTAGGAAGAGACTGCAGGGTGAGTATAGAAATGTACAGTAAACATGTGAATAATTCATCAAAGCCACTGAAACCTTATATACGCCGGCCCAAAAGAACTTTGGTGTAATTAACAGTTTGATAACGACCTCTCCTCTCTTTTGTTACCTACTGACAGATAATCATTAATTGAGAAAAATTTACTGCTCTGGAAAAACTGAATTGCCAATAGTATCACTTTAGATAGTTTGAACTCCCTTAATCATGGTTCTTGAATAATGACATTTTTACTTAACTATGGTTTACTATGGGGCTCGTTCTTTAACCCGATCGATAACCCTTGCTCACGACTTCATTAACAAATCTGTCGACATGGGCTTTCTAAATATACCGTTAAGCAAAACATCATGGACATAATGCCACTATCGGAGCAGAAGCAGCTTCCCAAGTTCGAAAAACACGATGAATAACTGCCACTGTTAAAATAATAACCGCCATGGCATCATTGATCTATCTAGCTGTCAGGTCCCAGCGCTAGATGTGATTTCATTTAAACTGTTTGCTGCTTGGGTAGAACCTAGGGGAGGTTAATCTCTGGTGAGGCTACAGCCAGAATGAGGTGGAACAAATTGCAGCCATAGCTCTGGCTGCACAGAAACCAAACCCAGTCAGGCGATATCACCAGGGTTACTCTTCTATGCTAGATTTAGGCTGGCAGGTTTATGAATGGGAATGATGCGTTTCAAAGTCACACGTGACTGGTGACCGGCCGGGCACGGGTTCCTCGCGCGGGCTGGCGACGGTCAACATCATTGAGGCGCATTACCCAAAAGTTGGGCTGGTCGCCCGTCCTTTTAGCCGCTATGAACAAATGACGTGAACGTGAACGTCGAGGTGATACAAACGAATGACGTCAGCTCTTTGCCACGGCTTTGAGGTGATATGAACGAATGATGCGAGCGGTTTACCGCAGCTTTGAGGCGATATGAACGAATGAAGCGAGCGGTTTACCACGGCTTCGAGGCGATATGAACGAATGAAGCGAGCGGTTTACCGCGGCCTTGAGGCGATATGAACGAATGAGGTCAGCGCTCTGCCCCGGCTTACTTTTTGGCTATGACTTCCAGCTCCTGCTGCTGCTCGTCCTCCTTGGTGAGAAGGGCCAGGCGGGTCAGAGACGCGTCCACTTCCTGGATGGTCAGCAGACTCTTGGCCGCAGGGGGGAAGGACTTGCTGTCGTCAAAGAACATCCGCACCGTCTCAGACACGTCCCCCTGGAAGGAACAACGCGGTGGACAAAAGGTCAAACTCTCATGCATGTTTGATGGAATTCGGTTGCATTTGATGTCCGAAGATCTGAAGAATGTGGGGCGACAGACCTGCTCCAGGTCCCGCACCATGTCCTCCTGGTTGCATCTGAAGATGCGGCTGAAGAGCTTGACGATCTGCTTGTCGTTGAGGTTGTACACGCTCTTCACAACCCCTGGGAGCAGCAGCTTCACCGTCAGGTAGAGATCCCCGTGGAACTTATCTGGGGGAGGAGACCAATATTGGCTTCTGTTCAGGGCTGCGACTTAAGGATGGTTTCCATCGCGGATTCATCCAACGATAGTTTTTGCAGAGTCAACGATTTATGATGACTTAACTTTGCTCGCGTTATCTGACAAGCAGCCAGGAAAAACTTAAGAATTCATTTATAATGATCCATGAACCATATATTACCATTTCTGAAGCCTTAAATTTAGATTTGATACATTTTTATCGGACTACTAAATGTTGCACCCCTAATTGAGTTAATGAAACCAAGGCAAAACGTGGTGCTTAAAGGCGGCCGCACACCGTGACCACTGCCCGATCGTCACCGGAAAATGGAGTCGGGCAATTAATCTCACCGACTGTCAAAATAACGAAAACCGGAAATACCACGACCTCCCTCTAGACCAAAACACAGAGCACGCTGTCATCAGTCTTTGTCAACAGAGAGTGAGTAGTCAAGAAGGATTGTAGTTGTAATTACTCTCTGAACAGACAAATCAAATTAAAAACTTGGATAGGGATACGAAGATACTGATCTTGTCAGCTCTCAGGCTTACTTTATTGGAAGAAGAAAGACGCAAGCGGAAAAACAAGGAGAAAACGCAATAAGTGGGTGAAGTCAGCGAGGAGCCCAATGAGCTTATGCCAGATATAAGACATATTGACTGTGTATAGAGGATAACTTGCTGGGTTTCAATTGTGATGATTCAGAATGATCAATAAAAATCCTAATTGCCTAATGAAGCTTCACTGCAAAGTCACCACACTAACGTCATAGATGTTGGAAACATGCCACATAGTTTTGGTCAGGGAATAATGATGTGTGAAAAGTTCAAATATCAAGGTAATGTACTCATAGATCAACATTTATCAGTAGTGACATTTCTTGCTTAATGTGTGGGGTAGTGCTGGGCTTACATGTGAATGGAGGACCAGACGACCATGCATAAACATTCGGTGTTCACTTCATGTGAATGATGTCCATAGACAACACTGACTGGCCCTCATTCAGATGCAATATGAGCAGTTCATGACCTCTCATATAAGACCACAGCAGTGTGATATACCTTGGCATAGTTGTGTTCATGTGTAGACTATGTTGAAATGGGGTGACGGTTCTGTAAAGAATATAGTTCAGCTGTGTTGATGTTGCGGAACCATTGAGAGGGGACTTAAGTTGCCATGGACACAGAAACAAGTCACAATGTGATGTTACAGTTGATAATGGATTTTGTTTAATCCATAAGTTCCACATAATTCATATTATTATTATCGACAGGTATCATTAGCGACGGTCTATCCTCCACCATGCTGAAAAAAAAATCCTCGATTTCATCGGTCGACATGGACCGATGATAAACCAAACGATGTTAAACAATGCGTTGAGAGAGTGTGTCGCCATTGCCTGCGCTTTCACTGTTCGTATGTTAACCATCCTTACTTCCGGGCTTCACTGAAACAAGGGCTAGCCCTCCACCAATCAGATTGGTAGAGACTAAACGACCGCATGTGGCCAGATTACACATGTTGAATCGGCTGAAAAGAATGCAGACGACCTTATCGACGGCCGACCTCACCGTACACACCAGAGAGACTCATGTCACCTCACCGGACACACCAGAGAGACTCATGTCAACGACGCCCAATTTTCGGCGCAGTGTGTGGCCGCCTTGAAAAGACTTCACAAAGGACAAACTAACACGCCCGGACCACCTGCTGGGGGCCATCCCCGCGGAACCACGAAACTCACCCCCGACGCAGCCTTTCCTCAGGAACTTCTCGATGACCTGCGTCTTGTCGTTGTAGCTGTTCCTCTCGGACACGGTGGCGCACAGCTTGCGGAACTCGCGCAGCAGGCAGTCCTTGTGGTTGGGGTTGGCCAGCTGGGCCGACAGGGTGCTGGCCTGGCAGGGTTTGGCCGGAGACGGGGCGGTGGACGAGGAAGGGCCCGGGCTGCTGGAGCTGCCGGCCTTGGTCGCTGGTGGGGACAGACGAACAGAGTCGTGTTGCTGTGATGGGAGCGTGAGGTGCGGCGTGCTCGACGTCAGTGTGGTTATGGCTCGAGTGTTCTGGGGCGACTGAATAATGCCGCCTGTGCTTGGCGGGATAATATCTTACGGTACATCCGCCACTAATTGTTTCCTCCACCTTGTCATGTATGGAGAGCCTGGTTTATCCTCAAGGCGGCACGTGATATTATGAATGTCATTGTTACGCAAGTGGAATGAATGAACAGCTGATTAAATAATAAATTAATCAACAGGGAGGCATTTTCATTAAATTTTAGCTGTTGAATAGTTTGATGTGACACATCGTACGCAACAAAGGCTTAGCAAATGTTGCCTTTACAAAGGGTAATGATTAAAGCGGTTATGACTCAGGCAGATGAGTACTGTATTTGACATTTTACCATAATATGCAAACAGAAGGAGCGAGTGCACCGGCTTGTCATCACTAACCAGTGAAGCCGGCGAACTTGCGGGGTGCGTTCACTGTGGGGTCCGATGGAGGCGCCATGAGATTACCACTCGTGTTGAGCTTTCCCTGCACCTTCTTCTTCGGACTGGCTTTCACTTTGGCCATGAGCTCTGCAATGGCAGAGAACACAATATTAAACACGTGGCACGATTTTCTGCAGCACGGAAATTACAAAGAAGTGTGTCGAAGGCATTAACACTTTTGCTTTTACCACTAAGAGGGCACAAACTTCGTTTTTTTTTTTCCACTTAACAAAATGTAGGATTTGGGATACTCTAACGTTTCCTCATTCCGTTCTCTCTCCTTTTGTGATTTATGGGAGAGATCAACTCTTCAAATCAGATCGGGTACCTTCTATGTCTATATTATCAAGGGAAAAAATAAAAACGGTATATGCACGATTTGTGATGTCAAACTAGCTCCGTCTAAATAAAAAAAAACTCTGGGTATCCCTCCTTACCTTATATTCCTTATCCAACCCTACTCTCAGTTGCAAAATCCCACCCAGCCTCAAAAGCTTAACAGATTGCTGTACACTGCTGTAGTCGGAGCAATAAACCTAGATCCTTGTTTCCCAACATAAAGAGTTTACAGGACCAAATGTGCGGTGGTGCATCTTTAAAACAAAAACAAACGCTGCATATTGTACCTGTAACACCAGGCAACACCATGCAGCTGCGAAATTTAATTCAGCTAGTTACTTTACTAGATACTTTGCCCGTCTTATTGCGTGAGTGCGCATGCGTGTGACGGTCGTACCCGAGACGTGCTTGTTGATGATCTCCTTGTCCTCGTCCTCCAGCTCCTCCCAGCCCTCCAGGTCGGTGATGTCCTCTATCTTCTTGGTGGTGGCCCGGGCCTTCTCCAGCTTCTCGAAGATGCACTTGACGTGGTGCCACTCCTTCATGTCCCCGGCGGACTCGCTGAAGGGGTTGGGCACCACCTTGCCAATGCGCACCACGCCCTTCACGATCTTCTCCTTGCACTTTTTGCAACCTGCCGTGCCGCGCTTGGCGTACTCCACGATGAACCTCTGCTCCGACATGTCTGGTTGCTGTGTGGTGAAATGCCGACACCAGGGATGGGGCCCGCGGGAGAGGAGGACTGCTTGCGGTCCTTTGGATAATCCACCACTGAAGTAGCAGGGAACACCTCTGAACCGAGGTAGGAGTTTATCACACCAAGGTTTGCAGAGGAACTGAAACCTAACAACAAGTCTGAGGGGTCGGAGGCCGACGTGGACACAGTTGTGGGCCGACGGAGTGGTTCGAGCCAACAGTGTTATGGACCTCCACATCCAGCAAGGTGAAAGGTTAAAAGGTGACCTGTGAGTGAAACAGGATTGCTTTGAGGTTTTCATTTAATCCTTAATGCTCAAAAAAGTACAATAGTCACACAGTGAAGCTTTTTTTTTTTTTCTACTAGGGCACACTATTCTATATCAGTATAGACATGAAACACTCAAATAATACACGCAAGATTTACAGTTTCTTAACAATTACAGTGACACTGCTTTGTACATGATCACATTATACTACCAACATAGAACCTGAGCAGCACTTGTAGCAAGCTTTGTGCCTTCTCCTGTGCCATGCATTGTGTTGGGTGCTCAACGAGAGTTGGGCCCAGGTATTGTGATGGCCAATAAGTCATTAGTTGCCCCCACAAACCAATATAGCCGGAGGGGTCCCAAGTGCACAAAATCCTTGCATGCCCGGTGAGCAACCTCATTTATAAACATAATGTTTCTTTTAATGGCCATGCTGATGATTACGTCCTTCTCGTTACAGAGCGGGTGACCCCAAAAGCACAATCGTTCTTTCTCTCTCAGACACCATTGCTGGATGGCTATTTAATAGAACTGCATTTCATGTAGTTAATGTAATACTGTATTGACCCGGTGATAATCTTCTTGTTTAAAGAGGTAGAACCTCTTCAAACATTATGACCCCTTGCAGGCATGCCTGTTTGAATAAAACAAACTACTTTAATTTGAGGTCTTATTTTGTACATAAGATTGTTTTGATTCCTGAGAGAACCATATAAAGATAAGTGCGTTTTTGGGTTGGTGTACAAGCTTTTTAGTTTGGTTGACCGTGAAAGCCACTTTCAAAAAATATCCAAGTTATATAGAAAGATAAACGGATTAGGTTGTTTTGTTTTTTGGTTAAGGGAAAGTGATTAACGTTAGAGGTAGTGATTAAAGGCAATGGGAATTTGACCCTACTTATGACAATGCATCTCCTGAAGACAAGAAATACACACATCACCGCCATACAGTAAATGTGCTTTAATTACAGGGACAAATATATAATAAACCATCCGAAAAAAAACGCAGAAAGCATTACCCTTAATTGAATGTGCATAATGAATAGACTTTTATTGACTCAGCTTCGATATATCGTCTATTGTGGACTTCAATATTGCGAGTGCAGCGGTCTCGTAGTGTAAGGGGACCACCTACAGTTCACATTACGAACAAGGAATACCATATTCCTAATACATTATATTCCTAGACGGAACACTCCTCTCCACGTAGGCGGGCTTTTGCTATTTCCCTGGCAATATTTTTTAGTCACGTCACGAAATTAGCGCACGAGTTTAAAGGACACGCCAAAGCGTTGGAACAAAAGGCGATCTTCACATATTTAACAGGCGGACACCTGCAACGTTCAGCAGCTATTCACTCTTTACGCGTATTTTCCCTTTTGGCGTTAACATGTTTCCAAATTAGATCAATAGTACACGATGGCATGCGGGTATAGTAGAACTGAGTGTGTGTACAAAATAACCATGGAACGTGAGTGCCACTGTGTTGGGCTGCCCTAAGAGAAGTGCATACAAACAGCAGACCAAACCAGCCTCTACTCAAGGCAAAAGTACGGTTTTTGCACAGGAAATGTATTATTCATCTGAGAATCCCTACCTTTAAGTAGATTACACAAAGACACAACGATTCGATTTCAGCTTTTCTTTCTTTCTTTCTTTCTTTCTTTCTTCACCCACTGCTTCTTTTACGTCCACATTAATCACTAATGTAGATCAGGCGTTCCGCCCCCTAGTGTCCAGGAGTAGCGTCGCACCGCGGGCCGGCTGCTGCTCACTGCAAGTGATCGAGGATTAAAGAAATACATTACTTCCGACAATAACTTCCACAACTATAGTATGTGCTGCCAACGTTTAAATGTATATAGCTAACAGGATAGGCTTCTTGCCAACGGGTGTTAGGCAGCGTCATACAGATGGTTAGCGTGTTTGGAAATGTTTGTAGTCAAATATTAGAATAACAGCATTGCGCGATCTAGTTGTAAAATACTGCACTACTATGATCAACGATCAGGTTACTGAACAGTTGTTGCTCCGGAACTTATCACCTATTATAATCATTATATTATAATAACCCATTGCTTATGGAGTTAAAATAAAGCCATTGAATTAGAGACAATAACATTATTGCTGACTCAATTGCTGAGTGATGTCTGCCATCCAGTGGCCACAAATATGCAAGTAGTGCGTAGACTATTATACTTAGCATACAGTGCTGCACTAATCATCATTCAAATCTATTCTTAATCGTGGAGTAGTGTACCATTTCAAACTCGACACATGTACTTTCAGGCCACTGCCCACTGATTAACATCGTTTATCCAACTCAAAGTGTGCTAAAATCCAATGGATAAAAAAGCAGGTGCTTTTCTGCAGGTGGATTTCCGCCTCACGTTGGGTTTAGCTGACAAGTACGGCCCTATTCACCCTGCATTAACCCTAACATACATATTGTTTTTCGTGGAATCGAGCCAAAAAACAACAACAACAACAACAACAACAACAATATATCAACGTTGCGTGACTGAGGGGAAAATATGTAGTTTACGCAGATTGCGTAGAGTCCCGGGCATCCTGAATACACTCACGGGACAGCGAAACAGCGCAGCCTCGCAGTGCGCCCGTACGGAGGAGGAGGAGGAGGAGGTGCAGACTACGATACGGACACAGACACATTGTTGACGTTGCTCTACCCTTTATGCCCAAGTCACCCACACGAGTGTACGAGAGCGGGACGATTCGCGAAGGATGGGCAGCGGCAGCGTCTCTTCTGACACAGACAGCCCGGGTGTCCCAATTAAACGCCAACCTTTGTTCTTTCCCGGTCTATGCAGGAGCGACTAGTCGGGGGAAAGTAGCAGGCTAGCGACAGCGCCAGCTTAGCAGCGAGGCTAGCTTGCTCTTCCCTCCGCGGTCCATCACCAACTCGCGACCTGGTGCCCGCACCCGGGTCGTTTGCACACAGAGAAAATGGTGAGAGAACAATGTTATCTCCTCGCTGTCGAGTCACACGTCGTTATCAGTCTTCGTTCGTTCGTTCCGTTCCGTTTCATGAGAGCGATACGGATAAGGTGTTGGGTTTGAAACGTACTACTAGGGCCGAGTGTTGCTAGCTTGCCGCTGTAGCGACCGAAGCCGAGTTCCCGTCGTGGCCTTACCGCGGGTCAGGTTGTGCGGTATATCCGGATTGTTTGGCGCTAATTGTGCACGCGCGCACTCGTGGTCCCGGTGGGGTGTGAGCTGGAGCCTGCAGCGAGCTGTCAGAGCCGTGTCGTCCGACCGGGGAGCTGGGGGCATGGACCCTCCAGATAGGCCCCTACATAGTTTACACATCTGCAAAGAAAAGCATGCCACCTTGATCAAATGTTGACTATTTGTATGCTTTTTCAGTCGATTGTCAAGTACAGTATACGTGATGTTTAAACATGGCATTGATATCAAGGCAGACTGTTGTGTTAATCAACGTAGCCTTTGGATAAACATAGACGGCCACAACACGGAAGGACACGCTGCACAACGGTGGCTTTCTGGAATCCCAACAATTATTGATTGTATTATTCTGTTTGCATTGTAATTTGTATGGCATCTTTTTTTATACTTAGATATTTTGCGTTCTCACAGGTTCATTGCGGTAGTGTTTTTGCTTAATAGTACCTGATCGAAGTGTGTTGTTTTGTTCTATAATGTTACATCCTGTTTGCTTACAGCTGCTTTTCACAAAGACAATCGGTGTTTGTCTGTATGCAGGTGTACCTGTTGAACCCTATAGAAAACCTCAGAAGCTACATCAACAACCGCCCGCCCCTGGTCATTTTTATGTTCAGCGTCAGTGCTGTGGCCATCGCCTTTCTGACCATCGGTTACTTCTTCAAGATTAAGGAGATCAAGTCCGCAGAGTTTACTGAGGTAAAGACCGCCAGCGGAATTTTATTTTGCATCAGGGAAGTTGAAACTCCAATGAAATTCTATGGATTTGCATTGAAGAAATGCCAGTCCTTGATGCTTTCTAGAATCCTAGTTGCGTTTTTTTGGACATCTTTAATTAATTGTAGTGTCAAAATATATGATGACTAAAAATAAACATTGGAATCAAACACAAGAAGAAATACAAGATTTCAATGAGTTTTCTAATGAAATAATGGTGTACTGTCGAATCCCTGCAGTTTGAATACATACATAAACTGATTTATGAACCTTGCACTCCTGATTTCCCAAGAACAATGTAATCCTTTATTATCCTTGTCATAATTAAATCTTGTTTTACAAGACTTTCTCTCTGCTCCCTCCCTCTCTCCATTACTCTGCCATTGAAATGACTTGCATTTAAAGCACCTGTGATTGACAGGCAAGATGGATTCCCTGAACCAATCAGACAAGAGATACCCTGATTGGTCACAAATGAGCCGGGGAAATTTAAAGGGGACATATTATACCACCAGGTGTGAGTGTGATTAGCCGTTATGAGCTGCTTTGTGCTGCTTCTGACATCACAGGTGGGCGTGTCCACCTTGATGTATGACGGATGGACGAGCGACGTTTGCTACCGTCCACGGGGTGGGCTGGTAGACTGATCTACCCAGCGCACCTCTAGGTGGACACGCCCACCTGTGATGTCAGAAGCGGCACGTTTAATGGCTAATCACACTCACACCTGGTGGCACAATATGTCCCCTTTTAAAATCTAAACGGGCGCAAAGAGATCAACCGGACACACGTTCTCACGGCACATAACTCACAAATCTAAATCTAACAGATCAGCACCTTTTCAACACGACCTCACGCCACCAGCACCTCCAGGTCAAAACACCCCCGTCTTCAACCACCCCCCTCCGCCTCCTCCTTCCCCCCCCCCCCAGGACTGGAACACGTTCCTGCTGCGCTTCAACGAGCTGGACCTCTGCGTGTCGGAGAACGAGACCCTCAAGCACGGCCTGAACGAGTCCACCACGCCGGAGAGCACGCCGGTGGTGACCGGCGGGCAGGTGCGCGCCGGCGGCGGCACCCAGACGCCGCTCCTGCTGGAGGACTCGGGCTTCGTCAACATCTCCGTGCCCATCACCCTGACGCTGGACCCGCAGCGGCCCTTCGGCGGCTACTCCCGCAACATCACCCACCTGTATGCCACGGTGCTGGGGCAGCAGGTCGGCCTGACGGGTAGGGTGGCCCTCCTCCTGTTTTTTTGAATCATTTACCACAAGGTTATACGTGTTGCGCTATGTGGAACGGATGGAGGGTGCGTGGCGAGGCGTCGGCTGCAAATGGGACTGCGGCCGCCGCGATTTTGGTGGGGGGGACGTACGCAGCTGTAGTGGGTGAGCCTAATAAGTAAGCAGGATACATCTACTGATGGTGTTTTTATCTTCTCTCTAAAAGTAAGGTCTGGTCCAGGCTCTGTAGGCCGTGGAGAGTGTGATCAATTGGGACAGACCCGTGTGTGACGTATGCGCTTTCACAGAGTAAGCGCTACTCAATGACCACTCGCTGAGAAAAGATATGTTGTCAAACAAGCCTGATTCCTTCCATCGAACAAGGAAGTATGGCAGATTGTGCTAAAGTGGAACCTGAACAGCGACAAAAAGATAGTAGGCAACATGTGCATGTGTGCGTATGTGTGTGTGTGTGTGCGCTGTCACTGTGTTGACAAAAGTCAGCCAATGCGCAGTTCCTCCCTGGACTAAAACAAGCTTCCTTGTTCCATGGACACACCTTACTGCAGTCATTGGACTGGTTCTGCAGAGAAATGTTTGAATTGGTTTGCATTTTAAGCCTGTTGGGATAACTTACTCGCTGTCCGAAGAATAGAGCAGAATTTGCACATTTCGTCTTGGGAAGGATAGTGTTACTTGATTTAAAAGGTGAAATATCGATGCTTACCTGAATTAAATGTATTATTTAATCTAGATGTATTTTGAATGTAGATACCTGGTTGGTGTTTAGTGATGTTGATATGCATGTTTCAGGTGGTCAATGGTTACTGGTAGAGGGCGTGCCTTTGTCTCATTGGTCTCAGGTTCCCTCAGGCTTGCTGGCCAAAGGGAGCCAACAGTTGTGGTTCTTTGTAGTGCAGGCCCTTTTCCCCCTGTGTTTCAGTACACAAACATGATCACAAACAACTTTTGAACGTAGGCTTTTGTACATATCAGACTTTGCTTTCTGATACCTTTTCTTTATTTTGCCTATTGTTACCCATTGATACTCATTGACACACACCCTATAATAAACTGGCATGTGGGTCAAAATGAAATGGCAGAAATTCAGATGCCTATTTTATGTGTGCCTCAAATACAGATGGAAGCAGAAAAATAGTTGACTGTAGTATATAGACAACTATTACAGCAATACGACACGATCCGTCTGTCAATCAGACTATTCATTATTGCAACGGCAGTAACATTACATATTAATTTTATTCTGCAACTTTATTCTACAATTAACTTCCACTCAACAATCTGCCAACACAAATCATCCTACAGGGATGTTTTAAAGCAATCAGTTTGTTATGGCAGGTTAGGTAAATCAATAAGCTATTCTATCTGTCATATCTCTGTCTATCAATCTGATCAGTTATATCTCTGTACTGTTTCTCGACAGAAATGGTTCTAATGCACGTTATTGGAATATGTTATAAGACACTCAGGGAGCCTGGTATCTCTGCCAACTGGCATGATGAATGGGACAGGCAAAGAGCAATGGCTCCAGCAAACCCTTTGTGGGCCATATTTAACAAGACATATTTGAACTGCAATGCAGAGCTTCATCTCAATCCTGAGCCCGTTGTGTGCACAGCCATGTGCTTTGGCAAACACAAGTATTTGATATAAAGTAATCAATATTTAATCAAATAAATATCAACCTGTAATACATAATTTTAAAAAAAGAATTTTGAATAGAACATACAATACATTGTTGGTGGACCATAGGGGTTGCACTTAACCATTCTGTATTGGTAAGGGCAGTTATCTTACAGACCGTAATGGTCAATTAGATTCCACCTGCAACGTTTGATAGTCATTGACGTTTTTATATGCTAACAAATAATGAATGTTACTCTTATTAGAGAAAACCCACATGCTGCGATCTGCTTAAATATCATACTTTAGTTGATCTATCTAGCTACTTATCTAAATAAATGCCTGCAGACCTAGTCAATAAATGTCTGGAGACCTAAATGCCACATATTCTCGTAGGTTTGAGGGATGTTGTCCTGCAGTCTGGGCTCTGCGTGTGGATTGGCCCCCGTTTGGAGGGGTGCGTCACTGCTCTGCCATTGACGCACATGATTTGGTGGCCCTTATGATATCCCAGTAGGACTTGGACTGGAAGAAGGGAACCTGTGATCGGCAGCCAACTTGTTTTTATACATTGTAATTGTTTCTTCAGCCAGCAAAAGTTATTAATTTTCATGATCCAAAAAAAACCAGCAGCCTCTGGATAAAAGTGCATATATCTCAATTTTGTTGTCCGTTTCTCAGACACGCTCTTCTTTTCTGAGCCACCTGGCCCTGTTGGTTTTGTTGTAAATATATTTTTCTCCGATTTTTCCATAACCCATGACAACATTGCAGATACTTTGAGAAGTTCGGTGCACTTGCCTGTTACCTGTTTCCCGAGGCACTAACTTATCAAACAACAAGATTAGCGAAGCCCTTTGCATGGTAAATGTCACCAGCTGTGACCACAACCACCAATATTAGCCCAAAATAAACTTCATTATGTGCTGATGACCTTTGTTACACAATATCGGTCGGGGTGATCAAATCATCGCCGCCGTCTCTCCCAGCTTCACTAAAACATTCACTGCCAATATAATTAGTCTAAATTACATCGGAAGTGGACGCAAAATGCCTTAGAGCATTTTGTGCATGCACGCCTGCCACAAATGTTATCAATTTCGATACAGCACTTGGGTGTTTGTGAAATGGTTTTGTAAAGTACTTCTATGTTGATTCACTGTTAAGTTGTCCACCAACTTATCTCCATAATGACCGGCACCCATTGCTCCGGAAAGACGAGAAGTGCTAGTTAGCCATTGTTTACATTCGTGCCAGATGCACTACCTCCAACCACTCTCCGGTATAACCTGTACATCTAAATCAGTTTGACAGATTATATCGGGGAAGTGTTAATGTCAGAGAATATTTCCAACTGTACTGACTGGTTGTTCTTCTGTTTGTTTTCCCAGGCCGCGAGGCGCACGAGGAGATGAACATCACCTTCACGCTGCCCGTGCCATGGAGCTCTGACGAGTGTGTGCTGCACGGCCACTGTGAGCAGGTGGTGTACAGCACCTGCATGACCGTCACCGCCGCAAGCAATATCTTCCCCGTCACCGTGTGAGTCCCTGCGCCCGCGGCAACCCGCAGCATCACACGGGAACACCCCAGAGGGTCTAATATGCTTTCCTGCATTTACAGTGGTTTTTCCAGGTGTCTTGTGGACGTTTTCAGATAAATGTGTTTTATGTGGTCTCGTAAAGCCCAAAGAACACACATAACCTGATCTTATTATGCCCACTGCATCTTCTGAGCAGAGAGACCCTTATCTGACTGATAATACTTTAATACATTTATTGATCTCCGACTTGAAGTGTGGGTGCCACAGCAGCGGGAAAACACAGCAGTTTTCCTTAAATTTATCAGAAATTTTTACTTGACAATTTTCTCTTGATAAATTCTCTCAAAGAAAAACATGTATAAACACAAGATTAGTGGTGCAACGGATCATCATTGATCCGTGATCCGTTCGGATCAATTATTTCGGTTCGGCACACACATGATCCGCGGATTGATTTATAGAAAAAAAAAATTGTGCGCATGTTCAGTCCACACACAGCGTGGTCATGGCGAGCGGAGGAACGGAGGAGCTTGAACACCCCGCGTCATTTAAATCCCCTGTTTGGGAGCATTTTGGCTTCCCTGTCAAAGTTAATGATGAAGGAAAGAGGTTAG
>JAOPUD010000145.1:12757223-12771493 GCA_027122715.1 Trisopterus minutus | reverse complement strand
TCAGATGATTGACTTCACCAGTGCCACCATGTGGTCGACACCACACGCCACGTCCACCACCTGACCCGGGACCGTCACCTGTCAGAAAGGTGTGCACAAAATGTCAATTGGTGCGGAATGCATTTAAAAAATAACCACCAGAATGAATCTCACTTCTACAGCGAGATCCAAGACACCAACATCGAACACCCGACGAGCCAAACACCCTTGATGGGGAAGTCTGCAGATTTTTCGTTACAGAATAATAATATGGAGCTGGTGAGTGCTCACCCGCCAGGGAAAGTACTGGTCGTCTCTCTTGCCGATGCCCAAACAGCCCCTCACGTTCTTGCCCCACACAAAGAGCTCCCCTTGATCTGGGGGGACATCGTGTAATAACATCAGGTTCACGGCGTGCGAGAACGGGCAGTGCATGGATAAGTGACTTTGCATGCACACGTTGAACCGCAAAGCACAATACGTCTCCCAGTGCCCCGAAAAGATTGTTTGTCGAAGGGCAAAAATAACATAAAATAAACAAGAAATGACAAACATGAATTATTATTTATTTGTTGAAATATTCATCTACCCTAAATTAATATGAGAGAAACACACCCACATAGAAAAAAAAAAGGTATACCCATCAATCATGATGAGCCATGGCTTTGCCCCTTTTAAAGAAAACCCTCGATCCCTCCCCCAGCCCTTTTTCAAAATGGCCTCCATAAATCAGGTTTTATACACAGAAACCAGAGGAACCACTGGCGTGGCTATATCTCCCCCCTGCCCGCGTGGCCACACCATTTATTCCCCCCCCCCACCCCAAAAGAAATGGAAAAAAATAAACGCTCACCGGTGACGGCGGCGAAGTGGTTGAGTCCACAGCGGACCGTCCTCACCGTCGCGGAGGGGGTGAACTCGGAGCGGCCAAACAGCGTGGGGGGGATCATTTCAGGGGTGGGGGATTCGGATAAGTTGGGGCCTTTTCCCAGAATGCCGTAGCCCCATACGAAGACGGCTCCTTCCTCTGAGAATAGAACGGGGGCCGGGTGTTATTTACAAAGAGACAGACGGACAGGCAGACAGGCGGTTAATGTGGATGGATTTATAGATCGAAGGTAAGACTAAGCCACCACAGGGTGCAGAGCTGTCATTGTTTTTTTGCGCTCTATTTAGCTATTTGGTATGCACCTTGTTCATAGTGGTTCAACTGGAGCCATTGGTAGAAAAAATAAAAATTAAACTAACAGTTTTTATAGGTAGGATTAGGGCCAATAATGTTTTTAACAACCCTCCCTCTTGGGTGAAAAAAACCCACCAAGGCTTGAACCTGTATTGCCCCCAAGTGGCCAACATTAGAACTTCGCCAGTGAATCTGCACTTCTGAGCAGTGAAGGCTGAGTTCATTTGGTAGTGTTGGGAAAGCATGAACTCCCGGTGAAAGAAGTGTGGTCACGTTGAGTTTCCGAATATGCAAGAAGGAATTCATTTGAAAGCAATGCCTTTTTTTCTCTGCCACTGACTTGGCACAGCACTACACACAGTGCAGACTACCTGAGCTCAGTACGTACGCATCTCTCCTGCACAATGCATGTCCAATTCTGATTGCAAACACAGTTTGGAAAAGCAAATCAAATGTGATGTGCTTCAATTCAAAAGCACATCTTCCAATATGGTGGCCCTAGGCTTCCCGAAACAAAACCAGATATTCTTTCTGATTCAAGCCTTCTGTATTTCAATCACGGCGGCGGAATTGTACAACTTAATTTTACCTACAAAAGACGACTCGCTCGTGTGCAGTCATTATTGTTGCTGCATTGTCATGATTGCTTTTTTGTTTAAAGTGATCAAACACTGAAATCAAAGCGCAGAAACACAACCAAACACATTATTGCAATTCCAGTCTATGATAGGTTTGAATTATGCCAGGTGACATCAATTGGAGCAAGTCATAATCAACTGATTGCATGATGCCGTTTCTCCGAGATATGTTTGTTCTGTTCTATCTACTGTTCGTATTTTGTCATTTAGCAGACATGTGATCTACAGAAGACGCCTCCACCCTGACCGTGGACACCACCCTCCCCCACCTGGATGAGGTGGGAACATGTGTGAAGAGATGCTGTTCATAGGGCTACTGCTCCACATTCAAGAGACTTGGTGCCTGCTGAAGCCGTGCCCCAACCTCCGGGGGGGCTGGGTCTTAACACGAGCCTTTGCAACTGGAGCCTGGACCTCACCTTCTCTGCACTGACCCTGAGCACCCGAGACCCCTCAGGGCTGCGTACTCAGTCCCCTTCTGCACGCCCTGTTCAGGCAAGACTGACGCGCAGCTCCAGTGTCGTCCTCAAGTATGGGGTCAGACGACACCACCACCGTCCTGGGTCTCATTAACAACGTCAACACCGCCGACAGAGATGAGATCCGCACCGTGGCAACTTGGTGCCAGGACAACTCGTCTCAACGTAAGCAAGACTTACAAGATATCACCCCCTCCCCATTGCCCTAGATGGTGCAGAAGTGGAGAGAGTCTCCTGGGTTGACCTCACCTGGTCCAATGCAATCGGATTTGAGCACCTATTCTTCCTGGGGAGACTCAGGCATGTTGAGCATGTCTGTCAAAACCCTCACAGACTTCTATAGGTGCACCATCCAGTCAAGAGCATGCTCTCTGGCTGCATTTAGCGCCCGGTACGGCAGCTGCTCCCCTGCTGCACACGCCCTCCAAACGGGGGGATAAAACAGCAGAACTCATCATTGGCTACGACGTGCAAAGCATCTACCACACACACCCGATGCCTTAGGAAAGCCCAGAAACACAATAGACGAGTGCAACCCGAGCCATGGAGCGTTTACGTTGCTGCGGTGTGACCCGAGCCTCCTGGCACGGACTTCCGGAATCCCGGTTAATGTTTCCCCCCCCCCCCCCCCCCCCCCCCCAAGCTTCTCATCCGGCCATGTTAATCTCAGTGATCAGATTGATCAGCCCAACGTATGCACTGACCACTTCCTATGGACATTAAATGGACATCCGACCACCACAATTGAATGTTCATATTCATCGGAACTCCTTCACTTTGTATTTGATAATTAATAATAATTAAAACATTGTCTGCAGATATTGTCCAGATTAGACCCAGTAGGGCTGAGCTGAAGAGAAGCCCCTGCTGCACTAAGCCTTCCTTCCGGTTTGCTCTTTGATTCTGGATCCACTCACCGTTTAGAATGGCCACCTGTGTGCCTCCGCAGGCGGCCTGGACCACTCTGCCGCAGCCGTCCAGGGGGAGGTGCTTAGGAGAGTTGATCTAGGGAGAGCAACGGACCAATTAAAACCAATGTAAGCATAGAGCCCCATGCATTGTTTCACTTTTCACCAATATAGGAATAGGAATATTATAGGAAATAGGAATGCTTTATAATAGGGAAATAATGGATACCAATCAGTGTCACAACTGTCACAACTGCGTCTAAAAGGCCCAGAGGAAACTTATTTCATGGCCACTCTTGACCCATCGAATATACAAAAACTATGACAGACGATCGGCAACATCCTTATGCATTACGTGCCACATTACAGGAGCGCCGATCGTCTTCCGGCGTGGTGTTCACCCCGCACGCAGCCCTTCCCCGGGTCACCTGTGTGGACTCGGTGACCGAGGCCAGCTGCCGGTACTCAGAGTTCCCCCAGCCGTACAGCCGCCCGTCCCTGGAGACGGCCAGGCTGCAGTCTCCGTACGTGCTGATCTGCTTGACCTCCACGCCGCGCAGCTCGCCCGCCACCTCCGCTGGCGCGGCGCTGACACGCTGATGACCCAGACCTGGACAGGGAACCAGACAGAGCTGTAGGGCTCGACCACTTTTATGATTGACATGACATCCTGTTTAATGGTTGTTTTAATTGCATGCAATTCTTTGGAAGCTAGTTTATATATATATATATATATATATATATATGCACACACACACACACACACACACACACACACAAACACATACTAGCTGCGAGAATTGCATTTTCCTATAAAAGTCACAACCATCTGATCTGCTCCAGTCCAAAAAAAATACCCAGAAAATTAAATGTCACACACCATTTAAAAAAACGAAGAAATAATTGGAAGTAAACATCCTGCCATGTTCCGCCTCGAACAACCTTAATTTATTTCAGTTTATTTTAGTTTCCCAGTTTGCCAACTCAAAAACAGCAACAATTTGTCTGCACTTTGCCTTGGCCCTAGTGTCTGGTTCCCTTTCACTGTCCTCGCGGAGCACCCACCCGTCTGCCCGTCTGCGCCCCAGCCGCACGCGTACACCTTCCCCGTCTCCGTGAGGAACAGACTGTGGTCCTGGCCACAAGCTACCTGGAAACGCAGGAGGGAAAACATTTCAGGGCGTGGCAATGACAGGTCGGACTTCAGTTTGTGCCATGTTGCAGTGTTCTATAATTCAGAGGGCAAAAATAACAAACAGACGTGTCAGGTGTTTACATAGATCACAATGGCCTCTACATATTTGATACTGCACTTCGTCGGCTGAAACCGCACAGCCGTGGCCTTTATGACTTTGAGAGAGACTTTCATGGTTTATTTTGTTTGTTATTTATTAAGTCTGGATTGTTTTTTTTCCTTTGACCAAGCAGGGCATCCATTAACCCTGTATTGGGTCCCTTTCTTACTTTTTCCACTCGAGTCTTGTGGGAGATCTTTCTACCTACGACCCACTGAGGACAAATCTCTTCCGGGGATGAACGTGGATCTGTGCCAACAGAGCTGCACTCACCTGGATCACCTTACTGTCGAAGCCCTCTAGCTTGTGAATGATGTGACTGCCACTGTGGGTGCATGCGGGCCAGAGAGAGACAGTGGGAGAGGGACAGAGGGAGAGAAGGAGAGAGATGACAACCTAATAAAACACAGGGAAGTAGAACAAGTAGAATAACCTCTATTTTACTTCTTTTTTTGAGCAGATTTCCATCATCCAACATACCCTTCTCAAACCCCTTTCATGAGGAAAGACAAACCCACTCAAGCTTGAGGTGGGAGGATTTAGATGGACCATGCCTTATTCGAACCATAACTTATTCCTAATTTACCAACACCTAATGTGATTTCAGTCTGTGACAGTATTTAGTGAGGGTGTGTACCTTGATGATGGATTCAAGGACATACCTGTAGTCTTCCTCTTCCACTATTGTTCTCCCACACTGGCCATAGGCATTGTTTCCCATACTGTAAACTTAAAAGATACATAGGCAAAGAAAGAGTATGACAATTATAATCCTGGTGTAAATTACTGTAATATCTGAAATCGATGAAACACTCGATTCGATGTGAAACACTTCCATTGCATTGAACCTTGAATATTTGCAGTCAATACTACTACAGTACCACAATAAACAATACAAACAAAACAAATTGGATTTCAAAAGATTTTTGTTCCAGATAAAATAGCACCAAAGTATCCAGAAAATAATGGTACACCAGAGCCAAGAGTAGGGTGAGTTAATCATGCCTTGGGCATCACAGACCCCTGGCCCCTGGGCTCACCTCCCTCCCGATCGGTCAGCACCAGGGAGTGGGCGCGGCCACAGGCCACCTGCACCACCCTGGTGCCCTGGGGCTGAGCGAGGGGCAGCGCCACGGGGGAGGGCTCCAGCACGTAGTCGTAGCTCACCACTGAAGGACAGGATCACACACACACAAACTGGTGAGACAGGGTCAGGTCAAGTGGTGGACAAACACAAAAATATTTTGATTTGACCAATTCTGCATTAGTGTTCTACAGCATTAGCCTAAAGCTCTCATAGGACACATTATCTAAAATGCACACTAAACACGGTTTAGTGCAAAACATTTTAATAAAAACAGTGTTCAATGTTTTATTTCCCATTTCTTTGAATAACGGAATGAGGGTGTTAGTCTTACGCCGGCTCTTCTGAGTGCGCTGGAAGCCCAGCTGGGAGTCCTTATTGAGGCCCATGCCCCACAGCTTGGTGAGGTCTTTAGTGGTGGACGACAGAAGGGTGAAACCATAGCCACACGCCGCCGACGAGATCTGAACGACAGAGTATAACAATGTGATACGACTGGTAATGGAATGCATTAGAATCACCACCTCAAGAACTTTGTCCCCCCACAACCTATCGAAACAGATTATCTCACGTACCTGGTCTTCAGTCTCCAGCCGGTAGGGTGTGAGCTGGTATTTCCGGGGCTTTTTCCTGCCGCAGTCAGGCTGTACCAGGCTGGGGAGACCGAGGGCACCGGTGAAGCTGAACCCCCACACAAACACCTTGTGGTTGAGCTTCCGGTTCTGCCCGACATACTGGAAGACTGGAGCGGTTGGAGCATTACTGTCGCGCCGCTCCTGCGATCTGGGTGCTTTACCCTGTGTTGCATAGCAGCGAACAACTAGTCCTAACCTGGTGGTGTGTCGGGAGGACAGTCGGAAACATGGCAGAACCATGCTGTAGGGACAGGGGAGATGGAGAAAAATATTAGTCAGCTTACAATGGGAGATTGAGTAAAGAAAATCCTATTTAAATTATGAATGGGGTTATTTATTCAACAAACATACCAAAAAACAGGCTTACAACTTACAACTAATTACTTAACATAAATACTTTATCAATCCTTGTCCCTTTATACTTTGGCAATGACATCTACGAAAACACTGCTACATGCAGTGTATCTTTCTACTAGCTAAACACACATATTACAATGAACATGTGAACAGCAATATTTTGTTTACATAAGGCTTAACCAATCTGAAGATTGCAACCAGTCTATTGTGATGATGAAGGCTGTGTACACAACAACTCGACTCCTAAACACTGTTTATCACATGCCTAAAACATAAACAACACTGCAACATTAAGCACATACCTTAAGTTCTTAGTAACGTTTTGCAGAGGTATTTAGAGGTGTATATGCATGTTAAACATAGTGATAACGTAGGTCGCTAGCTTATTATGTGAACCTATATGATTGTATTTCAATGTCAGTGACATACAGAAAGCGTGGACCGAACCCCGGGAGACGCGTCATTTAACCACACGGAAGTGCAAGTTCACTTCACTTTCTTGTTCTTCAGTTTCTCCACTCACTATGTATCATGTGTACCGCTGTACGGCTGAGCGTCGCCACCTACCGCTTCGGAGCTGTAGTACATTTACATTAACATTTACATTAAGGGCATTTAGCAGACGCTTTTAAAGATGGCCGTTCTAATGAGTTAACTAAACGCAAATATAAATGTACAACACAACATGATTTAGCTAATGGTTTAATTTTTACATTTTTTATTTGTATTTGAGCTGCGATCAATGTATGGACGTCAGATACTGAGAGTTCACAGCTTCAAACGACGTGGGCATATCTGTAACTAATGCTGATTGAAAGAGATTCAATAATGTTATCAATAAAATCACATCCTTTAACTAATACTAAATACTAGTGCTACAAATAAAAAATGCTGGCCAGCTGGACACTCTCTCTTTGTTTACCAGACGCTCGTAAAGCCCATTCAACGCACGCAGCCCAGTCATTTGTGTCACACTGTTGCACAGCCAAGAGTAGACAGACATTATATTGAGTTTTTTTATTCTAAAAGTTCATAATTTCTGAAAGTGTCCCATGTCTAACTGGGACTACATTTCACACATTGGGACTTTTGAATAAAATTATACCAGTATGCCTCCTAAAATGTCTTATCTCAATCGCAACACACGCACTACAATAGTATGTCAAAGCTAAAGATATGAACCATTCTTGATGACATCTATAGTGGCCTTGTATATATCTGACTACGATATCAGCAGAGGAGCTGTGGCTGTAATCTCTTAAGAGGATCGGGTCATCCATCGGAGGAGAAGACTAATAAGTAGACATGGCTGGTTTTCTTTCAGAGCGGGCATGTGTTGCTGCAGCTAAGTTATAGACGTCTATGCAATTGGCCTATTTTGTATGAGGAGAGGAAAAATGGAATCAGGGGCTGCGGCCGGGAACTTCTACTTGTGTAATTACCGAAGTAAGGCCAGCAATAAGAGGACAACGGAAGGAAAGCTATAAGGTAAGTTACAGCTCATGTTGGTTGTGCCCTGGTTTGGCTTGTGGTGGGACTGTGTTTCATGATGAATTGTAGGCTAGTTACTATACAATCAATAATAACAATACCACATTAATGAATGAAGCAGGTGAAACTCACAATTTTACAGGGTTTCTGTACTGTCACACTGTAAAATGACATGATGAAAGAGATATTTTGAAACAGAAAATCACACTATCTGAGGCCCAAACTGTGATGAAACTATGAACAATTATAAGGTTTAAAACATTTTCTGTATGAATCTTTATTTAAAAAAAAATAGGAGCTATTAAACCGTTTGCTGACCCCACCTTTCACACAGAGAAGACATGCTGCTGACTCTACAAGTGTTCTGCAGTCTGATTGGCTGGCTGGCCCTCTACCTGGTGTTCTCTCTCAGCCAACGGGGGCCCGAGTGGAATTGTCGCCTGGTGACGTTGACTCACGGGGTCTTCATCGTGCTATTAACCGCTTACGTCGTCTTCATAGATGGACCCTGGCCCTTCACACATGCAGGTCGGTCACAGGCTTGAGATGAACATGTTTTGAAATGGATGCTGCACTGATTGTTTTGTCAAGTAGGAGGTGGTTAATAAACGTGCTATACACCAGCAAGGGGCTTTAGTTGGGGCTTGTAGGTCTTAAAGAGCGAACACTTAGGTTAATAAGCTGGCGTCTGATTGACTTGAATTAGTCCCAGCTGATGTCACTCTCCATAGTTTGCATGTCGTGTGACTTGACTGACACGTGGAGTCAGTCTTGAATAACAATTGCATTTGCCTGTGCTTCACTTTAGATTATGTTGTTTAGAGTTGATCCTTTGGTACCTCTTTACTCCCCAACACTTAAGCCATTTAGACATTAAACTATGTCTGACAATTTCTTTCTATAGGCCTACCTCTTCTACAAATACAATTATGGATTGACACGTGGTATTAGGATGTATTTGAATGTATCAACCCACATTTACCTAGGAGTCCTAATTCCAAGAGACTGAGACCTTTGCACATGTTTTTTAAAGGGTTTCACTGCATTCATACATGTATTAATCCCAGCGCTTGAGTGGCGTGCCAACAGATAAACCAACCCACAACCCCTCACTCATGTTCCACCAGGTACCGACAACACGGTCCTGCAGACCCAGGCACTGGCCATTTGCCTTGGCTACTTCTTCTTCGACATGGGCTGGTGCCTGTGCTACGGGTCAGAGGGTCCCGTCATGCTGGCCCACCACGCTGCCAGCATCACCGGGATCCTGCTGGCGCTGACCATGGGCACGTCCGGCTGTGAGACGTGCGCAGCCATCTTCGGTAGCGAAATCACCAACCCGCTGCTCCAGAGCCGCTGGTTCCTGCGCAAGTTGGGGCGCTACGACAGTCTGCTGGGAGACGCGGTGGACGTGCTCTTCATCGTCCTGTTCGCCACCGTGCGAGTCGGCGTGGGCTCGGTGCTGTTCTACCACGAGATGGTGTCGCCCAGGCCCGCGCTGGTCACCAAGGTCGGCGGGGTGGTCATGTACGTGCTGGCCTGGCTCTTCATGGTGGACATCGCCAAATTTGCTGTGAAAAAGAGCCGCGGCAAGTATAAACGATGGGCGGATAAACGGATGTTAGATGAAGGCAAGACGGACAGTTGTTGCTCTCACAAGGGACAGAGGCGCTCGGTGGGCCAAGTGACGGACAGCTAACATTTAAAACATCTGAGTATGACTTTGGTTATTTGAACAGAATGTAACCACACAATAAAATTTCCAATTGCAAGTCTATGTGTAAATTATTGATAGGCCTACAGTTAGTTAAATCCATGAAGCCACAAGCTCGAATAACCAAATATATCAGGTTTGGAACATGTAATAAATAGAAATGTCCTTATATAAATGTTTTGTTAATGGTAAAAAGGTCAATGGAAAGTTTGAACATTGCGTTTTGTTTTTCAAACACAGACGTCACACACACACGCACACACATTTTATAGTTGCTACCTATCTCTGGTTTGTTTAAAATATGATGTCGAGAACATTTATTATCTCAAGGGAACTTTTTTTATTCTTTGACATCTCAGTGGAGATTGACGTCTCTATCGGCTTATCTCTCTTTACAAAGGCTACCAAAATGGGGATGTGTTTTGCATAATAAATCTCGGCTGAAGAACCAAACGCAACGTGTGTCTAGAACACAGACACAAACACAACACTGATAGAGGCCCTCAGCCCGCCCCATTCATAGGGGTCCTGTCCTGCGGTCCGTCTCCGTCCATCTTCACCATGCCTTTAAGCTCCATCATGTGGTAGGCCTACATGGAAATCCCTGTTCTCAATTCAACGTCAGAAAACAGTATACATAGAATACCCTGAATGCCCTGTCGATGCAAATCCTCCACAGCCCCTCCGCCGGGACCATGACCTGGGCGTGGCACGCTCCATTACCCCTCTCAACCGTCAAAACGTGACCAGACAAGTTCCTCGCCGGCGGCTTAACACAACCTTTGGCTAAATTGTTCATCCGTTCATTCATCACACAGCCGCTCTTTCGTATTTAATTGTCTCCCGATATTTTGTTTTCCGAAAGCGACTCACACGTTGGCAGCGTGTGTGTGTGTGTGAGTTGTTTGTTTTCTACTGGCGAAAACTCTCAATGTCTCAATGTTTAGATAAGGGAACAGTTTGGTCGGGGGCGTATTGTTGTATGAAAGAACTCCTCTGTTTGTATTTGAACCGGCGATGTTGTGTGGGCAGTGCTCTTTCAGTCCAAATGCGTGGAGCAATGCGTGTGACCGCCGAATTCCACACCACGAAGGATAGCAGCATAACAAGTGCAGTTTTAACGACCCAGCGCTATGCACCTGTCCCATTCAACTGTGAGGGACCACTTATGTATAGAAATGTCACCGACACCAGCAGCCAAAAATCATATCTGAGGCGTCTATCTTTCTCTCCTTTTGTCTTTGTTCACACTTTTATGGAGTCCTACAATGTAATTAGGGGATCTAATAAATCATACCAAACAATTGTCTATCTATATCTTTCTCTCTCTATTTCTAAGGAAGAAAGATCATGTCCACTCCACACAGACTCTGTGCGTGCAAGGTAGAGGGCCTGTTTTCTTTCTCCTACCATTATATTTCCATGCCTCTGCAGCGCACGGCCTGCAGCTTTGCATACAGTTAGAGCGCAGCTCCGGAGGCCAGCAGCACACAGTAAACCCAACAGTTCCACGAGCCTGCTGAAGGACCCGCCATCCCAACAGGGAATGTTCTGGCAGTATGTTATATAGACTATACCATGGATGTCATCCTAGAAAGATCGATGACGGACAGCTGGATCGTTTGAAATAGATACAAACTGCCAGATATGCATATAGATAGAATAATAGGTCGATTTAAACGTAATTTAACAATTCAAATGTATTAAAAAACATGCAGATCAGTAGGCCTATTATGGATGGATAGGTAGATCTATCAAATTCCATCTCAAGGTTTCCCTCTTGATAATCAAGCTTTTCCCTGCCCTTTGGGGGTATAGTGTTATATGGCCGTCGTGAAATAAGGCTTGTAACTATGATTAAGGGCCATACAAATATTATTGTCATTATTGTCATATTTTTGTATAATATTAGTTTACTCGTCAGTGAATACAGAAATAGATGCATAATTGAAAATGAATTTGAATACCGGGCCCATTGATAGATCGATAGAGAGGTGAATGGATAGATGGTTGTTCCAGCGATGGGCTGGCAAGGAGGATAGGTAAATGAATGGACAGACATAGAGACAGACAGACAGACATGCAGATGCAGTAGCATGGCGGTGCCTGCTACGTCAGCCGGTTTGACTTCTGATCCGTTGAGTCGTTCTTGGAGTGACCTCTAGCTGTATTTGCATTGCAAGGTTCTGGCTGCAGCTGCATTTGCCATGCAGACTCTTTAATTTCCTCTAGCCATAGACTATGTAAAATAGGCAGGACAACATTAAAGGTGAATGTTTTGTATGTTTGGTCGATTTAGGAGCCACTGGCTGATGATGGGTTGGGTTATGTTTCAGGTTGATTGATTGATTGAAATTCTTTATTGACTTTATGTACAAAGGTAAGCATAAAAATGTAGGCCTACATCAGGCCAAAAGGATAACACAAAGAAGCCCATGGGATTATTTCCATTGTGATCCCTTGGTAGTGCAAGTAATGTATATAGGTGTATGTAAGAGTGTATGTTAAAGGTAATGTACATGACATGAGTGCGGTAACACAGTAAAATATTCCAATATTCCAAACATTCACAATTTCTAAAAACATACATTTTATAACAAGCTATAAAATAGACACCATAATAAATAACCCTATGAGTGTCTGCTGCTCAACCATTTCTTTAAGGCTGTTGACAAGAGTAACAATTGTCTTCATACTAGAAGGTAACCCAGTCCATAAAACTGCGGCTGAATATAAAAAAGAACCCTTTCTCATGCTACTTCACCAGATCAGTGGCACTTCTCCTTTTGGAAGAGCTATGTGTGTTTAGTATCCTTGAAAACTAATGACGGAAATATTTAGGTACCTCGTTTTTAATAACTCTATGCACCATACATAGATGGATATCATTTACTCGATCCTCTACTTTCAGCCACTTAAGGCTACTAAAAAAGGTTCAAGATTATTTGTTATACATTAGTATTTTTATAGACGTATCATTGAGATGAATAGTTCTGTTTTAACAGCAGAGCTGCTTCTTCTTCTCCTCCTTTTGCAAGCAATGTTATTCGATGTTAAACCACTAATGTATCAGGGGCCCTTGCTACACACCACCTCGTTGGCTGCCACACTCTTTCAGTGGGCCCCTTCAAACACAAGACGCAGGGTGGTGATGTTGCAGCCGGTTTATTGTAAAGTTTGCAGAGGATGATACATTGCCTGGTGTTGTTGCCATCTAGGAGAAGGTGTATGTGGAGATGGCTGGGTGTATGCAGCCTCACCCAGCACTAGAGTCCAATCAGACTCGGCCAGGTGAGGCTGCTTAAACCAGCCATCGTCTACACACACTCCAACACCTATCCTTTACAGAACAAGCTGGTATTAGTTGACATTACCCAGCGCTAATAAGCGGGTTCGACCCTAACAACTGTTAAATCTTTCCAGACTTAGTATGTATGAGAGAGACTCAAGTGCAGACATAGGCAAAAACAAAGGAGGTGAGACAGTGCCATTATTCCGTCGGACCACACAGCCAACGGACTGCAAACAGTGCATGCACGTTGGATCTTTTGAGTCTACATAAATGGCCTTTTGTCTGCATTTTTCAAAAGGGCCGTAATCCCATTCCCCAGCAGAGAAAAAGCAGAGAAAGGCCTGATTTACCTAGCAGTTAAGATTGTGGCTCCCCTGTGCATGCTCCTGTTACTCTGACCGTGTCCTTTGTCTGCTGCCAGGGCTTGGTCTTGGTACACACATTTGCATGCCCGAGGGACACTTGAATGCATAGGCCCCTGGGTTCTCACTGCCTGCCATGCAAAACCAGCGGGGGACCAGTTAAAGAGGCGCACGCGCACTGTCAACACAGGTGCGCATCGGTCAAAACACTCCTGACTGTCCCAACCCTCCAGCCAGCCCCCTCCCCCCCAGGACCAAATCTTACCCTCCCTATGCAGAGAGTTCTATGGAAATGAGCGCAGTGATTTCGATTGGCTCAAGGTCCTGGGCTTGTTTGTTGGAGCTGACTTTTAGTTTGAAGCCTGAGTCCGACCCCCTAACCTGGACGATCACCACCGAGCACGGGCTGTAGTATTTGGGATTCCGCTGCAGGGTCTGCGTCTGGGTGTGCTGAGCCCCACGTGGTGGTCCTTTCTAAAGCCAGGGCGAAAGTGCGGTGGTGGAGGTGAAGTGTGGACGGAGGAAGACGCCTGTGGGAAGAGGAGGAGAATGCCGAGAGCTTTCCTGGTCAAGAAGAAGCAGGCAGCCTGCGGGGGCTGGAGATGGAGAGACCCAGAGCAGGTGGAGTGGAGAGAAGACCCCTCAGAAGGTAAGGCTTTTTTGTTGTTTTTCCCCGAATTGGTCCTCTTTCCTAACTTTTTTTAGAATACAAAAGTTATTGAAAAACAGCCTCCCCTTGGGGTTAACAACACTTCAAGTTTAATTGGGTCAGATAAGTAAGAGGAGCCAACTGACAAGCTCTCACCGGGGGTGGGGGGGGGGGGGGAACAAGGGTTGATTTCAGCCAGGACCG
>JAOPUD010000145.1:12745982-12757123 GCA_027122715.1 Trisopterus minutus | reverse complement strand
ACGCACCCCCCCCCCCGGGGGGGGGGGGGGGGGGGGGGAATAAGTGTTGATTTCATCCAGGAACGGTTGGATAACTCAGGTGGTTTCCTCTCCTCCCCGTCAGTTAGCGACAGCGCTCCGGAAGAGACGCTGAACGCGCCAGATGTCTCCGAGCTGGCCGCTCCCTCTGAGACCTCTGACTTTGACTCTGAAGAAGCACCGGGATTGGCCACGCCACCGACGCGCGTCCCACCGCCGCCCGCGCCGGGGTCGAGGGAGCAGGACCCAGAGACGAGCCGAGACTGGCCTGCCTCCCTGCCCCCCAGGCAGCTCTACCACCCCAATGCCCTGGCTCTGGCCAGCCGGGCCAAGGTACTTCACACACATACTTTCCCTCATCTTCCCATCAGATGTTTGCTAGTGGCTGACTTTTCAATGACGAGTAAACGAAAAGAGGGATATTTTTAGGTTGTGTTTTTTTTTTACCAATAAATATATTTTTAGGAAAATATGAATCAATAAATAATGATTTCAATTGGAAGAAAAAGGTGAAAGTAATCTGAAGAGGCACACACACAATTGTCTCACCACATCCATCATGTTTCCACCCTGGTGTTTAGCCCCGCCCCCGTGTGGCACCCAGCGCTGGGGACTTCCTGTGCTCCGTGTGCCACAAGCTGTTCCCTCTGCAGCGCATGCTGACGCGCCACATGAAGTGCCACAGCCTGGTGAAGAGGCACCCGTGCCGATACTGCGGCAAGGGCTTCAACGACACGTTTGACCTCAAGAGGCACATGCGCACGCACACAGGTGAGGACACCTGCACGCGCGCACATACACACGCACACTGGCACACACAAACACACTGACATACATAAACACGCACACTGACACACACACACACACTGACATACATAAACACGCACACTGACACACACACACACACACACTGACACACACGCACAGTAACTGACACACTCACCCACACACACACACACACACACACACACACAATGACATGCACACTCACACACCTACACTGTCCCACACACACACACACAAACACACACACACTTGCACAAATGCTGAATGCTATGACAATATATTTTAATATATATAATTTTAATAAACCATCTAAACATGTGTGTGTACATTAAATTAATAATAAGTCTAGAAATGTTGGTTGTTTTCTTCTGGTCTATGACGTATACAAGGTCACACAATACGTTTCACTGCTGTTTAAGGAAGTAATTTACCCACATGTTCTGCTTAAACCTTGCCTAAAGAGGTAGCGCACTACCACCCTGTACTACGCAGTCCACGGGTACTCCGTGTACAGCGTCTCACTCTCTCTCGCCCCGTCTCCGGTGGCAGGTATCCGGCCCTACAGGTGTGAGCTCTGCGAAAAGGCCTTCACGCAACGCTGCTCCCTGGAGTCCCACAAGAGGAAGATCCACGGGGTCCACCAGCAGTACGCCTACCGCCAGCGACGCTCCAAGATCTTTGTGTGCGAGGACTGCGGTTTCACCTCCAACCGGCCCGACGAGTACTTCGTCCACGTCCGGCAGTGCCACCCGGGCAGCCCGGCCCTGAGGCGCTACTACCGGCGGCAAGCCCACGAGAACGGCAACTTTGGCGTGGCGGAGTGTAAACTCAACCCCTACCTCGTCTACTCAAACTCGGGCTACTTTATCTGAGAGACGGACAATGGGAAAGTTACCATTTTTGTCGGCGTAGCGGTGTGGTAACGTAAACATGTAATATGTGTAATATATTAGACTTAGATTTTTTTAGAACAATAAATCTACTTTTCTCTACTTCTCTTTACATATGTATTGGTCCAATAGTTAAAATAGCGATTTATTAATTGCAAATTGGACATATCATAATTTTATAATCAACCTGTACTTTGATTCTATTGTATTGTTTTATTTACTTGAATTGAGACTGTGTCTTTGAGTCTAAATTATTAAAAAGATATTGTCAAAAGAAAGGACAGTGGGAAATTGCTTTTTTGTTCTCAAAGTAATAATTTCATGGGCTAATTTACATGGAATAATAACAAAGTTACATCCTGATTGACGAGGAAATGTCATCTTGTGACATTCTTCTAGATTATGTTTAATAATAGAAGATGATGAAATGCTACACGGATGCATTTTCTGTACAGCCGAGTCTATATTTGTATTTACTGAATTACTAGACCGGTTCAAACTGAAAACCCAGCTCATATAAAGTGAATATTGGGAGAAATAACGCACATTACAAACAAAGCCTTTATTTTGATTCAAATATATCTTGGTCACGTAGGGCTGAAATAGAAATGTAATGACCTAAAGGGATACGAAATAAAGGATTGACTCAGAGTTCTAGGACTAGCGTAGTTGTAAAATAACTTTCGAATTTCTGCTGGCTTAATGATCTGGTAGCAGCCACATGTTGTTAAGGTGTTATTATTGGCAATCTATTTGAGCTATTTTCATAAAGTGATAATCACAGCTAAAAAAGAAGGATATGAAATTGCCCAATGTGCTGCATAATGTAGTGATCTTTCATCATATTTACAACGTGTACAATTCAGAAATGGTCTCCAATTAAAATGCCCACTTGTAGATGATGGCATGTATTTACTAAATTCTTACTCAGCTGTCTACAGATCCAGTCCAAGAGATAATTAGTAATTGATCAGGATCAGTTATCTGTTTTTTGGTTTAAATAATTAATGTAACCTTATAACTCCCTTCCCTGACTAAGACTGAGTGCACTTTTTATGTTGAATGTCTTGTCGTCTAAAGACAAACTGAAAGACCCACTATGCTCTTTGACACCCTTATGAATACACCCGCACACGCACACACACACACACACGCACACGCACACACACACACACACACACACACACACACACACACACACATTCATCCACATCCACTCAGATATTAGTTTTCTTCTCTATTTCTCTCAATTATATGACCAACCTATAGTTATAAAGGCACATTATAAATAAATCATTTTCCTAATGGTACTTTACATTCAAATTCATTCAACAATGAGTATTTCCCACATCACACACCTCATTTTTAAACCATGGTTAAGAGTCGTGCTTTTGAAGCAGGCCCCTACACCGTTCATAACAGCGCCTCACTGCCCAGTCACAGTTCAAACCGTCACCCCTGAAATAACCCTGGGAGGCGTTAGCCTCAGTAAACATGCATTATATATTAAAGTATCACAAGCAGAAGGGCAACCTTTCAAATACTTAAAAGAGAAATGGGGCACAGCAACGCATGACTTTAAGTAGTGCAACACAACAAGCTCAAACCACCCCAAGGTGCAAATGCATGGTACAAAAAACACAAAGCAAGTTGTATTCAGTGCAACAGTCTGAGATCCAAGCCAGGTGGAGATAATGAACTGGAGGGGGTCGCCTCAAACACCCCTCTCTATGTTTCACTCGCTTGTCGTAAATACAACAACCAAAAAGCAGTTAAGGTCAACTCTGTCCTATATCCCCGCCGGGGCTGCTCTGTGGTGAACATCTAGCCCTAAACCAGGTCATGTGCACCTGGGACAACCACCTCCAACCTGTCCTTCCAAATTCCTTGTGAGAATCACCAGTGCTGTGTTCTGCAACCTACCGCTTCTGTTTTCTTCCCGCTCTGAGCGGCGCTTCTGTCGTATCACTCACACGTGGCATAGCTCTCTCTTTGGCCTGTTGACCCTGGGCTCTCCTCAACTCTACCCCCTCTGAAGGTTATTTTCCCCAGAGGCTCTTTGGCCACATTGTGGATGGCACCAGAGTAGGGGCTTCCGTTCCTTCTGCTCCTACCCAGAGAAGGAGAGAGCTCAGCAGGGGGGGAGCGGACATCGAAGGAGAGGGAGCCAGAGAGGAAGAGCAAGAGGGGATGGTGGAGGTGCTGGTGGTGGAGGTGCTGGTGGTGGAGGTGCTGGTGGTGGAGGTGCTGGTCTACGGTCAGGAGAGCTCAGTAGTGAGGCGTCTGTCCCAGGGAGCCTGGCACTCCTCACCCCCCTTGGCACACACCAGCAGGTACCGCTCACTCTTCACGTGGGGCAGTCGCACCTGGAGGTGGGGTTTGACACACAGGGACACATCCAGGGTGAATCCCTTGGTAGGGTTATAGATAGTAATCTTTCGCTGAATCGTCATCTTTGGTAGAACATGTGTGTAACATGACCTTCAGGTTAAAATATTAGACTCAAATGCTGCGAAGAAATGCCCCTACCCTGTGAAACAGGAGCATGTGGCGGTGAGTGTGGATCACCAGAGGGTAGTGGCAGATAGGGGGCGCCTTCGCCTCCTGTAAAACATTAAACCCAGACTACAGTCAGATCAGATCACACACCTTCCTATACATTGAAAGGATCGTTAAGATAAAAAAAAGGCTGTTGATGTTTAGAAGTCCTAAACCATGTCAAATAAATGAAAAGCTTCCCTTTAACCCTCATGTGAGCCAGGGATTAGTTACTACCACAACAAGATGTTTTGCAATTGAGCTTTCCCCTCATATAAAACATTTGAACCCAGTCTTTAATCAGAGGCACATATAGGTCACGGTAGACCACACCTTCCCTTACATCAAAATAATCAGTACAATTTAAACAGGTGGATTATGTTTAGAAGTTCTAAGCAATGTATAATTAAAGTCTAATTTCCATTTTCTACTAAATTACCCAGGGATTATCCACCATCACAACAACAGATGTTTGCAAATCAGTTTTCCTCTCGTTTAAATATTTAAACGCAGTGTTTTAATCAGAGGCAAAAAGTGGGGATTTAAAATAGTTAACATCCCGAACATCAAAAGGAGAAGACAAATGAAAAAATAGCAAATTCTGTTTACAAGATCTCAACAACATGAAATGAATGTATAACTTCTATTTTCTCCTAAGTGAGCAAGGGATTAGTCACTGTCACGACAACAGATATTTGCATATGAGGAAGACAATCATTTTATTTAAAGGAGCACTGTGTAAGAGTGATAGGGCTGTTCCTCTGGCTGTTTATAAAATGAGTACACAGATTCAATCCCTCATCCCTCAACCTTAAGGCTTAAACTTTTTGTCTAATCAGACCACTTACCACCATTTAGTTTTGTAAGATGAACATATATTCACAAGGAAAAAAAAACACATTAACAGTCCAGATCTGTATACTTTGAGAGAAGGACCAAACAGATTACAATCATCTGAATGAATCCCACTTATTCAAAGATGGAGCAGACCCGTCTAAGTTCTCTGTGGCCATGCAATAACCACTGACTATGTCCACCGCTCGATTTTCTGTGTGACACCAGAATGTATGAATAGGCTTCATAATAATAAAAAAAGATCTCAGCCAGATAAAGTGAATGCGTGTGAGGTAGAGGGATAGGCTTACATCCCGGGGTGATTCCACACAGTAGGCAGTCAGAGGGAAAGCTGACGGGCACAGAGTCAGGGCTGTGAGTGAGAGGAGACAAGAGGTACGTCACTGCAGGTGGCAAGCGGTGTGCACTGTATGTGAAGGCATTCTGCGCTGCAGGGCAGCACTGCTGGCCAGCCATACGTACAAGTCATACAGGAGGAAATCAAAAGCAATCAGCACCAAAAACAGCATCCAAAACAAAAGAAGAAACGCATGTTTGCAGTAAATGCACATTTGCTGCAGGATTACTAAATGCATGAAACAGTAAGTGCTAGTTGCAGATGGAGAGTGAGCTAGTTAATAATGGAAAGTGTATTCACGTCGGTGATCACCATAAGCGAGGTGGACAGATGCTGTTGTCGTTACCTGTGTGTACAACACCTTCCATCCATCAGACAATGGGCACCCAAGGCCAAAAAATGCCACCACCTCCATACCCCGGTCCCGGCCTCTGAAATAGCCCTCCTCGACACAGTATTGATTCATGGAAACGGGCATCCAAGCTCCCCTGCATACCTTGGCTATTCTTAGCGGGGGATATTTATCACCGTGTTCTGACGGCACCGCTCCAACATAAGCAGTGGTTGGGACCGCTCCGCGCGGTGTTTATTCTGAGCGGCTCATATTGTCTGGAGCCCATTCCATCCCGCACTCATGCTGTTTGCACCAGACTGGGAAGGTGGTCCTCAGGTTCAAGGAGAGTCCTTGTGGACGCTGAGGCAAGACTACACAAATACCAGTTGTTTTTTTCTAATGGATCTTGCAGGATTCTTTCTAAAATGATGAATCGTATTTTGTAGTAGTTCATATCGTAGCTCATATTTTCAAAATGGTCATATCCGGTAGATCTGCAAAATAATTATCCATGCAATATCTATGTAATAGTTGATATAAATATATATATAACATGAATTATGACAGCAGGGATACGGAAGGAATACACGCGATGGTGCCAATGTGGCCTTAAAAAATAGATGGTGAGGAGATGGATTAATGAAGCCGTAGATGATGATGATGGTTATTAACAAGCACTGTGGTTGTTGATCCCTTGCCTGTGGTCTTGTTTGTTCTCCAGTCCTGCATCTCACCCCTCAGTCTCTCCATCTCCTTCTCCAACTCACAGTATCTCCTTTCTGCTTCCTGTAACCGTCTGGTGAAACAAGCACATACTGAGGGGGTTATGGTTTTAAGGGACAATCCCTGTTTTGTATTTGCGACATAAAAAAGGTTTCTCCTTTGCGGGGAATGAGGTTTGGGCTTGTCTGATAAAAGAGAAAACATGGCTATGCATCGCTGAAAGTATTTATTCTATCTGGTAAAGCAAAATATTTCCCCTAGCCCCATAATTATGTCTGATTACCTTTGCAAGTCTTCATCAAGGCCTGAAATGTGTTCCTCATTTCTTTCCTCTTCCTGTTCTTCTTGTACTTCCTCTTCCTCTCCTTCTTCCAACTCCTCTTCTTCTTCTTCTGCTTCCTCTATGGCGGTATGTTTAGAGGTTGTTGCATGGTCCACCACTAGAGGGAGCTCTAAGAGACCACTCAGGTCCTCTGGCAAAGAGTCTTGCCACACCTGTAGCTGAAACGGACAGGATGCAGCATAGCATGAAATAACACAGATAGATCTTCCAGCTTCAGAAAAAAAACAGAAAAATGTATTCCTAGTATTTTCAGACAATCAAAATGGATACGGCATTGCACAACACCCAAGGGGAACTGATTAAAGAAGTCTTGAAGTCTGGCACAGTGTATAAATGTAAAACCTAGAATTGTCCAAGGTTAGCTGGTTGTGTGTGTCTTATTTAGACCAGATGATAATGATAATAACATGGATGGACCATACAACTTCAGATAGAGCTGTAACGAAAACTCCAGTTGTTACTTTATTGTTTAAACACTAAATCCCTGTCATTGTGGAACATTCTCACCAGCTTCTCTGCAGAATACTGCCTTTGGTTTTCCCCGGGCCTGCTGTGGTCGATCTCCAGCATGATGTCTAGGCTGCGGTCTACAGCACCGGTCTGGCTAGAAAACAATAAAATGCCATATCTCTTTGTGTTAAAGACATTTACATTTACATTCAGTGAATTTCGCAGAGGCTTTTATCCCAAGCGATTTACACTCATTCATTCACACCGGATTGAATAAGCAACCTTTCCGGTTACCTGGCAACCCGCTCTACCTCGTGAGCTGCTGCCACCCTCAAAGACGGGGTGGCAGCAGGGGCTTCACGTTTACCTGGTAGCTGTGTAGGAGTATCCCACGAAGGCAAGGTGCACACCTGTAGGAGCTCTACCCATGACATCAGAGAGGGTCTCCTACACGCCGTACGGCACAGAACAAGAGGGGACATTGACCATATGTATTCATTTCTATAACCACCGTCCAATGATACAACGTTTATACACATATAAGACACAGACTCAACGATCTAGCCTCAGCGGCTACACGTGAGGATGCAACATTCATTAACCAGTCCTCAACGATGCCTTGTCAAACTCAATGAGATAGTAAGCCATTGAAACCTGATTGAACACCGAAACATCAGTTCATTCATGGGCTTCATCCTAAAAACGACAGTGTGCCCTGCGCACCCCCCAGGCGAGCATCACCGGTGTGTGAGACATGGGGGTGGGGGGGGGGGCGGTGCATGTTACCATGTCACTCAGGCAGTCGTCCAGCACGTCAAAGTTGGTGGTGTCTGTGGCGTCGGCGACCTCGGGCAGGTAGGGGGCGGGGAGTTTGTGCAGGGAGCTCCAGTCCAGGTGGCAGAAGAAGGGGTGGCCCCTGAAGTCCCCGAAGCCCCCGGAGCCCAGGCGATCCTCCCTCTCGCAGACCAGCCCCGCGATGAAGGAGCGGGCCGTGTCCGACACCTCGGGGCCCAGCGGGGGGAGCTCAAAGTAATCCTGGAGGGGGCGAGATTTAGTTTAGGTGATGGATAGTGAGATCATAGATTTGCTGGGACACAAAGAATTGTGCAGGCCACCGATAACCCCAACCTGTACATTTATGACCCTATAGTATTGAATAATCCTAAAGGCACTCTGGATAAAATCATGTACTAAAGAGTAATACAGTTATTGAATGTGTTTTTGTTCGTCCACAATGCAATGATTTAACCATGACCTGGTTTGTGACGAGACTATTTGTTTGTATGTTTGAATACACATGGGGCGGGGTTTATAGGGTCCCCTTAGGCGGTCACGCTTCAGCCTTGGTTTCCATGGTGAATTTTCGAAAAATGAATGGACCTTTCACGTAACCATGTTTTGACAAGGCGTTTCAATTGTGCGACCGCTCTTAGGTGGGAGTCACAATGGTTGCTAGCAGAACATATGTTCCCGGGAAACATGGTTCAACTCCACTCCATGGCCATATCAACTCACTCACCCACGACTGAGCTCCACTGATTATCGGCTGAATCACTGTCATTTTTTTCTGAAGGCCACTCTATGCCGGTGGTGTGGCGCCCCACGCACCTGGAAGTGGATGATCTTGGCGTAGGTCTCAGAGATGGACTCTGCGTAAAAGGGAGTGGTGCCCAGTAGCATCTCGTAGGCGCAGATCCCCAGCGCCCACCAATCACACTCGGGGCCGTAGCCTCCCCCTCCGTCCACCGCCCGCAGGATCTCAGGGGAGAGGTAGTCCGGGGTGCCCACAGCCAAGGAGGAGTGGACCTGGGGTGCGAGCAGCAGCAGGATCATCTCAATGGGCTCGCCGATGAAACTTATATTACTTAAAGGGATCGCCATGAAACAGACTTATATTACTTAAAGGGATCGCCATGAAACAGACTTATATTACTTAATGGGATCGCCATGAAACAGACATATTAATTAGAGGGGTCACCATGAAACACTTATATTACTTTAAGGGATCGCCATGAAACAGACTTATATTAGTTAATGGAATAGCCATGAAACAGACTTACGTATATTACTAAATGAGATCGTCATGAAACAGATTTATATAATTTAATAGAATCGCCAGTAAACAGACTTAGGTATATTACTTAATGGGATCGCCATGAAACAGATTTATATTGCTTAATGAGATCGCCATGAAACAGACTTATATTTTTTAATGTGATCCTCCATGAAACAGACTTGCATTACTCAATGAGAGCATCCATAAAACTGACTTATATACTTAATCAGATCGCCATATAACAGACTTGCATTACTCAATGGGATCGGCATGAAAAATACATATTACGCAATGGGATGGTCCATAAAACTGACTTATATTACTTAATCAGATTGTCCATGAAACTGATTTATCTTACTCAATGGGATCGCCATGAAACATATTTATCTTACTCAATGGGATCGCCAAGAAACTGATTTATCATACTTAGGGGGATTGTCTACAAAACAGACTTGTATTAATCAATGGGACCATCCATGAAACAGAAGTGTATTACTCAATGAGATCATCTATGTCACAGACTAAACTGATTTATATGACTCAATGGGAAAGTATATGAAACTTTACAAGCCAAAACTACATCAAAACTAGTAAACACAACTTATTTTTAGTCTATCAAGCAGACAATTATTATAAAGTAAACCCTAAGATATTGGTTAATGGCAATGCTCTGAGATCCACAGTAATGTTCCCTCTATGCAGCGACTGTATGGAGCGACTGTAGGAGGGCTCAGCAGGTGGGGTATAATGCAGCCCTCACCATGCCGTCCTTCAGCACCCTCAGACAGGAGCCAAAGTCCCCCAGTCGGATGTGCCCGTCAGCCGTCAGCAGAATGTTGTCCGGTTTGATGTCTCTGTAGGGGACACACCATCAACACCTTTAATCTCAAGTGCATTCTATGCGTTCGGAAACACATCTTGTGTTTAGAAAAGCTGACTTTTAGAACAGAGCCAAACCCTCTGACCCTTGTAAAATAACTGTAAACTGTCACCTATTCGGATGTCATTAAAAGGATTCGTGACGACAGCTTTTTGAACTTCCAATCAATAGTGTTGTGCTCAATACCATTGAGCACAACATTTTAAGAGCCTTTACCACAGCTAGCAAGGCACTTATGCTGGTATGTTAGATGGTTGCTCTGTGTTGTGAGTGTATGCATTTAAAATGTTCAATCCACATAATGGTCTCCACCTAGTAAGAAAACGCCACCGGGATAACTCACAAACGACAAATAGCTGCATGGATATATTTGCACACCGTGCTCTGATGGGAAAAGTCCCCTGAGGTACCTGTGCACGTAACCTAGCCTGTGGACGGAGTCGATGGCCAGGATCATCTCGGCCAGGTAGAACTGGGCCATCTCCTCTGGGATTCGATCCCCAAACTTGCTCAGCAGAGTGAGCAGGTCCCCTCCCACGTAGTAGTCCATGACTAAATACTGCAGGATATATATAAACACACGGCAGATGAGTCAGTAGAGTGCATTAGGGCTGCTGTTGATGTGTGACACTAGACAGAGAAGGCCTTGGGGTTCTGCATACCAGATAGTCGTCGTCCTGGAAGGCATAGTGCAGCTCTGTAATCCAGCGCCGGTCTCCTTTCAACAAGACCTCCCGTTCCTCCTGGTAGCACGCCGTCTGCACGCCAAGACCCGACCAGGGACAACGCTTTACTCTCTGAACAGAACAGGAGGGCAAATATAGCCACACATGCTCCCGCAACACACGCACGCACACGCACGCACACACACACACACACACACGCACGCACACACACACACACACACACACACACACACACACACACACAC
>JAOPUD010000145.1:12714929-12724963 GCA_027122715.1 Trisopterus minutus | reverse complement strand
CACACGCACACACACACACACACACACACACACACACACACACACACACACACACACACACACACACACACACAGCAATAGCGGTCCTCATGGATAGGACTAGGCTGAAAAATAAGGCCTTTAAGGCCTTTTTAAGGACCTGCAGACACTGTGTCTCCTGCAGTGACTTAATCTCTCTCTCTCTCTCTCTCTCTCTCTCTCTCGCTCTCTCTCTGTCTCTCTCGCTCTCTCTCTGTCTCTCTCTTCCTCTCTCTCTCGCTACTTGCCTGATCTTGCTCATATTATGCATCTTTTCTGGAATACAACTGCATGATGTATGTCGCCTTGGACAAAGGCGTCTGTCAAATGCTGCTAAATGCTAAATGCTAAAAAATAAAAAAAATGACGTGTGACACTGGTCAAATGGATCATTTCAAATTGTGGCAATGTCCCCGAATCGTGGCAATGTCAGCAAACATACATACACACGCACACATGGACACACGAATACACACACATGCACGCGCAAATACACAACAAACAGCCTATACATTGCAACATATTTGGCTGAGAAAGATTGGGTGGGATGACTTGAAGCTGACCTTAGAATAATGGGAAGTGCGTGTCGGCTAGTAAATATAATTGTCATCACACGTTTTTTCACACCCGCATATCCTCTTTACAGGAAATTTAAAAAAACACAGAGTTGAAATCTTATTCTGGCTCTATTGTCGCAGACAGTCGCGGTTGTGGTGTAGTCTAGTTCAGAATCTGTTATACTCAAGGGAGTTTAGCAGCTTCCCCATCTCACACTTAGTGTACTGAGAAGAACTCGATCTGACGAGAACTATCATAAGTGGTTGTGTCTTTCTTAATACAGAATACACACACAAAGATTCTAAACATGTAAACATTCATATACTTACATTACACGTTCATTACCAAACGATGAGACCACCGGTCTTACAGTTACTCTGTAAGCTGCACAATAGTAAGTCACAATAGTTCCGCCTAGTGGTCATATTGGGTACTGCCACACCTTTGCCTCCCTCAGAGAGATATTTGAAAAGATTCTGCTCACAGTGATTTTTGTGTTATACTACTACAACCAATTTTCACAGAATATTTTTTTTAACACACTCCACATGTTGGTCCTGACAGGTGGTGATCAATTGCGCAATTTCCAAGGATATGAAGTACAATCTGGCCTCTGCGAATTTCTTCCAAATGCGGTGTTCCCGACAGTTGTGGGGACTTAACTTTGGCAGTAAGGATGAGGGGCCACTCTTTTCCAACTCCATCAAATATGCTATCGAGACTCTGACAAATGGTAACAACAAAGGTAAATGAGACACAAGCTAAAAAGGATGCTTTGATTGATGTCATGCATACTAGGAATGACCCCTAGAATCCTAGATGTACTGTTTAGTTGGAAAAGAATTGCCATGGCAGCCAACATACTACTATGACAACTACTACTACTACTTCTAATAATAATAATAATAATACTGATAATCTAGAAATGATAATACATTTAACTTGTATGCCGCATGTGTGTTGACAAACTGAACACTGTGAACACACAGGGTAAAATCATGTTATAGGTACATTAATTATTATTGTTAATTAGTATTAACAATAGTAAAGTTAAAACTAGATTCATGAAATGCATGGGGGAGAGAGAAGGGAGGAGGTTCACAGATGAATGCAAACTTGAGGAGGTGCAGAGCATCCTGCAGAACATGTGTGGATAAAGTCACGTAGAAAGTGATCGATGATCAATAGTGGCCCAAACTCCGCCTTCTCTTATAGGTCCAGTTCAGGGAGTTCAGGAGGCGAGGCCAGTCCTTAGCCCTCCCTCTGCTCCCGCAGCTCCTCCTACCCCACAAGCGCCTCCTGCTCCTCCTCCTAAAGAAGTCGCTGCTTCCTCGGCCGGAGCTCCACCACCACCTCCACCTCCGCCACTTCCTCCCTCAGGACCTCCTTCTGCACCTCCTGCACCTCCTGCACCTCCCCCACTCAGTGCAGCCCCGGCTGGGCCTAGTGGCAGTGAGGGAGGAGGAGGAGGAGGAGGAGGAGGAGGAGGTGGGTTCAGCGGAGGTGATCTAGCAGCAGCTCTGTCAGGGGCTAAACTGCGTAAAGCGCCCAAGGTGAGTGTCAGGGTCACAGGCACTGAGGCACAGGTCAACTTTGTTGCGGCGGCTGGATTACAGAAAACCTAATCTGAAGAGAAGGTTGTTGCGTGTAACCGCTAATAAACGCTGAACCCCCTATATAACTGAAGTCCTACTGCACTACAAAGATTTCTGACGAATGAATTTGTCTTAGTTTGCACTAGACCAAGGTTCTTGCTTTTTTTACAAATAATAAAGTGTCAACATCTCTTATTTAACAGTCTAGGAGTTAAAACAGCTGTTAAGAAATGAGACGATTATTATTCTGATTATTCAGAACAGGTCGGTCCTTTGACTGCTGCACATTCACGGAAGTTGGGTCCAACTTCAGGGCCCGCCGGGTGTCAGGTGGTCATGGTGTCCTCTCTGTATCTCTAGAAAGAAGAAGACACCTCCTCCCCATCCAAAGAGGCCCCAGCTTCTGGAGGAGGAGGTGGTGGAGGAGGTGGAGGACTCATGGGAGAGATGAGTGCCATACTCGCCAGACGGTAAACTTGAAAGATGATTTAACTACTGAATCATGTGTGACTGGAAGTCATCCCTGTGGTGTGATTGTGCTCCGAGTAGCAATTCTGGCTTGCATAAAATGACGATTTATTCTGACAGGAGGAAGGTTTCTGATGTCCCTGCCGTTAAAAAGGATGAAACAAGAGATGTAAGTCATATCTTCAAGACGGTATCCTGGTGTCAAGGGTCGAATAAATGTGTTAAAGAGGATTATGTCTAAATGTTTAAATGATCCCGGAACTATTCTGTCCATAGGAGGGCTCAGACTCCCTGCCATCTAAACCATCAAGACTAAATGGTGAGCATGTGCCCTTTTCTCAGATGCCCTTTGAAACATTTAAAGACCAGATCACAACACATTATTATACAATGTGTCCAACCTTTACGTTACCACACTAAAGTGAATCAATTGATAATCTGAATCTCCAAGATTTGCTATCAGGAACAAAGGAAAATCATGCCTGAATATTTTTCAGAATATTGTATTATATTTTATATTTTACAAAACAGCTTTCCTTTATTCTCATTCAAACATGCATGGAAGCAAAAATCATCCCATTACTGTGTTCCTTCATGTTATTCCGCAACCCAGATACCTTTGTTAAGCCCCAGGGAAAGTCTACCACCTTGCCTCGGTAAGAATGCCGAGCCATCCATTAACCATCCATTATCCATCCATTATTAAACCAAAAAGATCTCTGGCGGAAAATCATCTATAATCAATGATCTGGTCTTGAGTGATGTGCTTGTGTCTCAACAGGCCTAAACCTTCAACATCGATGCAGAGGGAACCCAGCATCAGCACAACCAGCCCTGCCTCCCAGTTCTCCCAAGCTAGGTACAGTGGTCTCTCTCTCTCTCTCTCTCTCTCTCTCTCTCTCTCTCTCGCTCGCTGTCGCATGTCGCACGTCCACTCCTATTTTGGGATCACACATCATATCTGACGTCAATGAGTTTCAAGATTTGTTTTTGAGTCATGTCTCGACTCCAATCTAACCCATTGAATAAATGTACTAATCCATACGTATGCATTGTATGAATTGTTGATTGCATTGTTGGTGTAATTTTGCAATTTGGCAATTCTTATTTCAGCTGGAGGGTGCTGTTTTTCTGTTTCCATTGTTGTTCATTCTCTTTCATGTGATTGTGCCTCTTGAAAAGGATGAAGAACATGAAAACAAACCCAGAGAGTCCAACCACCGAAGAGACCAACATGAAACAATTCAAAGAGGTTGGTTTGGGACATCTTGCTTTAAAGATCTCATAATTCCCCTCTTCATGATATAAATGTTATGATTTGATGGAACTGGGGTCTAACATACATAGAGCAGATCTTGGGCTCTTGTTTTCTACTTTTCTAACCCCGCAAACTGTGTGTTACATGTGCTTGTGTTTGTAAAAGGACATCCTCCTGGAGGTGAAGAAAGAGCTTCATAAAGTGAAGGCAGAGATTATCGCAGGTGAGTCCAACAGTGTTAGTATAAAGGGGCATCAGGCTTGTATGTCAGAATGCATCATGGGAGTTTTTGTTTGTGATACTGGTCAATATTGAGAGGACCCCAGAGCGTTTTAATACTGGAAATTCCTTACTCAACATGATTATTCCGTTATCTGGGATACCGGAATATTCCTGTTGAGTAAGGAATTTTGTGTCACATTGTTATGTGACATTGCAATGTAAAAGCCCTATAGGGGAGTATCTTATTAGCTTTGTATCTTATTCTTAACTTACATAGATGCAATGAACAAATACAACAATTTAGCCTTTGCCATTTGCAATTCGTCCTGTTTTGTATTATAATAATATTCCATGCAATAGCATGCTTGTTCGTAATTGTGAATAAATTGTTATCATTATAAATTATGAAGCTCTTGACAATGAATAAAATATAACTTGACTTTCAGCTTTGATTGAACACTTACAAGGATCAGAAGTCTGAAGATTTGCAAGAGATGGAAGCAATGAATACAATGTTTGCCACAGGGTGTATTTTGGCCATTATTCAGTACTTGCTCCATAGTGTAAGTTGACAATAAAAAATATCAGAGAAATGATTGAGGACTTTGACATCATTTTAGAGCTCCTACAAAACTATTGTCTTTTACTCTTTGAGTTTAAATCATTTCTAATAATAGTTTTGTCTCAGTAAGTTACGCAAAAATGATGCTGGTAAATTGAGAATATTGAACGTTCAACACATAATTTAATATAATTCAGATATGCCTGAAACCCCTGCTTCAAAGTCATGCAGTGGGTATTTTGCTGGGTTGAAAATAGTTTCCCTGGCCGAAGGGAACAAAGACCATCTCCATTATAATGTTCTTCCTCAGGAAAGACGATGGTAAGGATGAACATTGCTGTGAGTGTGTCTGCCTGCTTGTGTCCGTGTGTATGTTTGGTTGTCCTTGTTTGTGTGTGTTAGGTTTATTAGATCATAATTATTCCCAGATGTTGAGTAAATGTCTTTAATAAAAACAGCATCATCATTGTTGAGAATAAACTTGTGTTGGATTTTATGTAATTCATGACCATTGTTATGTTTCATTACCTTAACAAAACATAAAATGTGATACATTTAACGTGTTCTTCATGTTTCTTTGAATGTCTGATAGTTATTCTTACTTCACATTTACATTTAGGGCATTTAGCAGACGTTTTTAACCAAAATAGATAGTACAATATACATTTGTCATTTGAGAAAGAGAAAAATAACAATATATCGCTGTCAGTACAGTAGGCCTAAGGATGTTCATAGAACAAATGCCAAACACTTAAGTTCCTAGGCCATTCCCAGTATGTAACAAAGATATCTCAGGTAAGATGCTACACAAGGACCTTTTTTAAGTGCCAGGAGCCACAAACATACAATAAGTGCAATAAGGGTGTTTTTGGAGAGTAAAGGGAGGAGAATAAGGGAGGTGTGGGGTAAGGAGGGAGGCTATGCAGGGTCCAGGTGAAATCTGATCCCGTGACTCCCGAGTCCCTTGCGGGAGCTGCTGAGCGACACTGTGGTGCTGACCTCGGCAGGGAGCTCGTTCCGCCATTGAAGCGCCAAAACAGAGAAGAGGTGTGACTTTAGTTGATCGGCTTACTTTCACAGACATTGTAAAAGAACATTATCAGCTTAAATCTGTTTTTGGAATTCCATGGTAAATACTTTACATTATAAAAAATTCCTCGAAAGTCAACCTTGATTGAGTCCAATGATTTACTAAGAAGAAATGACTGAAGAAAGGGGTTTCTAAATGAAGATTAAAAAAACAACATGTAGGGCTACCTCGTCATTACCTGTAGGGGGCGGTGTGGTCTGACCGTGCACTGACTAACAAATGTCAAGAAGAAGTAATCCCATGGTGTTTTCCTTCTTGGGTGGATGGCCTGCTCTGGATTTAGCCTGTCAAAACTGCTCTAAGACAAGAGCAACGTGGGGTAAAGAGAGAGTGCAGTGTTCACATTTTTCCGCTTTGTCATTAAAAGCATTAGCGGATCGTTACTTTGGAGTGTGATCACCGCAGAGCGGATCGGATAAGTCACTGACTGGCATGTTTCGCTACTAGCAAGCTACCAGCACAGAAAGGCATATGATCGCGAATGTAAGCCAATAATCTCTCTCCATAAACCAACACTTTATTTATAATGCCATGATATTTGCATGTGAAATTAGGGGTCTTTGCTACACCTAATAGAAGGGGTCTTTTAACGAGGAGATTATTGTTAATTTGCGTTGAACGTCTTCAATCCACCACAACGTGTTTTTAACTCGGATTACATTGAGATAGGTGCAAGTATCGTTAAGGACACCGTTCTCCAAGTTATATTTACTGGAACTGCTGTTGATGAAGAAATTATACTAATGCTCTAGATTGCATTTAAAACCAACTATCAACTTGAAAATACTTAGTTAAGTGCGGGTTAACTGAAGTCCACTCTTGTTAAAATGCATTCGTGTAAAGGTAACGTTTAGCGGCCTTGTAAAAGGTAAACTATTTCCTTACCTGTTTGTTGTTTGAGCCCTTTTTATTGTGTAACCTTTTAGTTATTTAAAGATCAATGTCCATATCATCTGCGATCAAGCCATAATCAGCCGTTAGAATTGCTTTTGTTTGATTCGTCTACTAATAAACACTACTTACTTTGGGTTTGTAACCAAGAAATATTACCCTCAGAGATTACATAACTGTGAGCTGCCGGACTGCTGACATAGCGCTGGTGAACATTAAACGTGGCCTTGTTTACATGGATGAGGTTCCACACCAAATCGACATGTTTTTTCAGGCTACACTGACAGTTTCATCAAATGTCAAAACACAAAACGAAAGTCAGCCCATCTGAATCGATATTCATAGTCTGATCACAATTGTAAACGTTTGACTTGGTGACAATGCTATCATGAGTTTTATATCATAATATAAATTGGTCAGTGCACGTGTTATGTTTATTTAAATGTTGTCGTTTTTCTAATCCCTTGTACAACTTTTCACATTCTGCAGGTGGTGTTTGAACTTGTTGACACTGATTGAGACCTGAAAAGGCAACAACAGAAACCCGTTCTCCCCTCCCCAGTCTCTTTTTGCTGACCCTCTCTGAAAAGCATTTTCTTTCCGCCATGAATGAAATCAGAACACTCAAAGAGGGCTGGCTCCTCAAAAGAGGTAAAAAAACAGATCTACTTGCCTCTGGAGCTATAATACAAAATAAGAATTTACTTATGTTTAAATGAAAATGTGCATCATTTTGTGCCCTTTATTAATGTAAGAAAACTTTATTTTTATGTTGCGTCCAGGAGAGTACATTAAGACGTGGAGGCCCAGGTACTTTATCTTAAAAAGTGATGGCTCCTTCATCGGCTACAAGGAGAAACCGGATCTGAATGACCAGAGTTCACCACCCCTCAACAACTTCTCAGTGGCAGGTCAGTTTGTAGGCCCTTGTTTTTGAATTTTTAAGAACCTATTGACTTGTTCACGCAGTTATTAAAGATGACCATGCCGGTTCGTTACTAGGGAAATAACTGTTGCTTTCATGGATGAGTTCCCGGTGGTTTGCGATCGATGAGTTGGGCATCCCCATTTCAAAAAAACGAAGGGGCTGTTGGGGGGATTTTTGGACTAAAGGACTAACCCATTTCCCTACCTACTGTGCATTAAAAAATTGCTACTTCTGTATTTATAAATAATGAAAATGAGCAATAGGTCATGTGTTCATCAGAGTACATTACCATACGCGAAGATAACTCCTAATTACTCAAAGATATTGTGGCATGTATTAATGTAAAATGTAGAATATCTTAACAACATTCCCTTTCCTTACAACAGAATGCCAGTTAATGAAGACTGAAAGACCCCGGCCCAACACATTTGTCATCCGTTGCCTTCAGTGGACCACCTTCATTGAGCGTACCTTTCACGTGGACACCAATGATGAGAGGTAAACAGTAACACAAGCTTTACACACATGACCTTATGGGCATGGCTGCTAATCTATTATAACCAGAACAGCTAAAATGAATGAAAAACGCAATGTAACAGTAAGTATTCCAATGGGGTCATCCCTGCTTAATAATGCATACACTCACTGTATTGTAAGACTGGCATGCATGTCTTTCTTATGATGTCGATGTTATGAATTAGGGTCTTTGTGCTGCAAAAAGCATTATATAAATCCATTGTTGTATGAATTTGAATTCCGATTGATGGTAGCTAGTTTGCTCTGTCAAATTAAGCGGTCCTAGATCCCTTTTAATAACTGCAGATACTACAGATGGCTTTGTAAACTAAAGGAACAAATGAACTCATTTATTTATATTATCACTTCATATCAATAACAATGTTTGGGCTGTCCTCTCCCCCCTCGCCTCCCCCCTCCCCCAGAGAGGAGTGGATGAGGGCCATCCAGGCGGTGGCCAACGGGCTGAAGATGCGTGAGGAGGAGGACGAGGAGCCCATGGAATTGTTTGGCTCCCCCAGCGAGTGTAGCCTGGAGGAGATGGAGGTGGCCATGTCCAAGAGCCGCACCAAAACGGTGAGAGGCACTGACAGAAGGAGAGACGGACAGACAGACAGACCGAGGGAGAGACTGCTGCGGTCAACTTGTTGTGTGGGGATTTTAGGGTCTCACCTTGAAGAACAGCTTCATGGTTAATAATGGTAATGGTTGTGGCTTATGTAATGGTAATGGCTTAATGGTTAAGTTTGTAGTTTGCAACATCTTTATTAGATTTTGCGCCACAATATTGTTTGGTAAACTTGCCAACAGAGAACTGATCTTTTCTTGGTTTGAGTTGATTGGACCCTATGAAAAGGATTGGTATGAATGAATAAATGAACGGACGCATGCAGTTGGATTGTAAAAAAAGCTAAAAACATTTCTGCCAAAGAAAAGGGATGCCTCCTATCCATCTAAAGTTCCAGTGTGTTATTGTGCATGGTAAAACAATAAGAAAGAAGCTGAATCAGCTCTTTCTCCCCTCACTGCCTCCCTCCCAGAACATGAGTGACTTTGAATACCTCAAGCTCCTGGGCAAGGGGACCTTCGGCAAGGTGATTCTAGTTAAAGAGAAGTCCACCGGCGTCCACTACGCCATGAAGATCCTCCGCAAAGAGGTCATCATTGCCAAGGTAAATCCAGAAAGATCTGCTAACCATTTGAGCCTATTTACTATTGAGTTATGACACCTAATCCAAAGACACTTGGATTGGAGAACTGTGTTATTTGTGTCACGAATGAGTGATTGTGAGATGAGGCCTCTTGCTTAGGATGCCTACAGGTAGACTGGAGACATTTGGGCTTGTATCCGCAACTCAAACACCCTACACTATTTACACTTCTACACTGCACTTCTATCCTGCTCTTCAAAGGTTGATTTAACAGCGGGAAAGTGGTATCGCAGTCACAAGTTAAATCAAACTTTTATTCACGCACAGTTTTTATCTGTGTATTACATTTCCTTTGATAGCAATGTGTTATTCAATAGACAATAGCATGGTTCAAAATGGGCATAGATACATCAGGGTTAAAATGATGACTCTGAATATAGGAGGAAGGAAAGTATTCTGCCTTTTTTCCCGAGAACCGTTATTTTCCGGAGACATGAAATTGAGAATACTGTCTCACTTTAACCAAACAAATTCTCAACTCAAACCGCAGAGATCGTATTCAGCATTAATTTGTGGAACATTATATTTAAATTCCTTCATTGTCATCGTCAATATATAACTTTTTTATCCTCAAGGCCCCAGTTACTAAATGTCATTATTACATTATTTGTATTTAGCTAGGACTCTACAAAAATGACTCATATCCAGGTGTGTGTGTGTGTGTGTGTGTGTGTGTGTGTGTGTGTGTGTGTGTGTGTGTGTGTGTGTGTGTGTGTG
>JAOPUD010000145.1:12699372-12711254 GCA_027122715.1 Trisopterus minutus | reverse complement strand
GTTCTCTTCTTAACGTCATGGTCTTATACAAAGCCATGCAGATATCGCAATGACTCTTCAAGTGCTCTGTGCTGGAGCCGCTGGCGTCCCCCGGCGGTGGCGTTGTGGGGCGGGGTGTCCACGAGGGAGGAGTGTAGCATTTAAGAGAATGTCTTTTTTATTTTTTCTCCATTTTTGGTTCGCTAGGGGTGTGAGATTCTACTTCTCCTGGTTTTTCCTTTATATTCGGAGAACACTTTGGCATGAAATCCAAACTGAATGTCATTGTTTTATTGTGAGAGGGAAAAAAAAGAAGAAGCACACAAGGCAGCAACGTGTGTGTGTGTGTGCGTGTGTGTGTGTGCATGTGTGTGTGCGTGTGTGTGTGTGCATGTGCGTGCGTGCATGTGCGTGCGTGTGCGTGCGATTGTATACATTAATAGATATCACGTGGTGCCCGGCCCAAGTCCGGTCCGTAAAACGACAAGAGGAATTAAAGCTCTCACATTGGGAAACAGACAAGATGGCGGCCGATTGTGAAGACCTATCACAGCGCAGGATCGTCAGAAAGGGGTGGGAACGGGTGCGGCCTTTCTTTTTTTTTTTTTTTTTTTTTTTACCTTATGCAATATCAACTTTAAAACATGTATTATCGTTTGATCTCGTCTATGAATGTGATCTCTTTATTCTATCGACGTCCAACGCTACATAGCAAAAGAGTGCTGGGGAATTGGGGGAAAATTGCTGAATGCACAAGATGTATATGTTTTGTTTTGTTTATTTTCGTTTATTTGCAATGCAAGGTGTCTAATTCTACCTTTTTTTTTTTTTTCTCTTTCATCAGTGAAAAATACACAGCTGCCATGTTTTTAAGGAGAGGGAGTCAGTAAGCACTTAGTTACTCAACGTAGACCTCAGTTTCTCTCGTACGGACCGTGACTTCCCCCCTGCTATGCCAACGCCAAGTTCAGCGTAGCGTTTATGAAATTAAATCGACCCAGAGCATCTTAAGCCTTAAAGGTTAGCACTTTAAGAACGAGCTTTCTGAGTATTAGGAGCATAATGTGACATTTTACAAGGCTACAAAAAAAAATAAAAACAGATGAAACAAGTTAATTGGGTTACATAACGTGCCAGATGGTGATTTTCATAATCGACAATCGGATCGTATGGATGCTGTGATCACCAGTGGCAGGTCATCCAAAGACCTAGCTGTATAGTTTGTCTGATGTGATGCTGTTTGGTGCTGCCGGTCTGGGTGCTATAGCAGAGGGGCTACACGACATACAGGGGGGGGGGGGGCCGCCTGCATTGTGAACCTGGCCCCTTTTCTTATCTTTTTTTATTTTATTTTTTTTCAGTGCAATTGATCTGACCTCCAAGGAAGTCTTGTTATGGTTATTTTCCTGTTTTTGTTTTGTTTCCGTTTTTCAAACTTAAGTAAGTCTGCGTGAGTGAGTCATATCATTCAGCGGTAGCGCGGTTACCGTTTCAACATTTCATCACCAGGTGTGTTGTGAATGAATAAATAAAATAATATTTGTGCCACCAATGTACTTGGTGCTTTGCTACTGAGCGATTGGCAAGAGTTCAAGGGGGCAGGTAATGCCCTTTTGAAACTTTTTCATTACTCGTAGGATCCTATTGTCCTGACATTTGGAAATAATTTCCGTTATATATTCAGTGTCTTTTTGTTTTCCTGTGCGTTACATTTTAACTTGCCCTCCCCCCTCCCCCACCTTCCTTTTACCCTGGAACACGTCCCTTCCATCCTCTCGAAATTAAGGAAACTCAAAATGTCTCGAAAGCAATGTACTTTTTACACTTACGTTATTTTCAAGCAACCATTTCTATTTGTGAATGAATGTAATTCCAAAAAGACAATGATTGAATACATGGTTTTTATCTCTTCATTGTAATTCTCCTTGTGTGTATGTCTTGAATCTTATATGAACATTCACATTTCAAATGCACCATCAACACAAGCTGTATGATTTAACAGGATTTGTCTACACATGCAGGGCTCTGAAAGTGATAGTGAATGAATTGCTTCATCTTGTTAATTGTATGGGAAGCCTCCAGTCATATCAGTTTGGATATTTACGTGATTCCTGGGGCGTTTAGGTAATATGGGATTCTATCAATTAGCCTGTAGGCCTAGCAGATATATTACTCTGAAGTTCTAGTAGGTTGGATTGTCATCAAGACAGCAGTCTACTATATTAATTTTACTGAATATCATTTCAGATTTTAATAATAAATATTAACGGCTGAGATGATTGCATAGGATATACAGATCCTGGGCATACAGTCATCCATGATGCAGACGTGGAGTAAATGTGCCATATGTCAGGAAAAGTACACAGAAAACATCTTACATAATTGTGTGTGTGTGTGTGTGTGTGTGTGAGAGAGTGTGTGAGAGAGACAGCCAGAGACCTCAGACACACGAGCCTCGCGGTCTTTTAGGTACTTCCGGCATTGAACACGTGCTACCGAGGATCGACCACGCCCCCGCTGCTTTCTCACATGTTGACGCACACATTCGTTTCGCGAACAGTTCAGGCTGTGAAAACTCCTCAGTGACTCACTGCACATGCAACGCACATGCAACGCATATGCAACACAGATGCACGTTTAAAGCACGACTTTCCAGTACAGACAAAACCGTCGAAGATTAGTTTGATTTAAAATATTGTCAATCACAGGGCATCACTAGGTGTTCATCAGCCTACATTGATCAACATTGGATATCAACGATTCATTGTATCACAGCATCTCAGCCAAATCCCGACTCAGAATGATGTCAAGCTGACACGAATCCTCACGAATGGTTTTGACACTCTTCCAGCGACCGGAGCAATAACGCGCTCTCACGTGGACCGCACAGGGGTCCCGCCTGCACACGTGTCTTGGCACGGGATTGGCCCTGACGTCGGTGTGTACGGTACCTACGTCAACGCTTCTCGGGGCGACACCACCGGGGACAATATTATTTAGATTAGGGGGGCGTTGCCATGCGTAATCGACATAATGGATGCTTTGGGAACATCAGACTGTACGCTTTTTCTTCTAGGTACCCGTGTCCACAGCAGCAGCAGCATGCATCTACTGGAGGGCGCGCTGACGGCAAGTGTTGCTGCCCGAATCAGCCCGTCGTTACTATTGACTCCTTGATGATCCGTCGGAAGATACCTTCATTTAGATTTTCCATTATGTTGTCGTGAAACTTCACACACTGGTTTGTCAAGTCGCCTCTCTGACGCGAAGAAGCTATGATTGATTTTTGAACAGCGAGTTGCTGTTCTTAGATGCGAAGATAAAGTAGACTTCACCCCGGTAAGAGTCATGCTGTTGTTGGTTTTTTTTAATTTTTTTTTACATAGTATAGTTTGTAGAAAAATTACAAACTTTTTCATGTGTGTTGTTCACATAGTTGTCGTTTACAGGTTATGTTTTGCTTACCAGTCTTGTGTTGCATAACAAGTAATTCTGTCCTGGTAAAACATGTCACATTAGTTGATTGTATGCCTTGTAGGCTTATCTCAGTAAATTCAACAACACATTATTACATAATGTGAATAGATATTTTAATGACACATTAAACGCTGATCTTAATATGGACACATTATGTCGGTGGACCAGCAGCAGACTATTACATAAGAGAGTTGGGGGTGGAACTCTGGTTACAGTGTCGCCGGGACATGGTGCTTCCCTCCGACAGCATGCTCAACTGGTTCACCACGGCAGACCTAACACACATCAATAGCATTAAATCATATCAGCCAAAGTTCAGACAAATTGCATGTCTGGCGTTTATAAGCCATATGGGGAATAATTAATGTGTACTCTAATTTTACATTGGTTGATTGCTTCCTGTTTATTTGTAATAGCCTTTGTGTCGATGCTGGAGATGATTGCTTACATATGTCTTCTCTTCTCTCTCTGACATGATGATTATCTCCAGATGAATTCTTTCCTAATATTTATGAATTATGTCCTTCCCCTCCCCTCCAAGTTGTATTAATGGCCTACGTGGTCAGAGATTGAAGCTTGTGATTTATTCTGTTTCTGCTTGGTCCAAGTTTAACGTACACTGTATACACTACTAATGCATTTCATGGTTTTTCTGGAAACATGGCCTTTATTAGAGCTTGAAGGAGCCAGCAGCAGCCTGCCCTTAACAATATATTATACATTTTTATATATATAGAAAATGCATACATTTTCATAACAAATCAAAACCACTTTCACATTGAATAATAGAGAGAAGATAGAGAGAGAGATGCTCTCACCTGGTTCACTCCAAATCCAAATCATCTTTCTCAGATGTTGTCTTCGATAGTTGTTGTTGTCTGACTAGCATACGAAATGCTTGGCTTTTTTAAGGAAAATGCAGCTGTGTACCCAATAATGGCTGCAATGATTTATTTTATGTAAGATGGCTTGAATGAGTGACAGGGAGGGAAAATTAAAAACATTTTTTGGAGGTAGCGGATATTCTGCCATGTTGCAATGCAACTTTAATAATTGCCTCAGGCAAATTTGTTATATCAAGCAATGCAATTATTTTTTCTGAGATGATTTAGGCCCTGCAATCAAAAAACTAATTGTAGATGTTTCAGGCATCGGTAAACAGCGTGACGTGTCCTCTAATCTCTATATCTCTATATTTCCTGCCCCTTTAACTCTCCCGGGTGCTCAGGCAGGGGTGTGCGTGGTGTCTGACCACAGGCATCACCGGCATGAAAACCCAGAATAACCCTTCCCTCAGAGCTGTAGGTACAGGTTTACTATGCCTTTTCGTGTTTCCCACTCACTATATCCCCCTGTGCAAATATGTGTGTTCCCTCCAAAGGTGTGGAATGCCAAAGGAACAAGGGCACTTTGGGGAGAGGGTAGGGCGGAGCACCTCCAAGAATGCCAAGGACAGGAGCAACAGTGCCACGGTGCGGGCCGACCGGGGGCACCGCGCACAGGCCGGCCCTGGGCACCTGGGAGGGATGGGGGACATGGGGGAACAGCTGTCACGCTTCGACTCGGGGAAGGACTCTGAAAAAGACTCGGGATACTCAGGTGAGCCGGTGCTCCTTCCTGGGGATGTGTTTGTGTTTGTTCTTCTTTGGTCGTTATTGTTTGTTGCGAAAAATGTAACCCCTTCCTACCACTTGCACACACAAACCCGCACACACCTACGCACTAAACATTATCTTTTCAAATGAATTTATTTTGCTCCGAGGGATGTGAACAAAGTACCCATTTCTCACTAACACCTTGAACACCTGTTCCTATGTAGTCATTTAGCACAGGCTAAATACCATCATTTCTTTGCAGATGCATGTCATTAGTGATCGGGGAGCGGTGCATGTCTCTGGCTCAGGTGTTTGCCTAGAGTTAGACTGCAGACAGGGGTTTGAACCCGGACCGGTAGTACACCATAACACAGTTTCCACAAAGCTATGCTCCCCCATTTTCTTCCTCGTCTATGCAGAGGCCGGCTCGGATTCAGTGCAGAACGACCTGGATGACCAGCGCAGCAGTGTGAGCCAGACACACAGGAAGAATGGCCGAAGTGCCATCACCGTCGGCAACCACAGCAGCGCGGGCGTCGGCCGCTTTCAGGGGCACAGTCCCGTCTATGTCATTAGAAACCTGGTGGGCAAACCGGTGAGATATTCCATGAAGTAATCAAGTATGGTACAAGCCTTAGTACACAATAAGTGTCAAAGGGCACCACACACTCATTACACTAAACCCACATTGCTTTCGTGAATATATCATGAAATATTTGCAGAATAACAACAGACTTAAGCGTGAAAATCATAAAATGTAGTTCTAAGCTAATAGGGTAAGATATATCTATGTTTGATTAATCGTTAATCTTTCATTCATCGGGCATGAAATTGGATTCATCAAATTAGAGCTAGACATGACAAATGGAATTTTAAGCAAAGCCAAAATGAAAGCCAATCAGGAGAAGTTCTAAAATAAATAACAAGAATGTGTTTACATCACGAGTCAATGCTGAGGAATGTGCGTATCAGGGATGTTTTGGTTTGTGAGTGAACTGCAGTATTAATGGTGATATGAATTAGCAGTTGGCTCTGCCAGAGGCTAATCATTGGGGAGCAATCGCTGCAGTGACAATGAGGCCTTGTTTTGTTTAATAGATCCTTTAAATGCCATTTTCTAGGACATTCAGGGACATTTCTCTGGTGGGCTTACAGCAGCGATTGGGAGAATACAGCAGCCAATAAAACGGGCTGACGCATAACTTTGAGGCAATACCACCTAATCAATATACGTCCTCTTAAAGTTCTAGTTTTTGTCACTTACAGGCTCAGATTACATTCTAACATTATGGAACAGATCCCTACAGAGAAATCCAACTAATTTCATCACCTTTTTTTTTTTCTCTCTCTCTTTTCGGTTACACCAAACTAAGTTTTCTGTATTCCATAGCAACAGTCTCCTCTCTCCAGCTGTTACTCACTCTTCTCTTGCAACAACCAAACTCTTGTGAAACCTCCCTTTGTGCCGTCCCTTGACGGGGGGCGCTCCTGCCTCAAAGGATTTCATTGCAGCCCGTTTTCGTGAATTACACCTGCAGCATTCTCGCTCAATCTTCAACCCAAAATTATCTGAAAATAGGTTTCAGATTATTTCCGGGTTGAAAAAGACCAAATTTAATATCAGCAGTCACCTGAACCTCCTTTGTATCCATTATTCTCTTTTTCTCTTTCCTGATGCTTTGTGCTCCTTACCAACAAACAAACAACAAAACCCCTCTTGACAACCTACAGTCCAGGCAGGAGCAGATGCTGCATCGACAGCTAGCATGGGCAGGAGGCTGGCATACCGTCTCAGGCCCCAAGGGGCCTACCCAGCTGGTGATCCAACAGCCAGCCGTCATGGCCCCCCCCTCCTCCTACTCCAGCCTGACCACCTGCAGTGCATCGCTAGAAACCCTGAGCAAATCCAACAAGAAGGGGGGCTGCACCAGCCGCACCAGCGGCAAGAACCACCACCACCACCACCACCACCACAGCGCCACCAAGAACTCTTACCTGCCCATTCTCCAGTCATACCCCCGCATCGCACCGCACCCCAGGAAGGAAGGCCATTCGCAGGGGAAGTCCTCCGGAGCCCCGGCCGCCGGCCAGGAGGGAGGGGTAGGTGGTGTCGGTGGGGAGGGTCAGAGCCAGAGCAAGAGGGTGTGCACGGAGGAGGAATTGAAGGAGAGCGTGTCCACCACAACCAGACATCTGCCCTCGCACCACCACCGGCACGGCCGCCACCGAGACCTCCATCCCTCGCAGCACAAGGTCCGACGCGGCTCGGAGCCACCCGCCCACCCGTCCCCCGCCTGCCACACCGAGAAGCCCCACCGCTCCCATCATAGCTCCGATGCCTTGGGATCGGCGTCTGTCTCCAGCTCCGGGATGCCCTCCTCACACTCCTCCTCCTTACACTCGCCCTCCCCCTCGTCCTCCCCCTCCTCCTCGTCCTCCTCCTGCCCCACCTCCTACTCCTCCATCACCCACAGCCCCTACCGCCCGAGACAGGGGAGGACCGGGTCTACGGCGGCGGCAGAGGAGGCAGCAGCAGCAGCAGCAGCAGCTAGCGGCCACCTCTCAGACTCGCCGTCGGAGTGCTCTTCGGTGCGCCAGCGGCGGTTCCTCAACACGGCGGAGATCCTGAGCCAGTCGGGGCTGCTCGCCATCACCCTGCGCACCAAGGAGCTGCAGAAGCAGAGCGACACCACCGAGCGGGAGATCGCCCAGCTGCGCCTGCACACCCAGCTGCTGTGCCAGGCGGCGCTGGCCGGCCAGCAGGTCGCCAACGACGGCTCCAACAGCCTCCAGCGTCTCCTACAGGCCATGGCCCAATCCGGCTCCTACCCGGGGCTGGACTCGGGCGCCCAGGTCAAAGCCGTCGGCGACCACCGGAAACAGAGCGCGAGGCGAGGCGAGGCTGCCAAAGGTGAGAGCAGGGAGGCGGGCGAGCAGGGAAGGGTGAAGAACGGCCCGCCGCATCAGGAACTCATGTCCCCGCAAGGCGCTGACGAAGAAGTGTCTTCTCTGTCGCCCTTTTTCGGCCTGTCTCCGGAAGCAGAGAGGATGGAGCAGGTGAACAGTCTAGCGGGCTCCCTCACCATGGACAGGGATCTGAACGATCTGGCAATGTCCCCAGAGAGCTGCACCTTTCACAACTATTTATTCTGAATCCCATATCTGGGAGTTAAAGGGTCCAAATACCCTCTATGTGTTAACGCACCCAATCCAAAAACTATTTGAATTGTGGTTCTGGCTCCCATTTATCAGCTTGGTGTTGGAGAGTAAAAGCCATTGTGACTATTTTTGTTGGTTAGATTTTACAAGTGGTAATGTAAATTTGCAGGAATGATGATGTTTACATTTTGCATAATATGAGAATTGTACATTAGAATAACAGCAATTAATTCAATAAATACTGCACAAACATTTCAAAGTATTATGTATGTTTACAAAAACCAAATCAAACACAACCCAATCGTGTCAGTGGTCAAAACATTTCTTGTCTTTATTGTATATTTCTGCTTTATTATTTTTCCTACTGCTTACACTAACTAATGGTGAAGATGTGGTTATTGTGGTACGTTGATAATGACTCAGCGAGGAAAAGATACAAAGTGGTTGTCTGGCTTGTACACTGAACGCAGCCGATTAATGTTTGCCTTTTGAGATTAACCATAGTTCAGACTAGTACAGACAATTTAAAGGGAATATATCCCTGGATTATACTGTCTGCACATGATTAGGTCAATTTAGTTATTTTGTTTCATAGAAACAATTACTACTTCTTATTAGGCTTTGGATTTGCAATCGAGGAGAACTTCCCCGAAGTCGTTTTCCAAAGCCAAGAGGGATTTTCTTTGTTTTTCCGATACCTGTAAGTGTACAATATCGTCTGTGTAAGCACATGGTCTGTAGAACACAAGGAGACATTAGCTTTTAGAACATTGATTTTGGATTAAGGTCATAGTCTAACTTTTGCAGTGCTCCCGCTCTCCATATATTTCCACAAGACAATAGTGCTGGAGATTATCTTTCCTTCAATAAAACTACTGTTACTGTGGACATGTCTTTTGATGAATGTGTTTAACGAATTTGAAAGCGTATACAGTGAAATGCAAATAAAAGCATATTGTGCTTTGGGCCCGAGTCCTGCAAATGGTCTACTGTTTCCATCCCATCCTGGTGAATATACAATAGATTTTCAGCAAGTGGAACCTGATGTTAAAGAAGTTCATTGTGTGACCTAAAAATAAAATAACTCTGCTCTCAATATCTTGGTTTTATTCATTGTTTTGGGCCATAGTTATGTGAACTGCTTGTATTTGCACACAAAAGCAGATAAATAAAATCTCAATTGAAATGATATATCGTTTTTATTTATTTTTTTCATCAATGTAATCTCTCTAATAGTAAGCCTTTACTGGCTTTACTGGTGGCTACTATTATAAATACATGCATACCAACACATTTTAAAGCAAATCCACATAATTATGTAATATGAATGACTGGATTGTCCAGTAGAATTGTGACAAATAAAATCAAATGGGTTGTATATACCGTTGTGTAAAGCAAACAATAATAATTATGTAAACAGTTTTAATGTAAAGATATATTATAACTATTAACATTTTGAACATTACTAGGTTAATAATATAATAATGTGATCAAAAAGTCCCTAACACACCACTCTTCGCTTATTTATTAATGATTGTTACTTTGTAAAACATATAGTTAACATAATTCAGTAGATATTCTTTTGGGAATCCCCTATTTATGCAAATAATGAAACATTTATGTTGTAACTTTGTTCAATAAATCAGCCATATCATAAATTGATTTGCAACAAGTAGGATTAACCACTGTATCTGCTTTAGTAGCACACACTTATTAAATAAATAATAAAGATATGTAATGCATCAATGCATCAATTTGTATACAACAAAACAAAACAGAATAAAAGCCAAACAAAAGCACTGTTATGTAAAGCATAATCAAGCACATAGAAACATCCCTTCTGTTTATGGCAGACCTCCAACCCCTAATCTTGGGACGCCTCATCCTGGGACGAGTGTCCACAGCACTCAGGACAGCAACAGCAGCTGCGGCAGCAGTAACGTTGAAGTTGACACAGAAGTCCTTTCGAGCCCCTTCCAGCCCGAGACTCTTGTTCGTTTACTGTCCCACCCTGTGGCTGTACCTCTCTGCGGGGATCTGGCCCTGTCTGCATGTCTCTATCGGTAGTCCATCTTCGGAATCTGCTTCCTTTCAGTTTCTCAAGCTCTCCGAGCAGCTGTGCTCTAAGTACCTCAAGCTCTCTGTATCTGTCAGCTAGCATCTTTCGGTTGCTTGCCTGCTGGTGGCTTCGGTCTTCCTCTTGTGACTCTATGCTTGTTGTCTGCGAGGGCTCTTTGTCCTCTCTTTGCAAGTGAGGTCTTTTCACTATGTCACGGATTGTCTTTAGTTTCTGCTCCAGGTTCTTTCTCATCTTGTGACCTCTGCTCTTCATGTGGTCGATCTCCCTCCGTTCCATTCTTGTCTCTTTCCACATCTTCCGCAATTTGTCTTGGTTGGAGACATGTTCCTTTGTAGAAATGTTTTCAGCTGTTGTGGCTTCCTCTTGGTGGTCTTCGGTATCATTGCGTTGAATTGTCTTGTCATCTTTTATTCTTGTAAAGCTCTTGTCTGCAGCACTTGGGGGCGTTTGTTTGATCTGCTCTAGAGAAATGTTAGTCTGGGTTTGGACAGAGTTCTGTTCAATGTGTACCTTGTTTCTCTTTACATCACACAGAAGTTTTGCTACAACGTCACATTGAGCTTTCAAATCGGCCTTAATTTTGTCCAAATGCACGATAGTATTCAACATAGTTTTCCATTTATCATCACATTCCTGTTGTTTGATTTTAATTTCTTTATGTTTTCTTTCTGTACATTGTAACACAATTCTCAGCTTGTTGAGTTGAATGGACAGTGTATTCAGTTTCTCTTTTTCTTTTCCGGCTTTCAAAAAAGATTGATCTCTTTCCAGTGCCTCTGTTTCTCTTGGGATTTCAGACATTGTGGTATCCAAATCAAGGTTGTCTTTGTTGATTGTTTTCTTAACTGTGTCCAGATATTTGCTTTGCCTGTCTACGGCTTCCCCTTCCATTTTTTGATCTTGTTTCTCCAGTAGAAGCTCCTCTTTCCAATTCTTCTGCATTTCTTGTTTTTCTAACATTGTGTAAGATTTCATATTGATCAGATCTTCTCTGTGTCTTTGTAACAGTTTGAAGTGTGTGTCAAGCTCCAATTTCTGCTCTTCCATCTCTTTTTGCTGAATTTCCAAGTTGGTTGTCTGTTTTTGTGCATCAATAATCTTCTGCTCTATGAACTGCATCTTCATCGCAATGTCTTGACGTGTCTTTTCATTTAACTCTTTTATTGAGTCTTTCATATCTGTGTTAGGTCTCATCATTTCCATTGCCTCTTCTTCTCTCGTCCTTACTTCAGACAAATCTCTTTCTAGCATTTCCCTTTCATCCAAGGCCTTTCTTCTCTCTTCATCAATATCAAGCCTTTCTTGTTCAAGGTGTACTGTCTCTTCAAATATTCTGTCCATGATCACTTTAAGCTCCTCCTTCTTATTCATGACATCGCTCTTAAGACGTTGAACTTCCTCTTGTTGTCTTATCAGATCTTCCTGCCCCATTCTGAGATCATCCGCCAATCTTTTGAATTCACTGTCGAGATGCTCTTGTTGTTTCTGCTTTTGGGCCATGTCTCGTATCTCTTTATGAAGTTCTTGGATTTTCTTTTGGGCTTCAAGAAGTAAATGGTCCATCTTTGCTCTGTCACTGTTCAAGTCGCTCT